>JAOVVG010000026.1:16823602-16833905 GCA_028566375.1 Leptodoras nelsoni
TTTCAAATTAAATTATGAAAAAATGAACTTTTTCCACTATATCTATATAGTTCCAAAATAGTACCAAAGAGTATTAAAAGTACTGTACATTAGTCTGTATATTCTGATAGAAGTACACATAATAAGCTGTTCTCTCTCCCGCTCTGTGTGTCTGTGTCTGTGTGTGTGTGTGTGTGTGTTGTAGGGCTACCCAGATTAAGACCTACTCATGGGACAATGCACAAGTGATTCTGGTGGGTAATAAGTGTGACCTAGAGGATGACCGACTTATTCCAACAGAAGACAGCCAGAGACTAGCTGATGAGCTAGGTGAGAATACACACTACCACAATACCATTCCGACACAGTACACGTGCCAAATAGACCACACCTACATCTTTATTCAAATGCCTGTGGAAACCTAGTAAATGCCACTAAATAACTTGCTGTCTTGCTGTAATATACACTTACATTCACATTTATGCCATTTGGCAAACACACTTATCCGTAACCCCACACCTTAACCATTGAGCCACCCACTTCCACCTTTCCTTTCTTCCAGGATTCCAGTTCTTTGAAGCCAGTGCCAAAGACAACATCAATGTGAAGCAGGTGTTTGAGCGGTTGGTGGATGTAATCTGTGAGAAGATGAACGAAACTATGGAGGGAGACGCTAGTCCACACGCCAGCCTAAAAGACTCTAACCTGCAAGACTCTTCCACTGAAGGACATAGCAGCTGTGCCTGTTAAAATACCAACCCCACACCATCTTACTTGCATTCCACCCTACAAACTGCACCCTTTTCTCTGACTAGCTGTCAGACTAAGACGTTCTGGATCAAGGCATTTTCTAATTTGGATTCTGCAAACCTGTAAATGTCTTTGGTATCTGCCAAACCAGGACATTAACTCAGTTTCATTTGGCCATTTAAGTGAAGGTCTAGAGTCTGTACAGCAGTCTATATGCATGATGTCTCTAGCATTCCTGCTAACAGAAAAAGGGTGTTTTGTGATTTAGGTAAGTAAAAGGTCATGGTAGGTGGAAGCCTTTTCTTTGAACTTGAACGAAGGCACAGAGTGCCTTAAATCACTTAAAATCTTAAACCTTGTTGCACCTCATTTCAACTCCTCTCACGACTGCACGAAGAATTGCACAGGCTGTTAGAGGTCTGTGTGCTAGCAGCTTGCAGAGATAAACATCTGTCCATCCACACCCATCTATTCCCTCTGGCCCCTGCACTCTCTGTTGGTTTTATCTCTCCTCTGCTCTGGCAAAAAAAAAAAAAAAAAGGTTGGATGTGTTTGTGTCACATGCATGCTGATAACCCCATTTTCAACTGCCAATCTGTACCAGACTTGGTCAGGGAACTGTCTGTTTCGTTTAAATTTAGTTTCTAGAGGAACCACATGTCAATGCACAAAGCGTGAAACACAAATGAAGACAGGAAGTACAGTTTAGATTTATATGGTTATGTAGCTTTTCTTTAATGGGAATGACAGAAATGTTCAGTAGTAAAAATGTCTAGCAAAATGTTGCATGTGGCACCTGTTACACTAAGCATTGAATACTGTGAACTCTTCCTGCTTTTTGTATTTCACTTACAAAGCTCACAGTTACTGTAAATGTCAGTTCTTCTCATAATATTACATTTCAGTATAAAGCCAATCTCACCATTTTATCTATTACATTAATGTACAATTTGCTGAGGTGAACCTTTTAGGCTGGGTATGCTTTAAACTTTTAAGCTTTTAAGTGCTGTTTTTGTGTTTCAGCCATCAATGCGTCGAGGCTGTAGCGTATGAGAACGATCAGATGTATATGCTGAGGGCTTTCGGAGGTGAAAAAGAGGGTGTCACCTCTTTTCGTTAATTTTGTACAACAGTGGTGTGTTTGTACAACATACTGGCCATAGCTGCATCCATATAACTCACTACGGTTTTGAAGTACAGAGGAGAAACTGTACTGTTGTGTGGTAGAATCATTCAGTAAGTGAGATTATATGGCCTTGTATGCTTTACTCATTCTGGGGCAGCTCTGAAACCCACAGCATGGAGGTGACTCAGGCTCTACTCATCTTCTAGATTTGTAATAAACTCTCATGTGATCAGCCAGTGCCATCATTGTGACAGATTGTACTGTACATATTGCCAACCTCAAGACCTCTGTGACAAGAGAAACTACAGAAAACTCTGCAGCATCTCATCTAACCTCCACCCCTTCCCTCTCTCTTTTCTCTATCAATCGCCAACCATACACTTAACTGTTACAGTCCGTTGGTACCACACAGTAGAGATACTCGGATCGCAAATTTTTCTTTAATCTGCTGGGGGATGGGTGTGGGGGGGTTGGCTCGGAAATGTCTCATACCTATTGTACCATTAATAAAGCTCATACTTTCTCACATTGTAAGGAACCTGGTCTGCTTTTTAACATGAACTCTACTGTTGTTTTTCTTTTTTTTCACCATTGTCAAAGAAGACTGAGGTGCAGAGGGCCACTGATAGCATCTGATTTATGACTATATGCTACATGGCTGCCATGCTGTGTTTTATCTAGCCATCCAGAGAAGTGCACATGACAAAAGGGGCTTCCTGCAGCATGTTTTCTTGATATCCACCGGTAACCCACAACCTCCGGAGGCGCATAAAAACAAGACACAATTGTTTTCAACACCGTATAAATGTGGAAACTACATTTCTGTCAATCAAGTAGCTAGAACACAATGTCTTGTCTTCTGCTGAATTAAAACGTGGGAAGAAACATACCAACTATTGCCCCTAGCGTGCTAGAGAAGCCCTAGTTTTTAATTCCAGATGAATTCATACTTCTTGAACATGACCTATTAAGTGTTCTTGTTCAATATACATTTTATCTTGATTTGTAGTAATTACACTATATGGCCAAAAATATGTGGCATCAAACCATATTCCCCCATTCCCAAACCATGGGCATTAACATGGAGTTGGTCCCCTGCTGCTATAACAGCCTTCACTCTTCTGGCTGTGGGAGGTTCTGCCCATTTAACCACAAAAACAATAGTGATTTCTAGTCTCAATATCAAATGAGATGTGCGTATACACCGATCAACCATAACATTAAAACCACCTTCTTGTATCTACACTCTTTGTCCATTTTATCAGCGCCACTGATCATACAGGTGCACTTTGTAGGTTTACAGATAAACACTGTAGTCCATCTGTTTTTCTGCAGACTTTGTTAGCGCCCTTTTTTTTTTTGCTGTTCTTCAGTGGTCAGAACCCTCACAGGACCACCACAGAGCAGATACTATTTCGATGGTGGATGATTGTCAGCACTGCAGTGACTCTTGATGTGGTGGTGGTGTGTTAGTGTGTGTTGTACTGGTGTGAATGGATCAGACACAGCAGTGCTGCTGGAGTTTTTAAACACCTCAGTGTCACTGCTGGACTGAAAATAGTCCACCAACCAAAAATATCCAGTCACCAGCATCCTGTGAGCACTGATGAAGGATTAGAGGATGACTAACACAAATTGTATAACAACAGATGAGCTATTGTCCCACTCAAATAGTACCTGTTCTGTGTGGGTCCTAACCACTGAAGAACAGAATAAAAGGGGGCTAGCAAAGTGCAGAAAAATGGATGTGCCACAGTGTTTATCTGTAAAACTACAATGTGCACCTGTATGATAGACAAAGAGTGTAGATGCAAGGAGGTAGATTTAAATGTGTTTGTGTGTGTATCTATCTATCTATCTATCTATCTATCTATCTATATATACACTTTCGTATGACTAACATATATATAGTATTATAGTAGTAATATGAGAATGGGGGGGTGTCGTACTCAAATACATTTCAATAAATTAAAGCAACACGATAGATTATAGATAGATTGGTCATATTCTTGGACAGAAAATTGGACTGGCATTACCAGGTTTTACAGGGTTGCCTTAGTGAAACGACAACAAATTCTTTGCTGAAACTTGTACAAGCATAGCTCTGTTCCTCAGTTTATGGTGTTTAGTTCCAGCTCAGCTGGTTTACGGTTCAGTGTGGGTGTTGGTATAAAAAGAAATGACCATGTGGTTGAACAATGAGATGGATTCTGACAGCGTTGGGGCTGGTTAAGTTGGCTCCATCTCACTTTATCTGTGCGTTAAGGAGGCTCTTGGACAGGCGATAACGGGCACCAAGCGCAAAACAAGCACGCCTGATACATGCTGATAAGAAGACCGGTTAGAGCCCAGTCAGACTTTCACACTCTGTCCCGTACACGCTGGAGCTCCTGTTTAACAGCGTATCCGAGCCTCCCAGTGTCCACACTCATTAATTCACCTATACATAAGACTTTAGCTATATCCCATATAGGCTATATATCTGAGGAACGTATATACTTTAAATGGGGACACATTTTTTAAAACTAAAATTTTTCTCAGTACAGCGGAGTGCAAGATCTTTATGTGCTTTCTAACCAGACGTTTGACCAGATCTTGCACAGAATTTATAGGCTTAAGTTAAGCCCCACCCACAAGAACTTCGGCAAACAAAGATCCTTTAAGGGCCCGCCTTCTTCTTAGTGTAAAAAAGAGTAAACACTTCAGTCGTGCGTCCTGGCGTTTTTATCTGACGTGCTGCACGCGCGGTATCTCAGGCACAAGCTGTACAGGAGACAACACGACAGGCAACTGTAACTGCGTAATTATGCCGAGGAACAGAAAGCGACACCGTTTTTGTTCTACACAACCAAAAAATGTTCAATGACAGGATCGAGATACTGGTGTTGTGCACGCTTTGCTTGGCTTTAGTCACGAACGCGGGGCAAAGGTTTGAAAGCAAAGGTAGGGCATGATCTACTTGTTTCTGACTCTGTTCCTTCAGTAACGATGGTGTCTGCTGTTCATTATTTATCTGCACTTCTGTGTAAAAAGCCTAGTGCATAACTCAGTAGGACGTGTGATTCTAACGGTTTATGGAACCATAACTTAAATAAAATCCCACTTGACAGTTAATCAGTTGCTTCGTGACGAGCCGGAGAAGATTAAATGCTTTTCTGAGACGTTGAGGGACTTCACCTGTTTCTGGGAAGAGGAGAGGAAGAATATTTACCTCCATCAGCACGCATTCACCTTCATTTACCAATACCAGTAAGTAGCTGTTTGATAAGGCTGAATTGGAGAAGTTCTAACATCTATAATAATAATAATAATAATATTTTTTTTTAGGAATTAATTAATTTATTTCATTTTATTTGCACTGGCAGGGACTCCACAAAACCTTATGATCCATTTTAAATCAAATCCAGCCACATTTCGTATAAATCAGTTGTCAACATTGTCAATATCACTAATTTGTTTACATTATAACAAATTAATGTAGAAAGAGTGCACAGTCTTGAATATTAACTATTCAAAATATTGAACAGTCTCTTTCTTTATTTTAAATATTTCAAACTTTCTGTTTATTGTTTACTGTTTATTTCTGTTGACTTGAATTTCCCCCAGGGGATCAATAATCTATGTATCTATCTATCTTCCCATTTTAAATACAAAAACATCCCTGATTTTCAATGTGGTCTCAGACTTTTAGATGGACCCCACAGCCCATCTAAAATAATCCATTCGGTGTGACTGTGAGAACATGAACCTAATAAGTTTTTTGTGTTTAGGAATGAGAACAGCAGTGTGTGTGCTGTGTCAGACCTGCCTATGCAGGGGCTCAGTGGTAAAAGGCTGTTCCTCTGCAACATCCCCAAAACTCTACACTTCACTCCCCTCCAGCTACGGGTATTTCAGGAGGGAAGAGAACTTTACAACCGCAGTGTCTTCGTAGACCATGCCGGTGAGTCGGCAGAGCTCCAGTAGATACTTTCTGCTCTACCGGAGGCAACCAGGTTGATTTTCTTCTCTTCTTCTTTCTCAGTTCTACTGGATCCTCCAGCTAACGTGACGGTGGTGATCTCAGGGAAACAAGGGGAACTAATTGTGAGCTGGCTGCCTCCTGCCGTCAAGTACATTGATGACAGTTTGATGTACGAGATCAGATATGTGGCGGAAGGAAGTCCTATGAGGAAGGTAAATATAAAAGTGTTTTTTGAACCTTTTAAACATTTCCTTGTAAGAGTGACGCATTCTGCTATTGACGGGGTTAAAAAGTTAGCAAATTTGTTAGTGCTGGCACATCTGGAAACACAGCAGAGCCAAAGTCAAATGAATGATATCACTGAATTTGCTACAATACAATACGATACTACTCAATTTCATAGTCTCTGACTGGAGAATCGAGGATAGATCCACTATTAATTCACAAACGATGATCTAGAGAACGGCTATTTTCAAAGTATTATGGCTCCTATCATCCGGAGATCGCGAGTCCGAATCCGGGTGATGCTATAGCTGCCCATAGCCGGGAGCTCAGTGAGCAAGACTGGTCGTGCTCTCAGAGTGGGAGGGGCTGCATACGCTCTCCCCCATGTCAATCAAGAGCAACACTGTCCAGTCTCGGGCGTCTGTGAGCTCATGCATACAAAAGGGCGGGAGTGCTTTCCTCCTCATGCGTTACACCACTCCCGGAAATTACATAAGCAGCAATTAGAAAAGAGGTGGCGGCTTGCATCACGCGTTTCAGGGGAAGCATGTGATGGCTTCACCCTCCCTGACTGGCGGCTCATCATGTGACATGGGGACGGATGATGGGAATTGATGACTAAATTAGGGAGAAAATTGGGGAGAGAAAAAGAAAATAAAAATTATATATAAATACCCCTAGTTATACCCCTTTATACCCCTAGATTTCATAGTTGACCTGGACTTCCACTAATGTTTCTGTTTCTTATTCAGCCTAAATGTTGTTTTCTGTTGCAGGAAATAGTGAAAGCCAGCACAAAGTTCACCCTGCGTGGCCTTCAAGCAAGCAGCAAATACAAAGTGAAGGTCCGTGTCAAACCCGACGGCATTGCCTACGATGGTTACTGGAGCGCTTGGTCAGACCCTGAGTTTGGGACTACACCCCCAAGTGGTAAACATTATTTAAGTGCCATTTAATCCAATTGTGCTGAATCCAATTTAGCGTCCCAACACTGACCACAACGCTCTTCTTCTCTCTAGACCCCCTGATTCTGGTACTGGTTCTCATCATCTCTCTGATCCTCATCCTGCTGTCTCTCACTTTGCTTCTGTCCCACCACAAGTTAGTAAAATACGTAATATACAATATGACATTTATTTTTTATTATTTTTATTATTATTTATTATTTACCATTTTATAATAAAAGCAGATCACAGAATCTGCAATATACAACAGGAATGAGTGACATCTCACAGTTTGTACTATTTGAACTATTACAGATTCCTGCTAAAGAAACTGTGGCCTGACATCCCTTCACCTGAGCACAAATTCCCAGGCCTCTTCTCCGTTTACAAAGGAGACTTCCAGGTACATCTAATTTAGTGAATTAGTACTGCTGTTGAGTCCTCGCATACAAGAAATAACGAAGCACAAAAATGTCCATTAGGCTATGACTAGCAAAAGAAGTCTTGTGAATTTTTGCTTGAATTTAATTCCATCCCGAAGAAATGTGGAACGTTTATATCGTCATATCAGCAAATTGTAAAGTCAGTAACTCTGCCTGAACAGCATTCTTGTTTAAAAAAAAGTCCTTATCTCAGAAGGGACCCTCAGTGAACTCTGCAGTAATTGTTGTAATTGTACCCTCAGGAGTGGCTTGGCCAGAGTAATGGCAGCAGATGGCCAGTTCATGTGACCACAGAGGAGCTTCCTTCCTCTCTCGAGGTGCTGTCTGAAGTCAGTCTAGCACCCCCACTGCCAAGTCAGACATCTCCCCTGAGGCCAGAAGCAACACCAAGAGCAGTTGATTTCCTGAGAGAGGAACCACAGGCCGTAGAAGAAACAGACGATCAGTTAGAAACACAGGGCATGGATGCAGCTTTGATTGACAGGTGGCAAGAACCTCCAAACAGCCACTGGTTGATGGAGCAGCTGAGGACGTTTCAAGAGCATCCGCAGGTCCTCTCCCGTTCAGCACTACTCGAGTCACAAGACACATACGTCACCCTCAACCAGAACTCTCAGCATGCCAAGGCAGAAGTGCAAAGGGACGATAGCTTTGAGGAAACATTGCCCTTGCAGGTTCTCTTCGCTAGCAAAGGGTCATCTTTGATGGCTGACTCCGATATCGGCTCCCTTCCACCAAGTTCCGGGTCAGGAACACTTTCATCACAGTCAAGTCTTGAATATCCAAACCACACATGGCCTCCCAAAGGGCCAGGCTACACTTACATGGCTGTGGCAGACTCAGGAGTTTCTATGGACTACAGTCCAATGAGTTTCAGCCGAATAACAGACATAAGTAATGGCACCATCTATGGCAATGAGTACAAAAACGATATTCCTGGACACAAGCGACCACTTACTCGTCAACCCATCCACTACGGATTCTGATTGAAAATCCTTCAGAAAAATAAAACAAAATTCGAACCCATCGTGGAGATGGGAATGGAGTTCGAACCAGGGTCTCTTCACTGCTTTCTTCAGAAACGTTCAGAATGACAATGCAACAAGTGTGGAATGTAAGAATCTTGTAAGTCACACCTGGATTAATACTAAACAATCTAACTTCCTCTTCTGTACTATTTTTTTTTCTTAAGCTCTGGCAGCTGTTGACATTTGAAATGTTTTATACAGAACACCAAATACCAGTTATTCCCTTTGAAAACATTAACATTTTTTGTCAATGTAAAAAGTGGTTGGTTCTCAACTCCTAGATCTTGTTTTGTGTTGAGTTTGTGTGTCCGTCCACTTTTTGTCTGTTGGTTACCCGTAATATTAAAAGGGTTCAGCTGTTGTAAAATATGTAGATCATTTTTAAACTGGCTTTATATAGGTTTCAGTTATATTAGCAAATGGCAAAAGCAAGGGTATCTAGTAGTGCATCTGGCTTGATTTTCCAGTCATTTCGCTCATTTTACCCCAAGATTTGCATCTATAAAAATGGCATATGTTGCTTCATGTAGATTTGCATGTAGATAAGTATGGTCCATAATACAAGTAACATTCATCTACAGTATATTTGTACAAAAAAATGTTTACTAGAGCAGCTGAATTGTTCCAGTCTGCCAAATGTTATTTTAAGGCCTGTAACCTTTTCATAATTACAGAGACATTTTTCAACTAAATATATATATGAAATAAATGAAAACAGCCAAAAATATATTGCTGTGACTATGACAGCAAACACATAAATACATCAATATATATGACAGATATATGTTATTTCTGTATTTCAGTAATTATTAAATATTTCATGTAAGGTCATGTAAGCAAATAAATTCATACAGTTCATAAAGGCATTTTTTATTAGTATTTGCATCCTTGGTATATTTGTCTGAAAAATGTATTAATACTTTATATTGAACATCATTTTTACAGATGAACTCCAACCTGCTGTAAATACTCCTGTAGGACCCAGTCATCTGGCCTGTTTTAAATAAAGAGTCTGTAATTAACT
Organism: Leptodoras nelsoni; assembly: GCA_028566375.1. NCBI lineage: Eukaryota > Metazoa > Chordata > Actinopteri > Siluriformes > Doradidae > Leptodoras > Leptodoras nelsoni. The sequence goes on from JAOVVG010000026.1 coordinate 16,833,086, forward strand.
ATGATTGTTTAACTTTTAAAGCTTTCTCAGGGTTGGAGTTTCATGGGATAAATAAGTCTTAATCATCGATTTCAAAAACCCCATTTAAAGTGTGATTGTATTTTAAGCTTTGTTTGTTTTACAAGTCTAATACGTGTATGTGTAATAAAAGAGCATTTAGAACATTGTACTTGTTAAACTTGCTTACAGGATAGAAGCTCTTCCAAACAGAAGCCCTTTTTTCATGTTTTGAAACTGTTACATGCAAGCATCCCTATATTTTTATATTAAATAAAAATTCTAATGTTCTTAAGTATGTTTTATGTTTTTTTTTTCATATCTCAGTTCTACTGGATATCATATTTTATTCATAAATGCATAATTATGTACCAAAACTTCTTCCAGTCAACAAAAATAACTTTTAAAAATGTACACTGAAGTACCAGAAAATACTTCTGGTCCCCCACGGGATCTTGAATTCCGATGTTACTTCAGGAAGTATTGTATGCCTATCGTGTGAAACGGTTCTCCCCAGAGTCTGTTTACGGCCACACCGCTGTCATAAGTTTGAGGTTTTGCCAGAATTCTTTTTTCTTTTTTGGATTTTTCTCCCAAATTTTGTTGTCTCCAATTCCCACCCGTCAGTGTTTCCCCCCTTGTCACACGACGAACTGCCAGTCAGGGAGGGTGAAGCCATCGTGTGCTTCCTCCGATACACTTGACGCAAGTGCCGCCTCTTTTCGACCCGTCATGCAACTTTCGTGAACGGTGTAGCGCACTCGGAGGAAAGCGCTCCCGCCCACCTCTTGTATGCATGAGCTCACAGACGCCCGTGATTGGA
>JAOVVG010000026.1:16924428-16940432 GCA_028566375.1 Leptodoras nelsoni
GGCTGTGTAGTAACCTGACTTCTGCACAGCACAACTGATGGTCCCAACCCCATTGATAAAGCAAGTAATTCCTCTAACCATTCCAAAACCATTTCAGGTGACTACCTTGAAGCTCATTGAGAGAAAGCCAAGAGTGTGCAAAGCAGTAATCAGAGCAATGAGCAATTTTTTTTATTTTTTTTCCACACAGAGCACCTCTCTTTATATTCTCTTTATACCTCACTATATATAATTGTGGGCATCTGCTGATACATACTACTAGGCTACTACTACTACTACTACTAATACTACTACTACTATTATTATTATTACTATTATTATTATTGCATATTATATAAAATTGCTTTTTCTAACACACTTTGGCCTACTTCCTCATATACACAGTACAAGGTTTATTTTTCAAGATCATTAAGGATTATTTTAAAAACTGCAGAATTTAGACATATTTCACTCTGAATTAATTGTGCCATTGTTTATAGCAAAGCAGTCACGTGAGTTTAATGATAGGCCTTTTGCAGCATTGCATGTGAGAGGGCAGACAGTGACATTTTGCAGAAGACCGATAGACAACAGACTGACAGGCCAATAGACAGGCAGATGAAAAATTTGCTTGGGAAAGAAAGAATGAGAATAGTGAGATTATGTGTATGAAAACCAGACTGGCATCACCAGGTGCCCTTTAGTATTTAGAGGATGCTGGCATGGTATTTGGGCATTTAGTGTGGCACTCACACACACCAACCCCCAACAATGATTTGCTTTATGAGGTGCCCACTGATGCCATGGTAACCTTCTTGTCCTGGGCAAAAAACAAGCAGTTGCGTGCCAAAAAAATGCCTGGCTACTTTTTTTTTTATTAACCCATTCATGTTGCCCAGAAACCTTTGAAACTTAATAAGCAGTGGGTACACAGAATAGGCCAGGAGAGAGTTTTTGAGGCTGGCTGAGAGAGGGAACAAAGTGGACAATTGCAGTGTATCGTGTTTCAATTTAGTTTGGTTCCGAATGAGTAGAGACTCAGTGGATACTCAGTGATGGAACAATTCAAAGAACATTTTACCGACATGTGTAGCAGCTAGGTTGGTCACCATCTATGATATCCTGCTGAATATTGAATTTTCAGGCCATACTATAAGTATTACTTTAGCATGCGCATGTGAGCAGGTAAAATAAGTTTTACTCAGTAAAACTTATATGTAATTACATAAAACTGGCAGTACCAAGGATCATCTAGACATTCAGACACTGTTAAGGGCCTTCTTCATATGCCAGCTCTGAACATAACTGAGACGTGGGTTAGATCTGAAATTTAGAAAGGCTTTCCATCTGACACATTTTATTTCCCTTAAATTAAATGCTACTGCCAGCAACAGGCATTGCACTGTAACCAGGCTTATAATTACCCCTTGTGACATTCAAGGTCTCTGCCCATGATTTGTGGTTCCTTCATGGCCCTTAATGACACTCATATACTCTGCTGAAAATTATATCAGAAAATAGAGCAAAAGAAGTTTATTCCCCTGCTGAAGAATGTATGCATTAATGTTTAATTGAACAATGGCTTTGTTTCTGCATCACTTGATATAGCCTTGCAACCATTGCCCTTAGAAGTTATGAATTCTTGAATGAAAAGGAGCATTAGTGCCAAAAATAAAAGTATCTGTAGCTAAGATAATAGTCTGTTACTGGTTTAAGTATGGCTTTGCTAAGGCACATCAAAATTGACCTTTCTAGTCTGTCCTACCCACGTAATTACATTCATATGTGCCAATTAATGCATGCTAATGTTTAATGCAGTACAGTGCTATGGAAATATGAAAAGATTTTATGCTCCACATATCTAGTGGCAATTAAAAGTCTATCTACAGGGGTTAGACAATGAAACTGAAACACCTATCATTTTAGAGCACAATAATTTATTAGTATGGTGTAGGGCCTCCNNNGGCTGGTCCAATTTAGCCATGAAACCTCCCACACTAAAATGACAGGTGTTTCAGTTTTATTGTCTAACCCCTGTATGCAGTGACATTTATGACATTTGGAAGAGAAAAGGGAAGAGGGACACACAAACCTCTCACAGAGAATAACTGGATCCTATGATCAGCCCCCTGGAACCATGTAGCCTTGCCATTTCCAGCAGCATTAATATATAAAAGGAATTTCACAAATAATGTAAAAGCAGATGTCAGTTATTTTTTATGTGTAGCATAGACAATAAATATACTAATTCTATACTAAATCTATTTAGCAGAAAAAAATGTAACTGTCTCCGAGTTCTGTTATATTTCTTGACCAATATGATGATAATAGTTTAAGAGCATTTTTGCTTGACACGTACTTGCTACAGCATTTCTGCGGGGTTAAGACGCAGGCTTTGTCTTGGCTAAAAGTATAATTCTAAAAGTGTACGAAAAGTAGGAACATTTCTGCTCCGTCTCATCCATCTGGTCAGTGAGATTTACACCCACTTTTTTTTGGCTGTCTCCATCATTGTTTCTATCAAGATTATCTTCAGGGTCTCTTCAGTCAAAGAAACTGAATTGTAAATTACACTGTTTTCCAATCCTGTCCATTTAATGTCCATTTAATGTCCAAGCATAACATTCAGTAATTATAGTAAAACTAGTAAGAGAGCTATGTATATGAGGGAGGTTATAGAAATCAATGACCTTCACCAATGAATATAGTTGAAATGGTGGTTTCAAAGGGTGTATTTACTTTTTCCACACCATGTTAAAATGTCTGAATAGATAGACAAAATAATTTTTTAAACAGTCTGCTGCATGGAATCCAGTCAGGTGTAAGTTTTCTATTTTCTCTTAACACCTGGAAGATCCAGTGTGTCGGAACCTCAAGGATGCTAGCTGTCTCACTCGAGCCTGAATTGTTGTGTTAAAAAAAAAAAAAGGTGTCTTCCTCTGTGCACATATACACATTTATACATCAGCACATCAGCAGTGTTTCATTCTCAACTGCAAATGCAGCGCTCAAAGTAAATATTTTGATGTCGGCAGAAGAACTCCCATCACACCCACAGCTCTGTGTTGGTTGGCTGTGCGCTGCTGGTATGTCTGTAAGCCTCAACATGGCAGACTTCTTGGAGTGGTTCTGTATGGCTGCAGCTGCTTGGACTGCACATCTTGGCATTTTTCTGTGTCAATGAACTCTTTCCCTCTTCCTCTTACACGCACACACACACATCCTACACGTCTAACACACCACGCGTGCAAACACGGTCATGCATACTGCCTGCATCCTGTTAGTGTACTCCTTCTGATTGGTGTTTTCCTAGTGATTTTCCTTTATTTATTAATTTTCAGCCATCCAAGGAAGAGGATTCTAATTTTTTTTCCACTCTCTATTTTTGGCGGGAAAGTGAGTGAATGACAGCAGACAGACAGGCTGACCCAGGGCTCAGGTGGCAGCTGTGCTACAACTTCTCTGCCAGGTCATGGCTGATGGTATGTCCACTCTTCCTCTTTTCCATTTCCTTTCATTTCTCTTTCTCTAGCACTCACTTTTCACTCATTGTAAAGTCCCAGCCGTCTGGAAGACGGCGTCTAAGCTCTCTACCGTTACACAGAGATTCAATTCCCATGTTCAATTAAGCTTCAGGGTGCACTTATTAGGGGAATTAATTATATGAAAGGCTGTGATACAGCTGACAGTATTATATACAGCAGGATACAGTATCTTCCTGGCTGTAGGAATTTTGAATTATACTTTGAATTTATATGATCTACAATTTTGATCTTCAAAGTGGAGTCTAAGGGATTCTTTTCCTTCACAGTCTTTTAGCTTGTTTGGTTAATGGTCACTGGTCAATCTAAACCTTACCAATTCAAAATAATAAACAAGTAGGCCTATAAACACCGTCAACATTTCATAAAAATGTGTTCGCTGAGTGGTGAGAGGAATAAAAACTCTAGAGCTTCAATTAATGGTCATAAATACTATATTATGATTGTACTTATTTACCTAATATTTGAATAATTAGATTACCAAATTATTATGATTATCAAATAAATTTGTACTGAGGAGGTCTGTGGACTTTTATCACATTATTAAATTATGTACACCATTACAGTATTACTTACATTTTGTTTTCTGATAGGACCACTGAATCAATCAATTTTTTTCAATAAAATTTGAATTCAATGTAATTGCAGGTGATTTAGGTTGTGGTCATCAATTTCCTTTTATTTACAGTTATACAATTCTCATTTCAAATCTATTTAAATGCAATAAAAATACCAAACTCTAATCTGCCAGAGGAATGATATTACAGTGCAAGCTTTTGGTCATAAATAAGCTGTGCACTATATACACTGCATAGTACTTGCACTCTTTTAGGACTCTCTTCTCTTAAGTCTGGTTAATTAGGGAAGATGTACATGGAACAGCTTCTAATCCTGTTTAGGTATAAGGACAAGCTCAGTATGCAGTCTGTCATGGGAACTGACATGCTTTAAGCCCTCTGGACTACCTACTATATAGGACAGCCCAGATGCAGGCCCTGTGTGTATGTGTGTGTGTGTGTGTGTTGCTCCTAAAAAGTAACCCTCTTTTAAAGCAACCTCTTACAGTATGTGTATATTGGAGAAATGTCAGCAAAGGCCATAGTTTGCTTGGGGAACTGAAATTTACATTTTCCACTGGATAACCTCATCGGCCTTATATCGCTAACGTAAAAGCCAGGATTTTAAAATGGAATTTGTGGATCATATGGTGCTTGATACAACCACGTGGCTATACATTAAGAAGTGGTACTATTACTCAGTTACCGTTTCACTTAAAAACGCACTAACTTTGAACTTCCTTTAAACTCTCTAATCCTTTGACCTCTGAGTCAGTCATGACACCTTAACACCATCCTCACTGTTTGGAGGCTCTTATACCCTTCACCTGCCCTGCGCCTGTTCTCTCTCCCTCACTCACTCTCTCTCTCTCTCTCTCTCTCTCTCTCTCCTGATTCAATCATCTATCAATCCAGCCACCAGTCCACACCACTGCCTTTCTCTCTCCATTTCTCGCTCTCCCTCTCTTGCTCTTTCTGTGCACAGATGCCTGGCTTGGTCTGCAACAGCTGTCCCGCCATGTGCTGCTACCAAGTGTTGCTGTGGCATTAACGAAGGGGAGGGGGTTGGCTCATGAATATTCATGTCGACTTGGACCCATTCTACCAAACAGAGCCTAGAAGTGCCAAAGAAGCCCCTCCCCTTAACAGGGTGTGTTGGGAGAGAGAGAGAGAGAGAGGGAGAGAGAGAGAGAGAGAGAGAGAGAGAAAGCAGACCGGATTCTATGGCTCAATTCCACCAAACAAGAGTCTCATCTTTGAGGTGTGAAAGAGCGCAGGAAACTGAGGAAGAATGAAAGGATTGGAAAAGCCAAGAGAAAATGAGTATGATGGTTCCATAAAGTGTCATGATTACTCCAGAGCATGAGGTATTTGGAAGACCTTCAAAGAATCCAAACTGAAATCTTCATTCACCATGACAGCATTTTCGATAATTCAATTTATGGTTCTCACACACACTGACATAAGAGGGTCTGTAAATGAGCAGAGCTCGAGGCAAAACATAGATACTAGGAAGATGAGTATTTGTAAGAATTTGACTGAGCCAACTGATATGAAAAGTATTCACCTTCCTATGAACTTCGGAATTGGAAAAGAAAGAGGTGTGAATTGTGATTATGCCAAAAACCGGTGGAGACAGATAGGTTTTACTAAGAATTTGCATGCATTTATGGAGAAGCAAATATATGTAAAGCAATCTGAAAGGAAAGGAGTGGAGGACAGAAAGGGTTAGAAACAAAGACGGGACAGATGGACAAGATGTGGAAAGTAGAGCTGTAAAGGGAGCTACTGATTAGCATGAGATGGGCAGACTTTGACCTGCATGTGAAGCTGGAGAAGCATAGACAGAAGCAGAGAGAGATACCAGATGAGGATAGCTGGACATGGGGGAATGGTGGATCTGACTGACAGCGTCCGTCTCTGGTGTGTCCGCTTCTCTCTTTCATGGGGATCCAGGAAAGCAGATTACAGAAAGCCTAACCTCGCTGTCTCTCCAGGGGAGGACAACCCCTCTCCCACAACCTTTTAAGCCCCGCATCCTCTCCAGATCTGGATCATGCCCAGCTTTAACACCCCCCCATTACCCCACCCCCCAACACACACACACCTACCTAGCATTTCTGACATTTTAATAATGGCTTCATCTTATCACCTTATCACCAAGTCAAATTTGAATGATGCATTTGTGCAAAGTAGTTTGCATTTTGTAGAATGTCAAGTCAATCTCGAATAAAAAAATAAACCACAACTATGCAGTAGACATTGTAATCAGGCGTGTGTCTGTCTGTTTTATCAGGTATATCTGGAAACCCAAAGCAATGAAATATACAGGCACACAGTTTACTCTCCGTATGCACAAGTAAACAGATGTCTAACGCATCTATGCTCTCTCTCTCTCTCTCTCACTCTCACACACACTCTCACACACACACACACACACACACATTCAGCTCCTTGCCGGTGGAAGATAAGCCCAGCGCTCGCAGGCGTTCCCTCGCGGCACACACGAGCCTGATAAGACGGGCGCCCTGCTCTCTGATCCAATCCCGATTGAGCGGCGTCACAACGGACCAATCAGAGCTCAGCTTGTGTTGTTTAACTCATCGCCGCGCGTTGTTTAACTCATCGCTATATCTGACGCGCGGCTAAATGTCTTTGTTACGGCTCTGTGGTCAGTATTTCTTCCTCGTCCTGCATTAGCGAGACACTGACATATTAGCCTAAGCTTTAAGTTCTGCTCACTGACACCTTTGTTAACTGACTCACAGAGGACCAACCTTTAAAGAACCTATATAATATTAAATGTAGTCAAATAAAATGCTGAATTTCCCCCCAGGTGACTGCTATCACTCCTTAATAGTGTTGATCAGTGTTTGATAAGCCTTCGTTTAGTAAGCTAATCAAACTAAGCTAATCGTCCCTGCTTGTTAAATGCTACACTCTCAGAATAAAGGTGTTGTTGGGATGCTGCTCTTATCCTCTATAGCTTTAATATTCATTTGTATATGTATATATGTAGATATGTAGATATGTAGTGCCGTTACAGGTATTGAGATACAGAACTGGACCTTTTAGACTTGCACTATTCTGTAAAAGTGACACAAGCTTACTAAGAGTACAAAAGGCGCATGTGAGAAGGAAAGGTACGTTTTAGTACAGTTTCTCCCTGAGTGTATGAAAGAGGTAAGTTGTAAAAGTTTTATGTATGTTTTGTAGCATTATGGCTATGCTTCTTGTTTAAAAAAATGTCGCCTGGCTCCTCGTGCCCGTCAGTGCCAGTTTAAGGTAAGTTACAGACAGGGTCAATAACTCGCACAGCACATTTTCGTCGAGAGTTTAGAAAAAGAAAAGGCACCGGTTTCTCTGGCCAAGCTCGGCATTCCTGGACGTGTGGTTGCTTAGCTGAATCCCCTTTCCCGGTTTCTCTTTTCAGCTCGGCTTGTTTGGAGGAAAGGCGGCCAGAGCAGAGGCGAAACGCCAGCCAAGAAACTCAGGAGGTCCGTAGCTAATTTACCATGAACTGCACAAACAAGACCCTCTCTGCCCAGGCTATAGGCCCTAACCGAAACAGCCTCTGTCCTCTAAAAAGTGTACCAACAGGTTACTCAAATTTCCAAATTAAATTCCCGACGTGGAATATTCAAAAATATCCAAAAAGTTTTTGTCGTGCGGCTATGTTAAGTAAATCATATCGGTCTGCCCTTGAGCGAAAGGTCGCCGCGTCTTTCTTTCAAGGGCGAACGCGTCAACTGTCCTGACCTTGCTCTGACTTTTTTCTTTCGGAAAGAGTTCCTACAGTGTCCTGAGTTTGTCCGGATACTGCTTTGTCTGCGATGCTTCTTCATAACCATATCTATGGCAGTTTAAGGCTTATAATAAACAGAAATGTATATAGAAATAATAGAAACTGGCCTAAAGCCCAACAGCGCTCTGAGTTTTGGAGCCTTTGAGTGACACATGAGCACACACACACACACACACACACACACACACACACACACACACACAGCGCTGCCTTTTATTTAGACTTTGTCATTTTTAGACAATTTAAGTGAAGTCTAATATGAGGCATGGGGTGATTCCTTCAGATTTGTTAACTGTATGCGAGGTGTATATTGTATTATTTTCGCCTCCTATAGTTTCCTTTGCAATAAAAAAAAAATCTAGCACAATTATCACCACGATGAACAAAACACACACTTTACACATCCATAATGAAAAAGGTACCTAGAAATACATATATGCCTCGGACAGATTAGCAGATATGCTGTGTAAATAAATCTATCAAATACCAGTACAAGCAAAATGAAACACATTTGCTGCTCGTTTTTATATTCTAATATTTATTTTGTAAAAATTGGTTAAACGATAGGTCAATCAATAACAGAACAAGATAATGAAAATTCTCTTTATTCATAGTTTCATAAAAAAAATAATAAATAAAGGACTGCGCCTGTGTCAGATAAGTTTGCATTTTTTTATTACGTTTTTTCCCCTCAAATGCCCAAGGCTGCAGCTTCACAAAATAAACATAATTAATCCAAAGACAAGATGTGTATTTTATGTAGAATGAAAAGCATTGTAAAACTGTTATTTGGGATACAGCAAAATGTTGGCTTTCCAAAGTATTGCCTAATTCCTTTGGCGAGTTCATACATTCCTGTTGAATTGTGTCGGGCTGCAAAATGTACAAAAGTCACAATTTTCTCTCTTCCTGTGATAATGCACGGCGGGAAGACAGCAACAAAAAAGGATTATAGTCTACACATAAGATGTAGTGACATGGTTATATAGACAACAGAAATTCGTTTGTTTAAAAGAAACAGGTAAATGGACATGTACTGCACTAATACGTCTCAGAATTTATTTGATATAAGGATATTTTATATCTTTATTTTTAAAAACATTATTTAGTTTAAAAAATATATATGTATAATTTTAAACTAACAATAATAAAAACTATAAATAATACTGTAATCCCCCTCCCTTTTTTTCTAAATCGATCTCTACCTAGGCAATTGTCAAATTTGATGGCAAAAAACAGCAAAACTTGAGGACTCACATTTTAACGAACGAAAGAATGAAATATTATTTAGTCTAAAGAATTATTAACTCTAAAAGGCTTTAAAAAGATTTCCAACAGCTTAAATCTGTGCTGGATATTCATCTAAATACCATGGCATCCTAAATTTAATCTAAAAAAAAGGGGGGGGAAAGAAAATATAATCCTACATTGTTCTTTATTATGAAGCCTAATTGCTCATGAAAGGTAAGCAGAAAAAAAAGTTTTTTTGTCTTGATATAGATAAATAATTAGAAGGTAGTTTGTTACACTATTAATATATTTGTTATTCTCTTGTTAAGTAAAGACTGTGCCTTTACAGACTTTAAAGACTATGACTCCCCATTTTAGGCACAGTCAGATTTCTTAATGTACACATATCCAGCTTGATTTTTAATTGTTTAAAAATAGTTTCATTATTAATATTTCCATGAAAAGAATTCGTTGGTAGATCGACACACCACTTATCATGTACAGTATGTAGGCTATGCTATATTTCCCGTTCTGATCAGTAAAGTGTTTTATATAAATATAGCACCTGGTTCTGACATTTAAAATGTGCAATTATTTCTCCTGAAGATCAGTAGCTTATCATTTGCTTATTACAAGATTTGCTGCGTTGTGTTATTGACTGATTCCGTTTACTCTAATGAAGAGGATTTTGTCAGGTTCATGTGTGTTGCAGTTTAACTCACACAACGAGGATTTAACTTTCTTGAATAAAAAAAGAAGAGAGATCATTTCTCCAGAGTAACCTGTGGCCACAACACGGCCTTGTGCAGCTAGATAACAACTGAAAATAAAGTTTCACTGAAATGTTCGTGGAAGAACTTCACGTCTATCAGATTGTGTATGCTTTCACACCTTTATTATCCTGATTATTTAACGAGCTCAGACAGGGGAATTGTACCGTTGTTAAGCATGGGTGCATGGGAAGCTGATTTATAAAACCCTAACTTTTTTCCTAATTCGTTTTTAATTATTGCTCGTGCCGTCCCTGATGAACAGTTTAGTTAAGTTTTAATTGAATTAGTATTGATTTATTTATTAGTAAACATATCTCCAGTGATAGAAGGTAGCTCATTACTGTATAGCCAATTCACTCATACATGCATTCATTCATTCATTCAGCATTTTTTTTATATTGACTACACATATTAAAGTGTCCTTTTTAGTACATTGTTTGTAAAATATTTATTTGAATGCCTGTAGCATTCACCTTGCAGCATGCAGTGCACACGCCACTGGACACCACTGATCTCATGCTGCATCGGCTGACCATTGTACACTGGCCAAAGCTTCTCTTCTGCTCTTCTACTCTTTTTAATGTCTTTTTTAATGTTTAGAAATGATTGATTTAGTTTTAATTTATTTACTCAAACCCCTTCTGCAAAATGTGGTACACAAATACAGCTCTTATACTGAGCATTTGAAAGTCAGCTTGCTCTGACCCGTGCAAACTCCGCGTCTACCTGCTTTTCGCTATGCAAAGGAACTTTACAGCTCTTTTAGCGGAATTCATGGGACTTGATACTCATAGTAGTGCCACATTTTGGTCCTTTGACGGCATTTTTTTGATATCATTAGTGCAGCAAAATGTGATTATTCACGCATATGCGCCACTATGCCGAGGTGATGACGTGCACGTGCACGAACCTATCCATAATTCCTGGAGTTCACACTTTAATATCTTTGTCGTAAAACTAAACTCCGAACACCGCGTTAGCTACACACATCTCTTTGCCCCCCTCTCTCTTTTCCTCTCTCTCTTCACCCCCCCTCTCGCTCTCGTTGTGCTTGCCATTGCCGGTGAATGGTAATCCCCTGCCCTCCATGCTTCACTCCGAGCCCGTATTTAATTCCCCTAAACCCCCCAGCTGTCGATCGGCTCACGCGCGGAACGCGACAGACTGCGAAGCCGCTCTCGGTTATTAATAATTCACCAGCTCCTGTGCGTCTCCAGCCACCATCATCATTGTACCGTGTATCGCGTTGTTTTGTTCGAGCTTTTTTTGGCAACTGCACTCATTCTTATTCCGATTAATTCAGCGAATTTGTTTGCGCGCGGATCAGCGTCAGGAGCGTGTCAGTGCTGCGCGTCGCGCGCCGTGATTTCTGCACAGCCGCCGCGCCCGAAATCCACCGCTATACTCTGACTTTTCATCAAAAGGAAGAGGAGGGAATTAACACAAGTGTCCGGCGAAAAGGGATGGAGATCGAGCGCTGATAACGGATGAAGCCTGGAAGAGAGCGACAGATTTGTTTTAATCGACTCAGAGCTTAAAGTTGTGGCGCGGTGCTCGCCTCACTGACCGGACACGGACTTACCTCACCGCTTTCCGCCGTTTCAGGCAAAGTAACATAAACGTCAGACAACAGGAACGAGACCGAAAAAAACCCCGAGACCTGCTTCGGATAAATTCGCGTAAATCCCCATTCTTCAGCCGGAGACCGCACAGCAAGTGGTACTTTAGTTTGAAAATGTTCGGTGCCCCCCAGGCTGTCCCGCAGTAAGGCTTCTTTCGCTTCCGGTATCATCCGTAGAACCCGAACCGCTCGCGCTCCCTGTCCCACACTTTTCTTTTCTTTTTTTTTTGGAAACTTTTTTAGTCTGAAGGAAGAAAATGGGTCTTTGAGACTGTTGGCACTACTCCCCGCTCCACAATGGTACGTGCTGTGTAAATTAACACTTTGTTCTCTTTATTCGTGTTTTAAAAAGTCAGTAGGTAGGCCAGCGTGGTGCAAAATACGGAGAAGTGACCGCGCAATTGTGCCGAGACTCGAATAATATTCTGCTTGCGTTAATCTACTGCCGAGCTCTCTGTATAAGTCCAGAAACTATTTGATTCAGGCTTTTAATGCAAATTAGGCTATCTTTGATGTTGACCTGGTTAGTGTCGCATAATCGTGTTGATTTGCATAAGAACAGCAGAAAACGTTCGGAAGAAATTTGGCGACCTTCTCATTTGGGTTTTAAAGTGGTGAAATGTGCGAGTGCGGCGCGGCTGAGTCATCTGGCTGTGTGCAGGAAAGCTGGCAGTTCAAAAGAGCGCGCTGTCAGTGGCTTGGCGTGCCTGGGCTTCGGTAATAATAAGTTTATCTACAAAGTAAACTACACAACACCCCAAGTTGTCGTTGAAGACTTCTCTAACCACCAGGGAAAAAAAACTTCTTACACTGTGGTGTTTTACTTGATCCATTTGTGGTCTTGTTTGTTTGGTTCGATCCGTTAACCAAGATCAGATGGTTAAAAACAGGGTCTACATCAGGCCAAGAACATCCTAAAATCCTAGTCTTCTTCCAGCCTGATCATATCTTATCTATATATATATGTATATATATTATGGCTACTTGAATTGTGAAACATTTTTATTTGGTGCTATTTTTCCTCCATCATATGGGCTGACCTGCCACATGCACTTGTATCCTGTCCTTATTTGAAACTCTCCCGCAGTCTCGAGTGTGTCACGTGTCAGCCGCCGTAGCTGAAAGGCTCGAGATGCATTTCCACACTCTCTGACTTTGGAATAATAAAAAAAAAAGTTATATGACGTCACTATTCTGAACAAACGTTCAATGTCAATATACTGCAGCTTTCTTTAAAAATCTCTTTCCAAACTGTTTCCTATGAGGAAATGGTTAACATGAAAATAATGGACTTGTTCATGGACATAGTGTAAAGTGTAAAGCTGCCAACAAGACCATAAAATATAGGATGCATTTTAAATTCATTTCTGCTTATAGAGTGATATAGGCAAATAGCCTATTGGTGCACCCCAGCAAACGATTATAGATTCCAACGAATTGTTCCTCACTACTGGAATATCTGAAGAGGTAGCCAATTATTGAAGGCCATCAAGCCAACCCAGGAGCCGTAATAAAAAAAATCGTCTTTTCGAACTGTGTTCGTTATTAACAGTTCAATCTGTTAGAACCGTATGAGCGATTTCCTCTATTTATTATCACTGAAAACAAAAGCTGACGTGTACACGCCACTGCTTTAGTGTCTTTAAATCCTAATGATTTTTGAACTGACTGTGTGTCATTTGGCTCTGGATCTGTCTGGAACTGTGAGGAGTGATTGCATCGCCCACATTCGACTGTATTTACTTTTGAAATATAACCTTGAAGCTGCAGAGGATCTCCAGATGGGCCTGTATATGGGCACATTAATATGGATAATTAATTGTTTACTTGCTTTTATATAATGGCACCAGGCCAAATAGGACAATCTTAAAGGAAGTGAGGGAATATACTCGGTATTTGTCTCCACTTGGGAATAACATGAAAAAAAAAAAACAGGGACAGAGCTGCGTTTAATTACTTGTTTTCAAACAACAGTCAAACTGAAAAACTTTTGACAGTTCAAAGCAGACAGCTTAGACTATTGTAGTACTGGCTACATGTCAGAATATGAACTTAGAGTTGGCATAACAATATATATATCCTCATCAAACAGTTTTACACTTAATTTGCATCTCATCTATGTGTGTGAAGTTAAAACAGTTTACTTATTATTCACTTTAATTAATATGTGGATGCTCAGAAATACAAAGGTGGATATCTGCCTTCTAAATGTCGCATCCGAGTTGCTTTGCTGTACAGTGTAACTTAATCCACTCTGAAGTATTTGGGTTTGGGAGTGATGTCAGTTGTTTAATGGACTGTTTTCCTCCTATGATGTAAGTAAAATACTTTCTGAGATTTCTGTTTGCACTGAAAGAATGTTCCCTTCTGATAAAATAGGCTACAGACATCAGGGTTGTGCAAAGTAAAAAAGTCCCCATTAACGTTCAGTCCTTGAGTGAGAATTTCAGTTAAAATGAGTACACTTTCCTATAGTGGTCAACTGAAATTTGAATTGAAATAACAGGAGGTGGAATTCATTTCACGCAGGTTGAGATATGTCTTCGAATTCTACAAGACAAATGGTCAACATCCTTTGCTTAACATGGAAGACTTAAGTGTAATGGGATCTTGTGAATCTTTTTGTCTGGTGGTCTGAATTTTCAAGTAGGAAAAGTTTGGGATGTTTGGTCAAACAGTGCTGTGATTATAACTAACATTTGGACAGAGAAAGAGAGAGAGAAAGAAAGAGAGACTGTTTTTCTAGTCAGGAGATATTTGGTGGTGTGCTGCTCTACACCCGTACACCAGCTGTAGACTGGCTGCCGTATGGAAGAGTTCCATATCCTGCCATTTTTGTTAAATAAACCTCAACTAATTTTTAGCAGAAAGAACATATAAACTTCTTGTTACAAGTCGTCTTCACATCCATGACTGCATGGCTTAGGAGTCAAATTCACAGAACTTGGAAGCTATTAGTTCTTCACCCGGCATCAATTAGTCAGATATTCAAATGGTTCCTCATGCATGGATTTTGGTTTATTGGACAATCGCTGGACTGGGCAATGAACCTAGTAAAGCCATTGCTTACAGCTGCTACTGAACACAGATTAACATACCAAAGATTAAATACATCCTGGTAATAACGCCTACATGGGATACAATGCTAGTGCGTTGCTGTCATCGGGTTTTTGCATCAGATTCATTAGAGTGACCAACAATCAAGAGAAAGTTTTCTCCTGCTGTCATTGTAAAGGAATGCTCAGCCAAATGTGAGGAAATGTGAAGGTGGACCAAAGTTCCTGTATAGGCCTCCGAGGTTTCCTGAGATTCACAACCTTTTAGAAACAAGAACCGTTTGGATTAAAATGTTTCTGGAGAGGAAGGAACAATACATTTTGAATTTGTAACCTTTCGGTTTTCTCCGTTTCGTGGTCGGACATTTGTTTGCTACGATGCCATTACAGGTCTAAAACATTCACGAACCGTACATTGGTCCTAATCTCATTTCAAAGGAAACCCTTTGAATTTCTATTCGCCAGCTAGTAAAGTGGCAATTTAATGAGTAAAAAAGATTTTCATTACTGCCTACCTTTAGATCCACATAAGGTTGAGAACTGCTTAAAAATGTGCGGAAGTTGTACCTTTAAAGGCTGTTCTGTACAACGGCATTAGGAAGATGCAGTTTTCTTTTGGTGCAGAATACTTGTATTAGGGTGTGTTCACACTTCTGTTGTTCTGAACCAAATAAGAAATAGTCCTGCTTTGGTAAGCGTTCACACTCGCAAATTTGCCATCAAACCAAAATGAAAAAAAAAATGATATGATAAGATATGACATAGGATATATTATGTATGATGTATATTTTGTGAGCCAGTCATCAGAATAATGCACCACGTACTTATCGGGGTTGTGCATACCTGGTATTTTGGAGGTATTTTTACCTCCTGAGTGGAAACAAAGCAGGAGAAGGTAAATTGAATAACATTTTTCTTGTAACTAATCTAATCTTGTAACATCGCATCTTGAGTTTGGTTTGTTTAGATGCCTTTGGTTCGTATTGTGTTCGCACCTGAGCACCTGCTTAGAAAGGGACCAAGCCTCGCCTTTTTTGTTCGAGCGGTCTCAGTCCGCTTATTTGGTGTGCACCAGAGTTAGAAAGGAAGTGATTAATTTAGTGTTAATTCAAGATGTTACAGCACTAAAAAAAGAACAGGTATTTGAAAAGAAAAAAAGAAGGTGTTATTTGAGAGCATCCAGACTGACGCTGATGATGTGATGGAAACTCTTTATGACTTTCTGATGTGTAGGTTACTTGTACATATCAAATATTGCCTAATACATTACAGGGAGAATACTTTCCTGTCTGATTTGGGATTACTGTCCATACTTGAGGGCGGCACGGTGGCGCAGTGGATAGCGCTGTCGCCTCACAGCAAGAAGGACCCGGATTTGATCCCCGGGTGGGGCGACCTGGGAAATTTCTGTGTGGAGTTTGCATGTTCTCCCCGTGTTCGT
>JAOVVG010000026.1:16950965-16967477 GCA_028566375.1 Leptodoras nelsoni
GCCAAAAATTTAGGTTTTTCACTGTCTACATTTCATAATACCATGAAAAGATTCAGGGAGTCACCGAAGCGCTGCTCTCTCGTGGGAATGAAAATTATAACGATAATGTGCAGCACACTTGTATAAAATGAGAAGCCCACAATGCGAGAGGGGAGGGAACGAGAGGCGAGGGGGTTCTAAAAACTACTACATACCGCCGAAAAAAACAGCGCTTAGCCTTTAAAAATTCCGCCTTGCAAGCTCATTTGGATTTACAGCAATGAGAGTAAAATAAAATGTCCATAAAAATAGAAGGACGGTATGAAGAGATGGAGGGAAGGAGAGATGGTGCTAGGAGTCTGTGGATGACTGAAAATGAGATTGTTAATGAGCTGGGAGCTGGTTTTCTACTCTTTGTTTCTTTTTGCTTCCAGCAGGCAGCTTTTGCCAAGTTTCTCAGAGAGAATCTGGCTTGCTCCGTTGTATCGAATGTCTCGGGGTGCAGAGAATAGCTGAAAACGGAGGGAAAACAAGAAAACATGATTGGTGGGAAGAATGGGAAGAGGCGGGACAAAGAAAAGCCATATTGCCATATCAAGAGCTATCCGTGCGTTTGCTGATGGTCTGAGAAAATAGCCTGCATGCCGTAAGGGGGACCAAATTTAATCTGGCCTATTCTGATCTGTTCACTGTATTATGCTTTTGTCACATCTTTTGTCAGTACGACATGCCGTTTTAATGAAAAGCCCTATAATGATCGCCTCATTATACTCAGATCACCAGGAGTTCTTTATTATAGTCTGTAAGACTATTATTTAATGTGCAGCGTTTAACTGTAATTCAGTAAATGTAACCCCTTTCAGATCCTGGCTGCAACCTGCACATAACCACTGAGCAATCACAGTTTAATGCACAAGAAAGTGTGCATTTTTGCCTCGTAAGAAAAATGGTTGACTGCTCCTAATCGAGGCCCGGCATATGGTTTAGCCATGTGTTAGCAAACGAGTGTTTCATTCTCTCTGACCACTAAGCATTGGGCTCATTTAAGGAGTGATGCTACATGAGCACTCTTAAGTGTTGGGTGAAATGGAGGAAAATCTCCTTCCTTAATCTCCTTTAGCCTGGTTTTGTCTTTTGCCACAGAAACGCTTCGTTATTTAGAAGTGGCAAAAGAAATAATATTCTCCCACGGTCTCTAGTGTGTTTAGAACATCTCTGTGCTTTGAGATGGTTATCCGCAATAGAACATATGCCCTATTTAGGGCCACTTATATGCGCAATCTCAAGGGTCATGTATGGTCACTGTTGTTGCCAGTGACCACACGCCAATACCGACTTTCAATCAAGTACACTATCTACAGCTGATGTGGTTTGACCTAACCCATGCCACACACACAACATACTCACACACCCTCTCACTCTTTCTTCTGCCGTTGACCGACTGCTCCCTCCATCATTCCCTCTCTCCTTTGGCTGTGTGCGGTAATTGGCCACACAGAGCTGGCTTTGCTCGTTGTTTCCCCTGCAGTGGCTTGTGGTGGTGCTGTGCAGGCAGCAGGCCTCATAAATCCCGAGGCCTCGGCTGTCAGTTCCAAACTTCAGCTCTGCTTCCCCACAATGACTTCACCCCCACCAAGCCTCCCCACCCAGGCACAGCCTCTACAACTTCGCTTTCTTTCTGCTTTACTGCCTGTTTTAATGTCTGCTGCATGGCGCAATTAGTAGTTTATGATTTTAAAAGCACTCACAATGCTATTATTAGGTGTGTTTGTCTGTGCACACCTGACAGGCTTTGGTCTAATAAAAGTGTCTTTATTAGAGTTTTTTTCAGCTTCCAAGTGCATATATCTTCTGTGGTCATACTTTTAAATCTTATTTGCAAAGTGGGATTGTTTGCATTCTGTTTGGCATATGAGATCTGTCCGGAAAGTAATGGGAATGTGGCTCGATGGATGGCCAAAGTGGTGGCCTTTCGAATGCTTTTTAATCTTGGGGAACGAGAAGAAATCACACGGAGCCAAGACGGGGCTATAGGGTGGATGTGGAAGGGCTGGAATGTTTTTTGCCAAAAATGTGACTTGGTGCATTGTCATGATGGAGGATCCATGAAGGATGGCGTGCACGCAAAACCCTCTTTGTCAAAGGTTACAAAACTCCAAGGTAAAATGTTCCTCGTACTGTTTGGTCTTGTGGTACGAATTCTTTATGGACGATCCCTTAAGAATCAAAAAAGACAATGAACAGTGACTTGATTTTTTATTTGTTCATGCGAGCTTTCAGCACTTTTTGTCTTTTTGTCTCAGGATCGTACAAGAACACGCATGACTCATCTCCTGTGACCACTCTGTTGAAAGCTTTGTGCCATTGTAGACTTGCACTGACGATAGAGTAGCTTGTCTGTAACCTTTCTTCAACATTTCAAGAGTTTCTGTTGCACAGATTTTCAGATAGAATTTGATCATGTACCGTTGCTCCAGACTCGCTTGCATTGTTCCAAAAGCAAAAGCAAACGTCTGGGCACTGTGAAGGCTAGAGTGCAACTGAAACGGGTCCCACCATTTATCTGAGATCTCACTCTACCTGACCTTGAACCGCCATCTCCACGCGCAAGCCCTACGGAGCACGGGAATTTCATTCTCGTTGGTTTCAGACTTACAGACCTTGTACTTTGCGTCGTCTACATGATTTGTGAAGACATTATACAACATACATTTTACTAGACTAGTACACACAGTATTATAGGCCTGATATTTAAATACATTACCATGATTTGCAAGGTTAAGACAGTATGACATACAAGTGCTCTCACATATACTCAAGGACTGTAAAATAATACAGACAAATAAAAAATCTGAATCTATGCGAAATGAAATGGCAGCCCAGCACAGTATGATTAATACTTCACACTTAACACTTGGCTTTTCTCACAAATGTAACACAATATGATACACAAGAAGCGTGTTCCAGTATTAAATGACACAACATTTTTGATAACATCTTCTTAAAGGTGATAACTGCCTCACATGTCCCTGTACAAGGCTGGAAACAGTACAGATAGATAAATAAAGAGCAGAACTGACACACTGTATAACGCCCAGGTACGTTCATGCACACGCCAGGCTGTGTTTTGCGTGCTGTATGTAGTCTAGAGGTATGGTTCATAAAAAAAAAAAAATTCTTACAGTAGTTATTACATATAGATGTTGCATTTATTATCGTATTATTGAATAGTCATTATCCTATTTGCCTGCTCACTTGAAGTGAAGTGAACGGGTTTCATATAAAACCTCGATAACATACCAGCGGAATGAAATGTCTACAGGACTCAAATTTTAATTAAAAATAATAATAAAAACGTGTTCTGTGAGTGCAAAGCTCAGAAATAAATACCCCAGGATCTCATTGTATCATCCTTGATTAAATAACGAGCCTACTATGGGAATAGTTGGATTATTGAGGAGTCTGTGGGTTTAGAGTTAAAGGATCTGCAAAATGCTTGAGAACTTCTGCTCTGGAGGACTTTATTTTTTTTCCTTCAGTAGAGTTTGTCTAACAGTGTGACTGAAGCTAAAGCCTCAGAGCTTGAAGGTGTCTCTATAAAGTCACATACATAAACTCCGATACGACCTTGATTTAACCGTTTGCTGTTGCGTGCTGAGGGAAAGCATGGGGGAGACAGAAAAGGAGAGAGGAAGTCAGCGGAGGGAGGGAGGGAGAGGAAAAAGTTCCCTCTCTTCCAAACTTTAGAGTGTGTGCATGCTGTGTGTGTGTGCGTGTGCGTGTGTGAGAGAGAGTGTGTGTGGCTTTCACTTTGAGTCGCCTAGGCGGGGTTTTTTAGCAGTGCGGCGTGGAGGGAGCGAGGCAGCGCGGCGAACTTGCAATGCTGCCACCGCGGCCGACTGCCTTCCATCTGCAATAAGCTCCGCGAATTCACTCTCTAACGCAATAACCATGTACTCCCCGTACTGCTTAACACAGGTAAACACATGCTCACTTGTTTTATTATCTGGCTTTTTTCTGTTGATCTTTTTTTCTTTTTTTTTTTGCTCCCCGTCCCGTGTCTCCCTTCGTACCTCTTTTTTTTTCTTTCATGCGATTGTTTTATTATTCACCATGCTTCTCGCGCTCGCGTGTCGGTGTTTGCACAGGCTCGCGATTCTGTTCCACGTCTTAATAACTTTTTTTTTTGGAGGCGTTTCGGTGCAACATGGTTGTTGAGAGAAAATGGCGCGTCGCTCGGTTCTATTTCATATTTAAAAAAAAAAAAAAAAAGGAGGGAGATGAGGATGAGGAAGCGGTGCATGTACAGGCTACAGGCTTTATAGTCAGCCTGGAGATCAGTTTTACTCGGGTTTCACTTTAGCAGGAAAACGCAACGCACTTTGGGGGCAGATCGCTCGCAGATCCAGTGTGTTGGATCGTCAGCCCTATAGATAACTAACTCAGTGCTGTTTTTTTTTTGTTTTTTTTTTGGACAAGCCAAAGGTCAATGTCACTGTCGCTCCGTAAACGGGACGATCTGACAGCTCCTTTTTTTGTTGGCCCACGAAATAATGAATGGCGCGTTGCGATTCAGGTGAATGAAAAGTTTTGTTGCCGTGACTAGCTGTTGTTTTATGCAAATACGGAATGAACGCGCTGTTACCACGCTTCAGTGCGCTCAGATAATAGGCCTACTGCCTCCCTATTTTTTAAGTCGGAAGAGATTTAAATGCATGTGTGCACAGAAAGAATTCAGCGGTTTAAACTGGAAAACTGTGGGAGCCCTGAGATCTGTCTGGACACGGGCTGTGTGTATATAATGTATATACAGGCGTCTATATATCAGCTGTACTCTTCTCTTAGATTCTATTTACTCTTATATATGCTGCCAAAGCAGCAGGAGTTCATTCTAACTGTATTTTTGTATTATTTATGGCTATTTGTTTAAGAACATTGTCATGTAAGAATTATGAAATAGTTAATAACAGGGAAAGATGTGGAGCTCATCTCCAGACGCAGGTAGTGTTTTTATTTTACGCTTCACAGTGAATGCATTTGAGCTCCATAGCAAATGAATCTCACTCAGTATAAAAGATACACTGCTGTTCTTGTTAACGATACATACTCTTGTGCATTCTCAGGTGAGGTGTTTTAAAAATAGCATTTAAACCATATATAGGTAGTGTTATTTTTTTTTTCCTGGAGAACTGGGCGTCCACATACAAACAGTTCACCATTTTGCAACTTATTATTAGCTTTTACTTAGTCTAGAAATTCATTCAGTTGACTCAATTGTTTATCAGAAAGTTCATATCGAAAACTGGAAGCTGTTGATTAGTGCAGCAGATTAACATCAGGATTATCAGCGAAGATTTGTGCTGTCTTTGGATACAGCCAGAATACAGTTTTCTTTACATAAAAAAATGCATCATAGAAGCACATACAGGCCTTTTTTTATCTAGGTATATAATTGTATTTTAGTATGATTGAAGCCTATACAGAAAGATCTGGTTTAAAGTTTTCAAGGCAAGTGTGTGTGTGTGTGTGTGTGTGTGTGTGTGTATGGAAGGCAGCTGTGGTTTACACGTGGACAGACCACAAACTGTCTGTTTTACTGAGAAATGCCACAGTTATCCAAATACCTCCTTGTACCGTCTTCTATTCTGTCAGGCAGAAAGCGAGCACTCTCCTCCTCACCTTTTCTAAACACTTTTAGACACTTTGTCTGGGTTTTGACCTGAAATTACAGAGTCACCGTGCTCAGGTTTTTCTTGCCTAACTCGAGCGGTTGTCCTTGTATTTAACTGTTCTGTTTGTATTCGTCGAAGCTGCAGGTTTTTTTTTTTTTCACAGCATGTGGAACAAATAGTGGCCTTTCGGCACATGCACAGCCGTTTTATGAAGATTTACTGCACGTATTTAGGTCAGTTTTTGGGATGCTGGATTATTCAGGCAACAACAGACAGTTGAGTCCACATGATGTGTAATTTGGTCCTGATTTTACAGTGGTTTTATTAAAACAGCTTTGCTCACATGCTGGTTCATTTGGTTAGCAGACTGTGGTCTGTTTTCCATTTCCAATACTTATAACGATAGCTAGCATACCAGTTGAGTGAAACAGTGTATTTCAGCAGTGAATATATATATATATATATATATATATATATATATATATATACATACAGTATATATATTATTTATTTATTTTTTTTTTTTTATGGGCATGATCAGCTGAAATGGGTATTATGTGCGCTTGCAATTAGAGGTAACTGAATAGTCTTGACCTGTAATCAGAGGTACGAGGCGCCTATAGGTAGGAGGAAAATCAAGGTCATATACGTTTGCTAGCTTGCATATTTGTTCAGACAGCCTGGACTTTTAGCACACGTTTCTTTTGGGATGGTTTTTTTTTTCTAGCTTGGGTTGTGTTTCTGTAAGCGGATCAAGCCAGATTTATCTCCTGTGCCTGAAATCCACATATTTACCAGCTTATGTTTCATTGAACCCTTAAGTTCCTCCGCTCCAGGTGCAACAGCATTAGTGAGTGAAATGTAACTGGAAAAATAAATATACAATATTATAACATTACCAAATGGCCTCTGGCTTCTCCTGGCTTGGATCAAGAATTTTTTTTTTATTTTATTTTACTAAAGGATGTAGAGAAAAGTGCAGTGCATGCAGGGTTTCTTTCTTTTTTCTTTTTTTTTTGTTGGTTTTTCTACTCCCTGTGCTCCTTTAACATTTTGTAGTCTTGAGGTTTTCTCAGTGTAACGGAAAACAGATTTATGTAAAGGCTCTTGAATTAATCAAGGTCCATCACTGACAGTCAACATGGTTATAGAGTAACGCGGCAATGCTGCAGCCTGAAAGCGTTACAGCGCGCGCGCTCTGTGCGTTAATTATATACTGTAATTGATAACAGAAGCGGCGGCCAAACGCGCACGTGCTGCACACACGCACTTCTGAAGGGATCACTAAGCGAGAAAGAATTTTGAAGTGTCTTTAAACTTCTTCAGTGTGCATGCGTGTGTGTGTGCGTGTGTGTGTGCGTGTGTGTGTGCGTGCACACGTGCGTGCGCGCGCGAGCATGCTTGCCCTCTGTGCACCAGCGCTCGCGACTGTACCGCTCTGCTTGTGCACTTAAAGATGCTGCGCGTTTGCGTGCTTGCTTAACAATAATAATAATAAAAAAATCGGATGTGTAATAAATGCAGAGATTACCGGGTGTAAAGAGTGGGATGAGTTATGGGCCGGGATAAAAGCTTTTCTGGACTGCGGTGCGGTCGGGATTGCGGGGGATCGGCGCAGATTAGGAAAAGCCAGAATGCAGCTCCGTGTGCTGGAGTGGTTGCAGGCAATGAAGTTCCGTCAGAGGTGCCGGAAGATATCTGAATAAAAAAAAAAAATGCAATCAGGCTAAACAAAAGACCCATTGTACCTACAGCGTCTCATTTCACTCTCCCGTTTACTTCCAGCTATTTTGCAGATGTCTTAAATAATCTACCCTTACACAATAGTAGCCTGATTCATAGGCTGGATAAACAAGACCTGAGTTATGCCTATTATGCGTTGATTAAACATCTTTTAAAAGCAAACAAACAAATAAACAAAAGTAGATAACGTGAAAAAAATGTGCTTTCACACTTTTGGATTTCCTGTATATAATAACTTGGTCTAGTCATATTTTGAATTCTCAGTTCATTAATACCATTCATATTATAATTATTAATCATAACAGTTATTACATTTCTTATTTTGCTCAGGTGCTGTTTGAAATAGTGTATTATCTATACTTATATGTAGGAATTTGAGTAAGTAAGATATTGGCCTAATCAACTACACATCGGTCACATGTACATCTGCAAAAAACAACTGAATTACTCCAATTGTCACATAATGCAATTCATTGTTATTATCTAATTATTTTATACTATACTGGCTATTTTGCTTTTTTTTATTAGTTTTTTTTATTATTCCGTTTTCATTTTATTTATATTTTCATTCTAGTTTCTGAGCTAGAGATTTTTTTTTTGCTCTT
Source organism: Leptodoras nelsoni (assembly GCA_028566375.1). Lineage (NCBI taxonomy): Eukaryota > Metazoa > Chordata > Actinopteri > Siluriformes > Doradidae > Leptodoras > Leptodoras nelsoni. The sequence continues at coordinate 16,958,965 of JAOVVG010000026.1, forward strand.
GGATTTCAGGGAAAGTGCTGGGACGTATTTCGGTTTTCTGCCGAACTCAAGCCATTTGCTTTTTTTCTTTAAACATGCACACACACACACACACTGAAGTGTTTAAGTGCTGAGAAGATGGCCATGTCACACCACAAAAATAAAATTAGGCTTCAGGAGTCTCAAGAACATTTCTCATAAAGGCCTACTAATTACTTGGGTAAACTTTTACAGCTGCTTCGGCTTGAAATTATTAGACTATGATTGTCCAACCCTTATGCCATTTAAGTTGTTTTAAAAGGGCGCAGCCTGCTAATGTTCCTGTTCAAAAGAAAGTTCTGTAATTAGCTTCACTAAAGCTATGGCACATCATTAACTTTCCCGCTGAGTACAAACTTAAATTACAGTATTGGTCTAATTGATATAATAATTTCACTTTCCTCTGCAGGTCCACGTATTTGTTTTTTGTTTTGCCGTTGCTTTTTGGCCTGAGATTCACTATTGATCTCTGCAGAATGGTTTATAGAGTCATTTAGCCAGTACCTGGAAGCGATGTTGGCCAATGCACGATATACTGCGCTTAAATGATATTTTTGATTGTGGTCATCCAACTCCTATAGACTTCCTCTGAAAACTACATTTAGTCAAATTTGCCGAGGTGAATGTTAAATCCATCTACAGCTCCCCTGCTCGCCTTCTCTCACTTGCCAGGCCTGGAAAATGATTTGAAACAGCTGTTCAGGGGATTAAAATCTGATGAAATAACGATCTGAACAAACAGAATTGTTGGACGTCGTTGAATTAAGGTCACAAACACACAAATTCAGCACTGTTTCTGTGAATTCACAAATATTGTGAAATAAACATCTCACTTATTCACACATATTTCAGTTCTTGTGCATGCAGGCCCAATGGCAAAGCAGCAGACCAGTGCTTTAATGCGGATTAGGCCCGTGTGGCGTTATCACTGGATTAGTCCGTGTTGCAGTTTCCGAGTTTTTTGACTGGAACAGCAATTTACATTTGATTCTATTTTCCCAGCAACTCAGTAGAATCTTTTGAATGATTAGTACATTTCTAGCAAGTTTTGAACAGAAGGAGAATCACACATATTGCATAAGGTATGTAATGAGTTTTATATCATATATTATATATATATTTTAGAACAACATCATTATTAATAATAATAATAATAATAATAGAACTCTCAGGGAGAGTTTTTCCTTGCAGCTCTTGCCCCCAAATTGCTCATTAGGAATAACATTTATGTAAATTAAAAAGTTATGTCTGGATTTTATCTTTGTAAAGCTGCTTTGGGTCAATGTCCATTGTTAAAAGTGATTTAGAAATAAAATTGAATTTGAATTAAAATAATAATAATAATAATAATAATAATATTAACATGTTGTTTTCATAGCCTTTTTTTTCTCAAATACAAAATAAAGCTGCTTCAAGAAAAGGAAATCGACCAGTATTGTCCCGTTTGCCAAAAGCCTACAGCATTATGGTTTTATGTGAATTGCAGACAGGTATTGTGATTAGGCTTAAGCAGAAATTGGCAGTACTAATTCAGGTTCATTGCTGTAAAGGGACTAATGGATGCCTATAATGGTAACGGGACACTGTGTTCCTTTTACTTATTCATTCCTCTTGAGCCTTTGTCTTCTACACCCGATGGCTTCTCCTCCTGCTCGCTTTATGCAGATTATTAACTACAACATCTGAGGTATTCTGGTACTCCAGGTCTTGAACTAACCAGTTGTTTATAAAGAGGGCTCTTCATTTGAATCGTTTCATTCAGATAAATCATTAACTTGATTTATTTGCTCTTAGAACTGTCAGCAAACTGCTCATGGTCACTTTTAAATGTACATTTCTAAATGGACATTTACAGAGAGTAATACAAGATTTAGTTTTTATTAGGTAATAAATCCCAAAGACCATTTGTTGTGTTGCTATCAGTATACTGGTTGCAAGAACTGTAAAGCCTGAATTTGGCTGAATGATGTTGGCTGAAGGGAATTAAGGATCAGGATTAAAGACTTTTTAGTGTTTTTCTATCAGGCTGTATGCAGAGAGGCCGAATCGATCGCTTCTTATTCGCTATCAGCACAGCTGTCCCAGTATCCGTGGAGAATGGATTCCTGCTGCTATTGCCATGGGAGTCTCCAGCCAAGAAGAATAGGAGGATATCCAGTGTGTGTGTGTGTGTGTGTGTGTTTGTGTGTGTGTGAGAGAGAGAGAGAGAGAGAGAGAGAGAGAGAGTGAGTGTGTATATCCTCCTCCCTTCCCCTTCGCTCATGTCACTCCTGGCACGGATTAGGCCTTGGCAGAGCCCTGGCAGTGCCCGTAGCTCCACCGCGGCTCTGCGGTTGCTGATATGTTGTGCTGTTGCCATGGTTATGGAACACACACTCGAACACAAGCGCAAATTACATAATTGAGGCTGCATATACATAAGCCACAGAACGTATTTTTTTCCCTCTTTTTTTGGATGGAAAGCAAGTAAACGATCAGAGCTGATCAGAACTGAGATCTGTGGGAAAACAGAGAAGGCCTCTTGTAATGGTGCAGACCAAATGGCGTCTCATTGCATCTGTTTGATAAAATGGTAAGGGCCTTCGGTAAAGTCAGACGAGGTCTCATAGCATGTATTCAATCTGATTAGCCATTGGTCTAAATGCTACAAGGTCATTTGGCCTGGTTTTGATGCCTTTTCACTGTTTGGGTCTGGTTTGTTAGTTTTCTTCGTTGAGCGATGAGGATCTCTCAGTCAGAGGGTGTGGACATTTACACGGGTGGCTGTGCCAGGCGTGGCATTGCTTTGGTGGAGCATCACTGTGTTGCTAGGCAGTTTTTCCTGCTCTGGCTTCCTGCTTCATCGCTTCTGTCTTTGTTTGCGCAGATCGGTTTGTACTCTTTGCTAGCCAAAACTGTACACTTTAAAGCGATCTGCGGATGGATTAATGAGAACGAAGCCTGTTTACAAGGAAAGGTCGAGTCTGTACTTTTCTGAATTTTCTTATAAGAATATGCATGAATTTGTCAGCAGTAATTGATGTAGTAACTGTAAATACTTGATGCGTGTCTGAAATGAACCGATTATAATTATAGCTTTATGACAGTCAGTGACCCTGAAAAAAACTCTTTCATTCCTCATCGTAATAAACGGACTTATTTAGAACTGTCTCATGCATAATGCATTTGCACACACATACACACATGTTCACTTCTCACACCTGCACACACTTAAGCGCATGGGACGCAGGTGTGCATTCTTGACTCATCTGTGTCAATCTGGTGGCGACTGGAGACATCACACCTCCCCACACAGTGCTGCACGGGGAGGTATGTATGAGAGAATTGTACTGAAAGACAGCGGTAGTACTGCCAGCGTGCCACGTGTGCTTCGGCCTCAGCTGACTCTTAACCCTTACGACCAAGCACTCATATCCATGCAAGCTGTCTCCATGTCCAGATGCACTGGATTAGCACGCTTTCCCAATGCCCATGCCTGCATCCACAATTAGGTATCTGCATAGTAACATCGGGGCTCTTCACTTTAACACCAGCGATTGGTTGTTGCTGGAGATGACGCCAAATCTGTTTGGTTCGTCCAACATTAAAGCCGGTACATTTATTACGTATGTATCGCCCTTTCACAGGTTTTGTAGATTTGCTCTATATTCGTGAGGTGATATATCTTTAGCTAAGACCTATAACTAGTGCCGTGGAGTCCGAGAAGCAAATCTCAGTACGCATTATTTAGCCAGAAAACCTCAGCGACCATGACAGGAAGTTGTGTATTTTTATTTTTCGCTCTAAAGTGAATATCCAGATATCCAATGAGAGCCAAAGAGGGTGGGAGAGGAAGAAAGAGTGAGTGTGTGGGGTGTCAGACAGTTTAGGAGTTAAACACAGTACAGCACTGCAGGAAGAGTTTTTTTTTCTGTCTTGGAGCATACGCAGACATAGTGCGTTCTGCCAGTATAACCATTTTACAGAGCTTTTTTGAAAATCAGAACGACAACGCAGGTCAATAATCTAAGAGTTTTCATGTGATTCCTGGTGGTATGGCCTGACCTCCTGCTGTTATGCCTATATTCTTCTCTCATCCTTAGCCCCTTTTCTTTTCTTCGTGCAAGCAGGAAGTTGGTTCAGAGCCAGCGTTGGAAATCTATACACTGTTGCATAATGTGGCATATCTTTACCTAACATGAACCTAACGGAGAGACGGCAGCTGTGAGCAAACAGAGAGAGAGAGAGAGGGAAAATGAACACAAGGGAGGGTGTGTGTATGTGTGTGTCTGTGAAGGAGAGAGATTCCTGTGAGTGTTTGCTGGCTATGGTTTCAGGCCACAGGCTGTAGGCCTTTTTCAGACATGCCCAGTGTAGTGTGACACATTGCAGGGCAGAGATCGCTTTCTCTCTCTTACTGTTCAGTAGTTCAGCAGTTAGGACAAACATTCTCATTCTTCAATATTCTCCGCAGTTTTATGCAATAAAATACATGTCGTATTTTCCACAAATATGACAAATTATTTTTAAAAAAAGCTATGTAAAGTGTGTTGGAAAGGTATTGGCCTGGCACACAATCCACCAGAACAGCTTCAATGTGTCTTTTTATAGCTTTTAACACGTCTCTGGAGGTGAACTGGACAGATGAACATTGCTCCTCCTAAAGATTTATAATCAGTTGCTGTTTTGATGATGCTGGTGGGGAGCGCTGTCTAACACATGGCTACAAAATCTGTCATACGAGTTCTGCTGGGCTGGAACGATGAGTGTGACGGCCATAGCATATGATTTACATGCGTATTTATTTCCATCAAACCGTTCAGCGAGCCTCTGTGCCCTGTGGATGTGTGCCGAGTCATCCTGGAAGCGACAATGCCTGTCAGGAAACGCCGTAGAAACATTTCATTATAGGATAAAAATGATCAGGCAGAAAGTTTTGTTGATTTCCAGTGATGCTGATTCTAAGGGGACAAGCAGAGGCAACCCATGTAAAAAAAATCACCCCCAAAGCATAATTTCTACATACAGTTTGTACATACACTCTTCATACTTTCATCAGAGGACATTCAACCTCAGCATATCTATTTTCAACAATGCATAATATCATTTTTTACACTTATCAGTCTAATTCAAAAAACAACTAAAACACATTTTCAGTCTTTCCATTGGATCCAGTAACCCTTATATTTGCAGGGACTGTAATGTTTCTGTAGAGTTTATAAAATATAGCAATTTGCGATTATCAGAAATTTCATCAGATTTCCCCCTTCGTACCTTTGATAGACTTCCCCAAAAAGCACCTTACAGATCAACAGTCTCCAGACGGATTGACCGATGACAAGGTAGGACGAGAAACCGTTTAGAAAGACACAGAGACCTCATTTTATTTTGTAAAAGGATGTAAATTTGTGATGTTCTGTGTAGGTTAAAGAAAGATGGTAAGTGACAAGTTACCTCAAATACATTAAGCTAGCTGTCAAGTTCAAGTTCAGCTGTCAAGCTAGCTAGCATGGCAAAAAAAGAGCAATACAAATTACATCATGGGTAGGTCATGCAAGCTAGGGTTAGCGTTTTATAGTTCTGTAACATTATTAACTCAATTAAGTCTGTGCATATTTTAATATTGTAGAATGTGAATTGATAAGTTAATAATAAAATAAGTAGAAGCTCCAGTGTGGTGTCCAGTCCTTCGTTTCTGTTGATACGATTTTGTAATGTAATAAATGTTTGGCCAGATAGTGAACTAGTCATTTGCATTAGTACAGGTTACGGTTATGAGTTACAGGGAGGAGATTATTATAAAAAAAAGACTTTATTCTCTCCTGATACATTTTCTAATGTAGAATGTTTGCAGCATCAACTAAATGTTGTCATGTCACGGGTGAACATTTCAGCTGCGGTGTTCATTCCTCACAAAATATCGTTCCAGACTGGCTAGGGTTATTTTCTCTCAGTATGCTTAAATGCAAGGTAATGTACTCTGAGTGTTACATGACGGCTTTGCGGTGCACTATATTTGCTCGGTTTCGTCAGTGCTTCCACAAACTTGTGTATTCCTGACTCGGAAAAGTCATTATGTCATCCATGCACACTAATTATGTTGCCTACTGAAAGTCGTTCTGCTGTCAGGCAGATTGTGCCTCAGCTGATGCGAGTAGTGCAGCAGGCGGCGTTTAACCAGCAAGGTTTCATTATGTAAAAGTCGATAAGCCGAAAACGTTGCTCATCCTTTCTTCAGTGATAGAACCTGCAAACAAAAATGTAATCCAATAGCTTGTATATGAACTCCTGGGGACCCGGGATATTGATTTGTCCATCTGTGTGACAATAGAAAACTTTATTTCCCTTTCCTCTTATAGTTGACTGCTATTGTAATTTCAAATCAAATGAATATTTCGGGAATAATTGTAGGATTTAGTGACCGATCCAGTCCGATACTTCAGTTCTTTGCCAATTCTTTGCCAATTAAGTAACCATTGAAACATACCATGAAACATACATTTAATTTACGTTTCCTGTCATTCTGATGCTGGAAAATATGCTGCTGTGACTACACTAAGACGGTACACTAAGACGGAATTCTGCATATTCTTCTTGTGTTGACTAGTTTCCTTCCACCCTCCTTCCACAAAAAAGATGTCAGTAGGGTACTGGGAAGTCTAACTTACCTCTAGGTGTGAACGCATGTGTGCGTGGGATAAGCACTGGACCCACCACAGCCCTGACCGGGATATTGTGGCTACTGTGATGAGTGACAGAATGAACGAATGAATTTCATGACACCTTCACCCATTTTCTTGAAAGCAAAGTAAGAAAAGGAATGGAAGTAGCACCATCTAGGCTTTTTTCCAGCATTCTTTACAGAACATTTCTAAAATAGCATTGCACAGCCTACACACGCAGAGTGACATTTTAACATGTGCAAAAACGTCCAAAAACGGAACAGGCTGCTTTGTCCAAAACAAACCATGATGCGTCCGTTTTTACGTTTACTCATCTTTGTTTTTGCAAGTCAACACTTTTTTAATTTCCTCAACTTTCTATAAGTCAGACCCACACCAGCAGAGGTCAGTGAGTCAGACTGGTGTCTAATTGTTTTACCCCCCAACTAACATATAGAAGCAGCATGGAAAAGTACACAATTTATTAAAACTGGGATTAAAGTCACGACCTCTGTATTGCCTTGCGCTTACTAAAGTGCAGAGAACATGGCTACAGGAAGCAGCTGGGTGTGTGTTTGTCCTTAGCTTTACATGCCAGGACAGTATTGCTAATTTAAGACTCCAGGCTCTCCCTCTTTGGTCCTGACAGCAAATTTCCAGACAGAGTGGATTTCTTACAGCTCATTGAGCAGATGAGACTGCAGCCGTCGGTGATTAACTACAGCCACGCAGTCCTTTATGCAGATTTCTTATTAGCTGGATCGTAAAACTTTGCTTTGCTCTCACCTTTCTTTCAGTTTGGTGTCTTTTTTCAGCCTTGTGCTCTTTTTCTTTCCGCTTCTGTCTCTTACTCGTCGGTCCGGCTGCAGAGGGCCTGACGTGCCAGATGAATATGTCTCGAATAGGAGCCATATGGAAGCTGAGAAAACGCACACAGTACAGGAACAAGTGGGCTTTCATACCTCAAGCTGGAGAGCAAGTGTAGCAGTGACTGCTAGTGTCAAAAAAACAGCCCTGCTCAAAGAAATAACAAGAAAGAGGACTGTATTCTTTACTCAGTTTATCCATTCAAAGTATGTATACAAATTTTTTTTTGAGCTGCTGGAATGTTGAAATTGGTCCTGACCGTTTTTTTTTTGTACAATCATTTATTCTGTGTTTCACCTTTAATGTCTGTTATACATTTTAAGGGGATCTATTTGCAGAAGCTTTTTTTTCTGCAAAGATATTTGCATTCTCCTCTTTCTCTGCCCTGGAAGCAGCATGTGATTAAAACAGCCGATACAGGCGTATTATATTTCCCCCAAGACTGTGAGGAATGTGAATGTATCATAAACATATTACACCAGTTAGGAGACGCTCAGTGTGCCAAGATCAGGGCAATGCAGATACGTAGGCGCAGTTGAGACTCTCTGCTTGCCTTCTCAAGAAGCCGTGGCTATGTCCAGAAAAAAGAGATGCCTCCTGCCTTAAAATACATTTGTTGTGAGTGAGGCATGTCGCTAGTGGGACTTTGGCTGGTACAAACCCTCCACTGTTAAAACAATGATGTGGTTGTGCTCCATAACCCAATTACGTCTCTCCAGAGTGAGTGAGAGAGAGAGAGAGAGGGGCACACTCTTTTAGTAAATCCCAAAGTTACCAATCCTGATCTGAGAGCTTAATGTAAAAGACCTTATTCATTTCCTTTCTACGATGCCGCCTACCAAACATGTGCTTCGTGCCACAGAACTACATAATTGCAGGATGAAAATATAAATGTGCCGAAGTTCTGGGTGAAAAAAACCCCCTATATATATATATATATATATATATATATATATATATATACAGTACTGTGAAAAGGTTTTTAGG
>JAOVVG010000026.1:16967577-16983413 GCA_028566375.1 Leptodoras nelsoni
GGTAGTAACACCAAATACTGATTGGATTTAGATTTTTCTTCTGTTCACTCACTTTGCATTTTGTAAATTGATAAAAAAATAAACAATTATTATTTGTTTGTTTGAAAGCATTCTTAGTTTACAGCATGTTTCCACACCTGCCTAAAACTTTTGCACAGTACTGTATATTGCCTAGTCTTTTCCTGTTTAACCATTGAGTTCCAGTGAACCAGTTCCCACTGTAGCCTCAGGTTCCTGTTCTTGGCTGACAGCTGAGGAATCTGATGTTTGTTATGTTTGTGGTTTGATGTGCCACACCTTTTGAGATGCTTTTCTGCTCACCGTAATTGTAAAGAGTGCTTGTTTGAGTGACTGTAGCCTTGTCAGCACGTCCCAATCAGACTATTCTCCTCACACTGTTTTTTTTATTAATTCTAGAGATTTGTGTGTGGAAAATCCCAGACAATCAGCGGTTTCTTAAATACTCACACCAGCCCGTCTTGTCATTAACAGCCAAAGTCACTGAAGGTTACATTCCCCCCCCCCTATTCTGATATTTGATGTAGCCAGTGAGTCAAGCTGTGTGCTGCTGTCACATGATTGGCTAACTGGATAATTGCATGAATAAGCATGGGTACAGGTGTTCCTATTAAAATGGCTGATGAGTGTATATACAGAGAGAGAGAGAGAGAGAGAGAGAGAGAAAGAGAGAGCACCTGTTTCCAAAGGCATGTTGAAGTACAGCATGTTTGTGCCATTTGGAGAATTAATTCTGTGTGTTTTTCCATTTATTAAATTTTCGTGTAAAATGAACACCCCCTGCTAATGCTTTTGGGGGCCTCCGACTGCCAAATTGGGCCCTGTAGAGAATGGGGCGTGTCTCTGTGCTTATATCCAGCCAATGAAGTCTTTCAGTTTGAAGCCATCTCATTCGCATGCTGTGTCCCCACTGGCTACGGGTGTCTAAGTATCGCCATGGGGACAGTTCAGACCCCGGATTGGCTGTTGCCATGTTTTTGTTTACCCCTCCTGCTGCTGTATGTCGTCTCCTCTCTGGTTTCCTGGTGCTGGGAGGTCACAGCATCTTTATTAATTCAACATGAGGAAGTTTGCTCAGGAAGAGGGGGAAAGGATGTGGGCAGTCATATTTACCGATAGGAAAAGGGTGTACGAAAGGACTGTGCCTTTAAATATACCTTTAAATATTCTAGTGTTGAGCAGGAATGTTTCTTCTTAGCCTGGGTTACTTTATTAGATACTTGTTTTATCAAGTTCTTTTTTTTTTTTTTTTAAACTGCATTTCTTTTCACAGTTTTGCTGTTAAAGGAAAACCCCACCCTGAATTACTTGAAAATCTGAGCTGTAATGAAAATCTGAGTTGACTTTATTATGAATATTTACAGCCCTTGCTTTCCTTGCTTTGATAGCAAGGGAAGGCATATAGGAAAGACAGGAAAAGTTATCTAATACTGTATTTCTCATTCTGAGATTATTATCTCTAGACGTATTTACTGGTTTCAAGCTTGAACTTGCCTTATTCTTTTGACAGATAGACAGGCATTTTGCTTAGCAGCCAAACGAATAATAGTAATAATAAGTAGAAGAATTTATACCCTTGAAACGAGTAAAAAGTGAGTAGAAATAGGCTTAAGACCGCAGAGTCTTACACTGTCAATTACATTATGTTTGATATCACTAGTCAATGCACATCACTAGTGGATGGAGTGTCACTTGTGCAGTCATGTATAATGTAGTAATTATCTCCAAAGTTTCTATTTTTTATTTAATCAACCTTTTTAAAAAATGTATTCAACCTTTATCTGTATTTACTCTGTGCTAGAGCTACTGTACCACCCAAATTTCCCCCATGGGTATGAATAAAGGAATCTTAATCTTAATCTTATTTGTTTAAAAATAACCTAATATGGAGAACTGCTCATTTTATTTGCCCATATTAAAGATTTCTTTTTGCAGTGTAGAGAGTGCAGCAGCACTTTGGTCTGTTAGTCTTTCCAGCTCTCTCGTCTCCTCCTTTGTTCACTCAAATAGGTAAAGTTTCTGCTAACTCTGCCTGCAGCACCATCGTAAAACTGCAGGGTTATAGCTAGCTGAAGCGTGAAGTGTGCTGTGACCTTTTGTGATTTCTCATCAATGTGGCGTTGTAGGTTGTGGGAAAATGGTCAATGAAAAATGTAATGTCTTTGGAATCTAATAGTGAAACTTGACTCTTATTACGTATGTTTGATATCTGTGGTTGAAAGTTTGTCGTTAAATGCCATTGTGACTGCACCAGCAGTCACCCTGTGACGTCAGCCCAGTAGAACACTATCGTCTTACGGGAATAACAAACTATTACTTTCATTTTTCTGTTCTGTCTAAGACTGTCCATTTTAATTGTTCTCTTGTCGCATCTTGTGACATCACATCCTGTGTTTAGTTCGTTTAGATACCTTTGGTTTGCATTGTATTCATACTTAAAACGAAACCCCACTAGAATACGTTTAGAAACGGACTGAGACCCAGCTGCTCGTGAGGTCTCGGCCCGCTTATTTGGCGTGCACCAGAGTTCACCCTCTGATGAACCGTACTAACAGAGCAATCGCACCAGGGTTCGTTTTAATCGACCCGAAGCTGACAACTATAAGTAGTAACTACAAGTCCTACTCTCTGTATCTCACTCTCTCTTTCTCTGTTGCCAGGCCCAGTCTGGACACACCTGTAGACTTTTGTGTCTCTTTAACCTCCTCTTAAATGACACCATATCAAAGGGAAGACATTCACAGACATGACAGCCTGGTATCTAAGGGTTTCTAGTAGGGCATGACAATGCAGGGGATGAAAAGGGAGAATGAAAGACGAAGAAGAAGAGTGACTAAGAAAAGCAAGAGAGCGAGCATGAGGATAAAGAGGATCAGTAATGGTGGTGAGTGCTTGGGGATGGTGATGAAGAGTGACAATGAAAGGGTGCAAGAAGAGAACAAGAGAAAGAAAGCGTGAGAGAGGAGGAGACAGGCAGCGTTGTGAGTTTGGGGCCGGCGCTAAAGCATTTGCATAAAGGGCAGGGCAGAGTGCCCAGCGGTGGAAAGGGTTGGCACCACGCCTCACAGACTGGCAGAGGGGGCCGACCGAAGAGAGAAAAATAGTAGAGCAGGAGAATGACAGAGAAGCAGTAAGGAGGAGGAGGGGGGATTTAGTCAATAGTACTTCCCTTGTTCTGCGAAAGGAGGGCCCGGCTGCGTTGGCACTGGTGATGGGGAAATCTCTTGTTTGTGTGCTAGATTGCCCCTTTATTTCTTTGATTGCAGAGCATTCAGCGTTCGGCAAATGCCCTGTTTGTGTGAACCTGCGTGGTCCCACAGTTTAGGAGTTTAACACTACGACGCTGTTGTCATGCAGTTAGCATGGTCTCACACTTCTGGGACATTTGTAACAATTTGTACGGCTTAAACATTAAAAAAAAAAAAATTCTGATATTTAGGATGGTTAGGACGGTTAGTGTCAGGCTGTGGCGAACATTTGCACATTTTCAAATTTGTTCAAACTCTAACCCACGATTGCCTTTGGAATTTGAATGGGTATGTACTTCTCATTGAGCCAGCTTGCACGCAGTACACTATTGCCCCGTTTCACTGCTGGTTTTAACATTTTAACTCACCCTGGCTATTTCACCTGGGGAAAATTTAAAATTTAATTTCCGTTCCTTTAATAAAGCAAGTATTGTTTGTTAGGTGAACCTATAGAGGGGCAAGGGATTGAGCCTGTAGAAATGTAGACTCTAGGAAAGGAGCTTGCTGAGAAATGATCATTAAAAATAATTACTAATGTTAAAACATATGATTTCTTTAACGTGAATTAAGGAAATAGCTTAATTTATGCTTGTGGTTAGTAACTAGGGCAATGTATTCCTGTTTTAAAATGCGCTCCGCTCCTTCTCTTGTTCAGCAAGGAGCCACTTCCAAGTCGGGATGGCATGTCAAAGAGGGCATCTTAAAAGCACTGTTGAAAGGGTTTAAAATCTCTGCATCTGCTTAGCCCAGATACTCCCAGCATGCAGTCAGCTTTAAGAAAAAGACCTGAATCCCTTGCACACGTTCTAGCTTCATACATCTCTCCTCTTCTGTCCACCTTTCTTCAGGTATTTTGAGGTAATGTACTCAGATTGGAGCTCACTTCTGCAGCTAATCAATGTTCAGAAGCTTCTTTTTTACTTGTGAAAAGCACTGACGTCTTTAGTTACAGGCTGGACGTGCTACTACATTACCCGTCATGTGAAGCGCTCTTTCTTCTTCACCACTGATGAGAGCCGGGGCAAAATCCAGGGCACGACTGGTTAAGGTTAGAAGGTCTAGGAGCAGTTTATGCATGATGTGGACTGCCCTTTGTCCATTCAGAGCCAGAGTGCTGCAAGCGTGGAATAGTCAGATGATGTCAGAGCTCGGCTGACTGAAAGGAACACTGGTGGTCAGTGTCATAGGAGCCCAGTCTATTTGTTTGATGTGATAACTTTGTTTGTTCCTCCCAACCAGCATGGCTTCTTTTTAAAAAAAAAACATTATATGGATCCAGCATTCATAACAAAGACCCCTTTGTATGCATTCAAAAGTGTTGCGCTTTTTTCGCTTTATATTTTGTTTCCAGGCATGTCAAAGTAGCATGTTCATGCGTGAATAAAAACCCGCGATTTGTGCCGACATGCTGAGCTAATTGCGTTTTCAAAGGTTTTCTCTCCTCACCAGTGTTCTCTATAGGCCTGACAATGCTAAGCCCCGGCTTGAATCTCAATGAACACGAAAATCAGAGTGGTGCCAGCCGCGCGCATCGGCCCATGCAGATAACTTTGTGGTATGTTGAAATCAGACCCAAGTTAAGTAGGCTCGAGATTTCAGATAATGCTACAATAACAATGCTATCGGCACATCAAAGCAACTCGACCAGAAGAGGAATAATAAACAGCCAGTAAATTCAACCACGGGAGATTTTTATCATTTCTCTGCCTATTTAACTGTGATCTGCTACTCGTCATGGTTCGCAAATGTTTTTTTTAACCAAGTGCGGTTATAGACTCATCTCTGGGTATTGGGTTTGGAAAAACACGGAAAAATCTAAACCATTTACATATATATAATTCCAATGTAATTCCAATGTAAGCACATATATCTCCTTCTGTGTATTAATTTTTGGCTTTAAAAAAACAGTATAATGTTCATACACACATATAAATTAAAACACACACCAACAGTGAGTTAATAGTCCAATATTACTGCATTATTGACTTAATAAGTACAATATTACAATTGTTTTCTTATTTTTAGGTTTATTTCCATGGTCCTGTAGCTATAGGTTTACATCACAATGCAGGATGAATGAATGAATGAATGAATGAATCAAAGTTATATTAATATAGCACCTTTCTCAAACCCAAGGACGCTTTACAGTCAACATACAACTTTAACACCAATCACGCACCAGTGAGATGTTGGGAGGATGGGAAGGGAAAAAGCTGGTATGTATGGTATCTGTGTAATGCTGTATAGTAAAGCATACGTGCAATGGAACTGGTAGATCTTTGTAGGATCTGTTAAGCTTCTACGTTTTTGCTGTGGTCACAGTATACAGTATAGCAGGACACAGCACAGGAGCATGGATGGATGCCATTTCTACAGTAAGTACAGACTATGTTAGGTTCTTAAAGGTATATTTTATCCTAGTGTATGGTTTGATTACCAGTGACAAAAGTTTCAGCATGTTTCTCTGTAGTAAGACATAAACAGAAGGTTGTTGGGCCACTGGTTGGTGAGCCTTTTTGTTTTTTCCTCAGTCATTTTCTCAGTACAGGGAAATTAATGTTCATGGTAATTGCTCAGACACTGTAGATGCAATAAATAGACAACACCTTTAAAAAAACGTTCTATTGCTCCTTTAAAGTGCTTTGGATGATGTTGGGGAATCTTATAAATGCCGTCCTTAATAATGTGGTGGTGGCAGTGGGATTGGAATGTGCTGTACATGCCCATTGGGATGCAACACGATGCCACGCTGCGCCTTCGCTCCCTCCACGGCCACAAATTGCTTGCAGATATTTCACACATAGTAACGCGCCGATTTGTAAACTGGGATAATTACAAACCACGCCAAGCACCGCTTCAAAGATCTTTTCGCATCACTGCCTGGCCCATGATCAGTGCGTGTGTGTGTGTGTGTGATTTTTTTTTCTGTGGTGAATTTCTTGGTTGTTCTTTATTATTCCTTGTGTGGTCTTAAATAATGAGCTGGTGCAACGGTAATGAGAAGATTGATTACCAAAAGGACTTTAACAAGGTTTCTCTAGTATTTAGTTTAATACAGAAGCAAGAATACGGTCAGGGGTAACAAGAGAAGGTTCTTAACTGGCATTTTATGGTACGACTGCTTGAAATGAAGGGGGGGTGGTTCTCAAGGGTGCACCTTTTGTATCGTTAGTTAAAGGAATATAATTGTAGAGCATAATTCATTCACATAAATTGACCTATGGAGGTTCTGCTGGTGTGTTTATCGTGTTGTTATTACGGTCCTGACAGCGTCACTGACCCTAAAGGCCTTCACTGGGTATAGATAGTGAGATAGATAGGAGAAATAGTTTGTTTTCATTTGATACCCATCTTTGCTCTGACTGACACTCAGGTATTTGGAGTTGAACTGATACTTGGAAGGATTGTTCGCTCTCTAAAGGAAGAGACTGTGCTGCGATAGACGCACAGATAAGACGGAAAGTGAGACTATCGCGTTAGTGCAGGTGTGGGAGAATAGATGCACTGGATGCCATGAAAGCAGATAAAAGATCGAGCATTTTGACGGTTGAGATATGTGTGTGTGGAAACAGGAGTGCTGCATGAGGTTGTCCTCCTTGACTCTATCTTTTATCAAGAATTATGAGTCATCTGAGTGCGTCTATAGAGAAAGCAAAAACAGACCTGCAGCAGAATGTTAGAAAAGGATGTGCAGACATGTTTACCTGTGCCAGCACACACACACACACACACACTGACACACCTGCACTTTGGTTAACACCTCTACATAAGTGCAATTGCACACAGGTTTTCATTTTCGGAGTGTGAAAGCGTGTGTGTGGACAGAAGTGTGTTCCAGTGTGACGAACCCTCTGACACAGAGGAGATGACCGTGTGTGGTTTTACTCTGCTGTCTTTTTCGTAGTGGAGTGTTCTCCCTCCGTTCTGGCACGCTGACATGTCTGGGCTGGCATCCCCATGCCACCATGAGCTAGCACATGATTCTTGCGCACACACCCTTCTTTCAGTCTGCTAGCTCACTATTTCTGCTGTATCCTTGCAAAACGATCCACGTGTATATATTTTCGAAAACAGTTTATTCTCTGAGTTTTGGCTTCAATGCATCATTGAAGGAGAACTCTTTTTTTTTTAAGTGTACAAATGTTTAAATTTTACCCCACAATCATACAGAAAAATAAACAAAATCAAAATGAAGAAAATGTCTACATGTATACGGATATTTTAAAGCTGCATTTTCAAAAATATCTCCGTCCACAAGAGAATGCAAAGATTTTTTCTTAAAACTTGAGCATTCCAGCCCAGTATGTGGCGATACTACTACTAGTGCATGTTTTTTGCTCAGGTAGTACATGCGCAGGTATATGCACTTGTTTTTGCACAAACCGTGCTAGGACTGTGTCATCGCTTGTTACTTTGTGGTGTGTAATTTCTTGTTTGATAACATGGCTGCAAGTTCATTTCGCTTTGTTTTATTTCTAGTACTAGTACCGTCTCCATTTGCTAGGCTGGCATGCTTATGTTTCTCTAAATATTTTTGCGTTCTCTTGTGGACGGAGATATTTTTGAAAATGCTGTACGTGCGCACAGGATTTTTTTATCTTCAAAATATCCTTATACACATGGACTTTTTTTCTGGCACAGTCCCTCTCTGTGTGATTGTGGGGTCAGAAAGGCAAAGTTAGAGTCCGTCCTCCCCGCAGGAGGTCAGGGTGACAGTCAGGGACGCACAGCGGGCTACCCCGAACCCGAATCAGCCCATGCAGCGATGTGGGAAAGCCACAAGCAGGTCAGAGATAAATCGGAGCAGGTGTTAAATGCTGACATATAAAACACACGCGTATGCATTCCGTCTAGAACACATAGTCGATGATTTTTATGAATTTAATCCGAAAATACGAGGCTGTTTGATTAGTTTACGTTTTAGTACACGGGTGCAGAGAATTCAAATATCTGACAAGCAGCCCGTCTCAGGCAGGACTCGCACAAAGAGCCAAAGTTCCTTTGCTTTTCTCTACAGCCACCTTTCTTTCTGCTGCTGGATGGAGTGCGACTCCACCAGTCCACACTAATAAATTCACATGCAGCGCAGCTTCTGTGTTGTCATTTTTAATGATGTGCTTCATAAATACGGGTGCGTACATTCTTTCTCCCAAGCCAGTGAGTTTTAGTTCTGCCAATATTTTTTGCAGTAATCTCCCTAGGCCTTCCAGCAGGACAAATTTCAGTTTTGCTCCAGCAGCTTTTCCATTAACAAACCCCACCAGTCTCTTGGGTTTGGGTGGAGTGCCTTTCTGTATCAAATTAGCCTTCGATGTATATAAGGATGCATGTTTTTAAAACCAGGATTTATTGCTCCATGCTTTGTCATTAGCTCACCCTTTTGACAAAAAAGACATTATTCAGCATTCATTTGAAAAGCAGTAAATTAATGCACTGCAGTTTTATAGGCCTTACTCGGGGCGCACAGTCTTTGTGTAAAAAAAAAAACATTGTGGAAATGTGGAAAACATTTAAATTAGATTTTTTTTTTCGTTCGTAGAGCGTTTGTCTGCTTTCTGATGAGAACCAGGCTGCGTTCAGGTTTTCTCCGCACGGCGCTTTAGTTTTGTTGTTCTTCAGTAAATGTTGCCAGAGCAAAATATAAGTTAGCCATGGAGCTTTTGGTCTTTTTGATAAATGGCTTTCCTGATATTAATGCGATGCGCGTCTGCGTCAAAGAGCGGGAAGAGTGAAGCGCTCTTGAAATCTTTAATCCCTCAAGGGGATCCAATGCCAAGCAGCCTTTCCAAATGCAGAGGTTTTTCCGAAGAGACGGATCCATTCCAGTGTGAGCAACTACAACACGTTCAGTGTTTAGTAAATTAAAGCCATGTAATTGATTCTGATTAATTGATACTGACACTCAGTAACTTTGACTTGGACACGCAACATTATGCAATCAAGTAGCCCAGTTTTAGGAAATTAAAAAAAATGACTAAAAAAATCAATCTGATGAGGACGCAGAGTTAAACTGGCCTAGTTATGCGCTTTGATAAAGCATGTTTGAATTTTAATATAGTTCTTATGAATAGTCTAACTTATGCCAGATAAACACTATATTGCATTAATGAGCTGTGTAGCCTAAAGCCTAGGAATACTGTGATAAGTGTATGGATTTATGCCTAATTATGTTTCCTAATACTAAAACTACAGAAACTATGACTAGTTGGATAAAGCAAAGTCCAAATGTAACGGACACAGGGCTTGATATTTTTTGTACACAGCTGAGGTGAGGCTACAGCAAGTGAAATGAACTAGCAGATTTTATTTATCACAAGAAATATGATCAAGAAATATGATAACATAAAGCTTTCATATAAAAATTATTACCTTTTTTGAAGACCAAAATTTTTTTAATAACATATGATATAGTCTACTGCTACAAATGGTGCAAATTATGCTTTACAGATTCAGCCTTTCAAATCTTGCTTTAAAAGTGCTTTAAGATTTTAGGCTACACCAAACAATTTCTTTCATCAGAATGAACCTTTTTTAATCACGACCCACTTACTCTATATTTTGTGAGCTGCTTGCCGACTGAATGGCATGACCTTTTACAGGTTTCTGTCCTTCTCAGTGTATCAGAGTTAAACTCTGTCAGGCAGAGAGGCTTCTCTGTGTTCGCATAAAGAGATAATTTGGTTCTTGGCTCAGTCCTCTGAACTGTGTTTAGGCCTCCGCACTGAGAACCGGGACAAAGCAGGAGAACAAAGCTGTTTCAGCCTCCTCTAAAGTAGAGCAGCTCCTCATTAGTAGCATGCATGTGCCTCATTTCATTTATTTATTTCATTTTTTTTTAAAGAATGTACTGTATATATAACATGGGATGACTAAGTACTAAGGAATTACGTTTATTTTTCAGCTCTTTTTCAGGGTCATTCGATTCATTCTTGTGTGACATTTCGAAGACACGGTTCTATTTGACTCATTTCCATCAAACAAATTTCTGTCAGCACCGTAACACACGCTTGAGAATCCAGGTAAAGTTATGTGGCTCCTTGTGCAAATGTGAAGCCAGAGTGTTTTGCATGAGCAGCCAGTGTGAGGCAGGTGACAGAGCTGGCAAATGGACTAATCTTATTTGCTCTTATTATGTCTTTTGATTTAACAGGGGTTAAAAAAAACTTATACACATCTAGCTGCTATAAGCTTAAATATATGAGATGTTAAATATATGAGATGAGACGAAACTCACTGACAAATAGTTACAATTTCTTCATTCAGTCATTAATAATATTGTGATAAATCTCATGCTTTTTTTTAACATGGTATGGATTTTATTTGCTTTATCAGTAGTGTGGGTTAAAGAGAGATTATTACAGGCCTTATCTCTTTCCATTTTCCTTTGTGCATATGGATTTTAAACATTTTATGCCAGGAAAATATATTAGCTAATGAGTGGCCACACGAGAATTTTTTTTTGTGTGTGGAGGCTGTGAATTTACACACATCCATTATTCAGAATTCATGCTCGAGAAACTAACACGTTTTTTTCCCCCAGCCAAGTTGTAATTTAGCTGCATTTATTTGTAGGTGTTTGGGTGTATTTCTGTTCTTATTAATTGGAAGCGGATTTTTACCAACGGCGACAAAATAACACAAATGCTCGGTCAGCGTCGGATGCCAAGCCGCGTTTCCAGCTCCTTCATTTCCATGCGGAAGCTGGCAGACACTTTGCGAGATGGTGTCTTGTCTCTTTTTCAAGCATTAATATTGTAAGTGCAGAGTAAGGAGGAAAACACACACACGCACACGCTCGGTCTGTTTAATTGAGTTGGCAGAGGACTCAAGGTCTTCATCCTTGTCGGCCAAGCTGACGGACCAGACTTGACACTTGACGCGTAGATAACAGATATGATCGCTTGATGTTTTGTGGTGACAATTTAGAAACATTTTATGACATGATTTAATTTACTGTAGTAATCAATGGGCCTGGATATGGTTTCTTAGATTAGAGATCAGGCTGGGCACTAACAAAGTGTCCTGTAGGCAAGATGTAGGCCAGCCCTTTCCTATTTAAAATTAAAAGTAACAAAAATAATTCATTAAAAGCCAACAAAAACATATAATGGTTTGTAATTGAAATGAACTATAATCAGTTTGCATCTTCTGTATACTGGATAGATAGTAAACGTTTAGCTACTGGTTCATCAGGGATGAGCTCTAATTTATTTTCTAGTTCATGACTTTTCATTATACTTTTCCCCAAGGACAAGGGCATTCAGCTCATTTGCAGACATCTTGTACATGTAACAGCAGCAATGGTTACCTTTTAATGTGTAACTATTAATAATTCGTTTATGGCTATTAATAAGACAATTTGAATTGATAATGTGTGGTTTCATAATGGTGCTTCACGATACCACTGATGAATAGCACCATGGATATTAAACAGACAAAGCAGAGAATAAACACAAACGTCCTTCCATTCATTTCAATTATTGAAAGTCTGTGATATTTTTTTTAAGACAATCCATAAAACAGAGGTGCTCCAGAAGCTGATGTAATTCATGTTTAGAAAACTAGAATCGCTGAACTATACCTCATTTTTTCATACGTTTACCGGCTCTGCCTCGGTCCTCGGTTCAGTCCATTGACACACTTTGCTGAATTTGTGAACGGCCCAGAAACAGGCTGCGATACGGCATGACAGTTCTGAGTCACAATTTCCACCTTTTTTTTAACAGTCCCCTTGAGGTGCATCACAAGCTCCAGCAAAAATACTACAGCAATAAATAGTGTGTGAGGAGTGTACAGCAAGTCATTAAAGACTGCATTTCATACACAAAGTGGACTGTTTGTTTTACATATGGGTTTTTCCTGCATCTGAACCGACTGACATTCATAAACAAATGCTCCTCACTTCAGGTTGCGCTTCAATTAGCATCTTACAAAAGACCTCAAGCAGGTGCTGTTTCTGACACATTGAATCCTGTTTGAAAGAGATCATAGTAATGAAGAGATTTAAGGTAAATAAGAGGGATGTTTGCGTTGTGACAGGTGGATTTGTATAGCCACTATTATCACTGCACTCTTCAGCTGGTGCCATCTATGGCCTGTTTGATTTAATGGCTATTTGCATGTGTATGATGGTCTGGCGCTTCATGTCCAAGTTGTGGTTACGTTCGGCTCCGGAGCCTCTCAGGCTGGCAGCAGCCGTAACCATCGTAATATCGGCGCACAGCCAGTCATATAGGCTATATATTTCTCAGTCTGAGTCACGCATTTTTTCAATTTCAGATCGCATTTATTCTCATCTCTGCCTGTGCATGTTTCCAGGCTTATATAGAAAAGCCGTTCGTTTATGTGCCTTTGTTTGTTCTTGCTCCCAAGCCATTCAGTTGCAACACAGTCTGTAAATTCAGGACAGAGGAAGCTTATGGTTCATGTCGTCTGTTAGACATTTGACTGAGCTCATCTGCCATATGTGAATTGGACCACTATGAGCAGTGGTTATGAAGAAACTACGTCTTTATGGCCAAGTCTGATATTTAATGCCTGTTTGGAATATAATGAGAATGTAAAGAAAAAAAGGATTTGAATTGGAAAATCGGCCCGACCGTCTCCAGTACGGCCACGTCAGTTTACAAGCATAGATCTGCTTCGAGGTGAAAAGGGAAATGGTCAAAATTGAATTGGCATAAACAATTGAAAGATTTCTGGTCCCGGTCCCGGTCCACTTCTTTTGAACTGTATGGAGCATTAGATTCTGAATGTTTCTATATGACTATGTGACATATATATATATGATATATGATATATATATGTGTGTGTGTGTGTGTGTGTGTGTGTGTATATATATATATATATATATATATATGATTTCTTTATACATATGCAAGTCTTCAAATAACAGCATCTTACATATCATTAATCATCCATCTTCCTATCATTAATAGTTGGTTTGGATTAAAAACAAATCTCTGTAATAACAGAACAAAAGCAGTGGTAATCAATGTGATCTAATATCTCGCTGCTCCTTTCGTTGTGCATTGTGCAGCATCCTCTGTTGATCATGCATGCTCAGGTACAATGGTTCTGCTCAAAATTGTTGGAAACCAGGGCCAGTTCGCTAGATAGCACCATGAATGCAAGAATCCAGAATGGAGGCAGGTCAAGAACAAGAGCTGATTTGGTGGAAAAGGGGTGAGAGAAACAGAGAAAGCGTTTCACAGCACAAAAGTTTGGAAATACTCCAGTTTCAGCAAAATCTAAGCATCTAAGCATCAATCTAATCTTGACTCATTGGTACTCATGCAGCACTTACATTTACCTGAACTGTACTGTAACTGTGAATTGGGGATGAACGACCTCGTATGGATGCTGAATCGAAACATTTCGCATGAGTAGCGAGTTAAAACGGAGCTGCGTTTACTTGTTTAACTATCTAGTTTCTGTGTCGTCATCTCAAAGCAGATACACACCCTTAGTTTCCTTAGTTAAGTATAATTACAGCACCGTTACACACAGCTTCCCAAAACGTCGGGCTGCTGGATATGTGAGCGGGTCAGATGGTTAGTGTGTCCTCCTGTCCCTGAATCTGTGTAATGAAGCTCCCTGGGTTGGGTGCTAAGATGCGTGAGAGCGGCATGTGTTTGTTTCTTAATCGGACATGCACGCATCAGTATTTTGGTGAAATGGGGAGGCGTGTTGCTCTCTCACGGCTTTGTTTCGGGGCGCTAAATCCAGGAGCAGCTGCCGGCTGCTGGGTCCGTTGGGATTTCTGTGGGAGCTCTGTGCTCTCTACCGTCACCCTTTGCCAAGAAGGCATTACGCAAGTGGTGAAAAAAAAAGGGTTGAGGGGGTGTGGGGGGGTAAGTTCAGACATGACGATGGCTGCAAAGACTCGGTAAAAGTGGCAAGATCGCTATCTGAGGAGTGTATGCTGAACTTTGCCTCTGTGGCACATAGGAAGTGTTGAGATTGGCAGATTGTGTGCCATCAGACTGGACTACACACTCTTGCTCGCTCCTTTCCTCCCTCCCTCTTTCTCTTTCTCCCTCTCTCTCTGCCCTCTTCTCTTTTTCCCTCCCTTTCAACTCCTGAAGCGAACGCATTGGCTGGGCTACAGACATCTCGTTGCCAAATAGGTGGGCCCTACTCATGTTGGCAAAGACTCAGGCAATGGTTGGGGAAAGAACACGTATAGGACGAGAGAGAGAGAGAGAGAGAGTGTGATCGAGTGAGAGTGTTGGAGAGAAAGAGAGAGAAAAAAAGCAGCACTTGGGTTTGCCAGCGGTCGTATGAGCTCGTCCAACATTGATTCGCCTCTCTTTTTTTTTCCTCCCCATATTCTGCGCTTTGCTCTTGCCAGCTCCCCCCTTCTTCTTTGCAGGAGTGTGTACGTATGTGTGAGGGATTGAGCGTATGTGTGTGCGCGCGAGTGTGTGTGCGTGTGTGTAGCCTATCTGTGATTCTTTTTTTGTGTGTTCTGCTGGACTCCAAGATCTAAGCAAACACCATCACCAATTACGCCTTGCCAAGGATTTTTTTTTTCCGGGTGGGGGTCTGGCTTAAATTTTTTTTTTTTTTCGAATTTTCGAACTGTTTATTTTGAGCGTGACTTTTCCAGTTGTTTTAATTCTTGTTCTACCTGCATTTTTTCCCACTCCGTTAGAATTTTTTTTTAATTAAATTTTGATTCCCTTCTTCAAGATTTTACTAGGAAATATTTCAGCAGCGGCGGCGAGCTCGTCTTCTGTCCTGTGGACATCTTGAAATTGCTTTTTTTTTAATTGTTTGACATTTTTAATCATCAAAACTATTTTCTCCTCCTCCATTCAGTAGCAAGTGGAGTGTCTTCCGTCTCCTCCGAGTTCTTTAACTTCCGCCAAATTTTTTGGACTCTGCCAAACAAGTGGTAGCTTCGGCGGCGAGCGAGCAGTGAAGGAACCGGTGCAGACTGATTCGTTTTTGGGTTTTTTTCCCCCTCCCCACTCTGAGCAGCGTGCCAAACCTATAATGAGAGTGCAACATGGTAACTACCCGGCTTTCTCTTTGTACCTCTTGCTGCATTGTGAGTTTGCTGGTCATGTGAACATGTGTGGATTTCTGCTGCATGCTTGCGGCTCAGAGAGGTTGTGATGGCAGGTGTTGAAGCGGCGCAGTTGAACCGTGGGCTCATGGTGGCGAGGGTTGGCGCTGAGGGGTTGGGACACGGTGGCCCTGGTATGCTGGCACCGTGGCGTGGTTTGAGCTTTGTCACAGAGCGCTGTATGCTGAAGGTATTATTGGGGATGTGAATGAGGCTTCTGTTGTTGCTGGAATCAGCACTTGTATTGGCCTGATCTGACTAATGATGGCTACCTGCACTAAATAACTGAATTTTTTTGGAATTGGATTTGCCAGACCTGTGCTTCTAAAATAGCTATTTTTAAACTCATTAAATGGCATTATAATTGATATAAATGTAGCATTTGGTTTGGCTGTTAGTTTTGTTAACTTTTTAAAATTTGACTTACATTTTATAAGCATTAATTTTGCTTTAATTAAGTACATTTTTAATTAACTTTAAGTGTGAGTTTGAAATAT
>JAOVVG010000026.1:16983679-16999014 GCA_028566375.1 Leptodoras nelsoni
CATTAAAAAAAAATGAAAAATGTATTTCTAATACAGTTAGGAAAATTCTAATATACTTTGGAATTCATTGTTTTTCTGACTTGCCGTCTGCAGGATGAGTTCCATCCGTTTATCGAGGCGCTGCTGCCGCACGTGCGTGCCTTCTCCTACACCTGGTTCAACCTGCAGGCGCGTAAGCGCAAGTACTTCAAGAAGCACGAGAAGCGCATGTCGAAGGATGAGGAGAGGGCAGTGAAGGACGAGCTGTTGGGCGAGAAACCTGAAATCAAGCAGAAGTGGGCGTCGCGTCTGCTGGCCAAGCTGCGCAAGGACATCCGGCCCGAGTTCCGTGAGGACTTTGTGCTCACCGTAACGGGCAAGAAGCCTCCATGCTGCGTGCTCTCCAACCCCGACCAGAAGGGCAAAATCCGCCGCATCGACTGCCTCCGTCAGGCCGATAAGGTGTGGAGGCTCGATCTGGTCATGGTCATCCTGTTTAAGGGCAGCCCGCTTGAGAGCACGGACGGCGAGAGGCTCGTCAAATCACCCCAGTGCACCAACCATGGCCTGTGTGTCCAACCACATCACATCGGGGTCTCTGTTAAAGAGCTCGACCTCTACCTGGCCTACTTCGTCCACTCACCAGGTCAGTGATGCCTTTACACACATGAGCACACAATTTCACACCTGCACACGCTCTTTGAATGGCATATAGTAAAATACAGATTTGAATAAAATTTTACATAAAATTTAAATGGGTACTGCTCGCATAGATCAATTCTTTTCATGCATTAGGATTTAATTCAGAGATTATTTATGTAAACATTTTATTGTTTCAGGTAGTTTGGGAGTGTTTAATTTTCTGGCTTGAATTTAAAATCTCTTCAATAAGAAACTAATCAGTTTTTTTCAGTTTGTTATATTTTTAAGTAAATCAAATAGGTGTTTAGATAAAATGAAGCTGCTTTGAGCATGTATAACTGCATGTCTGTCTATAGGTCTGTGTGTGCATGTGTGTTCATTTGAGGATGTATTATGGCACAGATCTACTGCTATAGACTAAACTCATGCATACAAACACACACACACACATGCACGCATGCACGACCTCACACATTTCGTGGGTGGCTGAACATTTTAAAATCAGCCCTTCAGTTTTAGGCAGTTTTGCATCCTTTTAAATTTCTGTATTAAAATGTTTTTGTCTATTCAAATGATAATAGAATCGTGTAAAGGAAAAAGGTAGTAAAATTAGCAGAGCTATTTGAATTGAGTGTCCTAATTATACATGGAAGACACACGTTCCTTAAAGATTTTACTAGCAAATTTATCATTAAAATAGACCCGTAAAAATAATTAGCAGACAAATTTCATTGACCGATATTATACATGTTAATATAAATGATAGACTTTGAGATTTTTATAAGTAAGAGATTTTTTTAAAAGAACTTCACAAAACCATGTGGTGCTAATTAATTCCGTTCTTGAGGCCTCTTTTTAGTTTGAAATCGTGACGATATTTGTGCAGATTTTTCATTGCACACCAGTACAGCAGCGTTGTGGGTCTCTGCCGCTTTCCTCCCGCAGCTGAGCCGAACAATGGTTTCCCGCACTGTGTGGATATTTGGGCATAATGCAGCTCCTTGGCACGGGCCGGAAAAGAGATTTCACGCCCCATGCAGAGCTCCTTTCAGCGCTCCGTCTTGCCGTGCCTTTGCGCTCTCACAATATGCCTCCTCTCAGCTTATCTCTCTTAATCGCAGGCCTTTTAACCTGTCTGACCGCTCATCGCTCCACTAGCTTTCCCTCTGCGATGTCTCTATTTGCTTCTGAAGGGCCAAAGAAAAGGAGGTGTGAACATAATGACCGCTTAAGAATGACAAAATTAAATCCTTTTTTTTTCCTTGTGGCGTGTAAGGACTGGGATTTGAAATATTATTTCTGTATTTAATAGTTCTGATTACTGTCAGAGAGCTCGTGCTCGTTATCCGTAACGCTGTATTTAAGGTGACAGAACAGTTCCGTTTATCAAATCTCCACCTAAATCGTTAGTATGAGTTGATAATTAGGTTTAAATCTATGCTGTTTATCCTCTTTAGCTCACTTACATACATTGTGTTCCTGTAACACACTGACAGCATGGCATGGACAGGATCTGACACCTATGAGATCATTCTCAGTTTAGTATTACATGGTGGATGATGGGGAAAGTTCTTCTGCTTCTTGTGTGTGTATGTGTGTGTGTGTGTGTGTGCCTATGTGTGTGTGTGTGACTATGTGTGTGTGTATATACCATGTTTTTATGTCTGCAGAAGGATAGGAATATCTGACATTTTTGTTCTTGTGAGGACATTTTGCTGCTTCAAATAAAGAAAGAGTTTTTGTTCTAGATTTTTAACAAAAAATAAATAAATATAAATAAAAAATAATTAAAACCTCTTTACTGAGGTTAGGGTTACGGTTAATTATCTGCAGTAATAATTATGTCAGTGGAAAGTCCTCATAAGTATAGCAGTACAAACATGTGTGTGTGTGTGTGACAGAGTGATGGATGGTGGATTCTGTGTTAGTCATATTTGGACCTAGCTTTCTCGTATCACTTTTACTCTCACACAGTTCTGCTAGAAACATGTGTCTCCTCGCATCCTTAATCAAGCAGGGCTGAGCACAAAGTCTGGTCAGGGTGAACATGTGAAACACATGTGCAGAGGAGAAAGAGAGAAAGAACGAGTGAGAGAAAGAAAGAAAGACAGAAGTAGTTAGCACCATAAAAGGAGTACAACTAGTTGTCTTCTGTTTTCTGCCTTCTAAAGAGAAACATGGACACTTTTTAAAGTCCTCTCATGCATGAAATCTCTGTTTCCCAGTGAGAGTAGCTGTGGGGGTGTCTGAGATATCTGCGAGGTGTCGCAGTTTTACAAGGAGACAAGTATGAGATTGTAAAAAAAAAAAAGTGTAAACATCCTTGTATGGTGTGAATTTGAGAAATGATTTGCTTGTGTTTCGTAACGCCTGCATTTACTCCAGTCTTCCTGTGTGTGTGTGTGTGTGTGTGTGTGTGTGGACCATGTTTTTATATCTGTATAGGGACCAAATGTCTTGACATAGATAGGAATATCTGATATTTTTAACCCTGTGGGGACATTTTGCTGTCCTCCATAATGAAAGTGGATTTTCTGTTGTAGTTTTTAGCAAAAAATAAGAAAAGAAAAAAAGCAATAAACTTTTTTAATCACTGAGCATTTTCATTACTGAGGTTAGGGGTAGGGGCAGGATGAGGTTTAAGGTTAGGGTTTGGGTTGGGATTAATAAGATGCAGTAATTATTATGTCTGTGGAAAGTCCTCACAAGTCTAGCAATACAAATGTGTGTGTGTGTGTGTGTGTATATATGTGTGTGTGTGTGTGTGTGTGTGTGCAGCACAAGACTGCAGCTCAGTGAGCCACTGCTGCTCACTCGTCTGTGCGTCGAGGCTCAGACTCCAGCCAAGTGCGTTTTGTCCCTCAGACATAACACGAAACAAAGACAGAGATAAGGTCGGGGAGAGCAGTCGAGCTTTTGAGCGAGCAGAAAATCCTTGTGTTCCTTCTTGGCGAATAAACAAGGCAAAGTGGCGTTTTTTGGAAAGCCAGCGGCACCCTGCTGCTCGAGCGCTCCGGCCCGGGCCCTGAACCAGGCCACGGCAGCTAGGACGTAGGATTAAATAAATAAAAACGCTGTTTGCTAAGGCTCATATTTTAGACTGGCTTTTTTTCTTTTCAGACAGCCCCTGTGATCCGGTTTTCCAGAAACATTAATGACTGGGTGAAACAGTGACAGCGCTTTAGATGACACGCTTGCGCCATATTAAACAGGGAATTTACCATCCGGAGCACCAGTGCTCGGGCTTGGACCCGTTTCAGATTTCGGCTCCTCTTTGTGTCTCTCTGTGTCAGAGAGGAAGTAATGGAGAGATATGGAAAGTGAAACAGTAGTAGGGTATAGTCAGGAATTTTAGGCTTTTTTTAGTCAGGAATTTTGGGCTCGATATAGAACAGCGACATGGGAATGTGTGCAATTATTAGTTATGTGCTACCAATAAATCTGTTCATTTCATGTAATACTGTAGAACATTTAAACCTAGTCTAGTCAAAGGTTTCCAGCACCCTATATTTTCTTTCAGTTTTTTAAAATATTTAAAAATATTTATTTGTTTATTGAATATCAGGTTTATTAATCATTGAGAAATCTTAGAAATGGCTAAAATCCAGGCTCAACACATTTGTTTTTATAAATGCCAGCAATGTCTGTGAAGATATTTTTTAATATCTGTAGGCTTGATGACATCATCCTGCGAATGATTTAAGATTCCTGATATATATACACAAACACGTGACAAATCAAAAGAAAAACCAACATAAAGCGTCTTGGGAAGGCGCTGGGCCGTCACGAGGCACCGGACCAGATTCAGTTCATCTTCTTACAGACTCGACATGTCTTCAGAGCTGTGCTGAAGCGATAAACACCATTCTGACAAAAGATATTCCCTCTGTTGGTGTTTTGTTGCTGGTGGTAGAGAGCCAGTCAGTTATTTAACATCCTTTAATAGAATTAATATTTGAATTTTATTTATTTCAGGACACTCAAGGCCACTTTACAAGTCAAAGAAGGAGTAACAAAACATGCCTATAAAATACAAACAGTTAAGCCAAACAAACAGAAAAATAATTTATTGAAATAAAATGACATTTATCTCATGACGTTACTAATACTATATCATACCATATCAATTTTTATGTTTTTTAATATTTATATTGCTTAATAATTTGTTATGTATTTGTATATTACAAATATATAATAAATTATATTTAAATTAAATTATGTATAATTCAAATATTTAAGAAATTTGTCATCAGGTGGTGAGAAAACTGGTCTCTTGGCTAATATGATTGTATATAGAGATATAAACGATGTTTTATTCCTGATATTGTTATCTTATATTGTGATATTGTGAGCCCATGATATCTATAGGCTACTGTTATTTCTCGTAAATATTTCTCGCTTTTTAACCTTCAGTGTGCCGTAGCACAGATCTGTGAAGAGCCGTAAAGCAAAATGTGAATAAAAGAGGAGATGTGAAAGAGAGAGGCGAGAAAGGACAGGTTTTTCTGTCTCTCCGTCACATTCTGATGCTCTCTCGTTCTGTTCCTCTGTTTCTGAGGCATCCTGTAGCTTGGACTGGACAAGCACAGATATAGAATCCAGATTTGGGGACTTTCATGAGCAAAAGCGAATACAAAAAATAAAAAAGGATCATTTACGTCATAGTTTTTTTCATAGAATCATCTGTAAATGATCTTCTGGGATGATTGAACTATGGCTACCATAACAGTACTGCTAATAATGATTTTATTTAAAACAAGCCAGTATGAAGTAGCAGAATATGCAGAGAATAAAGACAGTGTGAAATGCCAAGATGGAGACAAAAGGCAGTCTGCAGAGGGAACTCGGGCTGGTGTGTTCGCCTGCCTGGCAGCCCTGTATGGAAGATGCCAGCTTTTCAAACCTCCCCAGCTCCCTCTGCCAACATCCCTCCTTCTCAGCCTTTTTCTTTATGTCGCTCTCGTTTTTTGAACCTGCTTCTCCTCCTGTTCGACCTCCGCTTTTTTTTATTTTTTCTTTTAACCCCAGAACGCTTCACTCTCTTTTTCGCCGTCTCACTTTGCGCAAAAACAAAAAGTCTTATCGTCGTTTTGACACCTCGTACGAAGCGCAGACACGGAACGAAAACAAGCCTCCGCACAAATACGCTGCTTTCCGATTTTCTTACCTTTCCGTCTGACAGAAAGGTGGATCGTGTCCTTTTTTAAAAACGGATACATTTGAAACGATCGTATTTGATGTTGTCTGCGTTCCGAATCAAAATGGAGGCTCTAAGCACGGACTCACACAGCTTAGGCCCTGAGAGCCGAATAAAGCACTAAACGTGTCGTTTATTATGTGGATGTTTATTTCATACTGATAACACTGAGATAAGATAGACAAGAATCTTTTTCTTAGTCAAAATCTATCTTTTTGACAGAATAGAGCTTTTTTTTCAACTGAGTATATGAATCTGGTCCAAAATTCACATTTTTTCCCATTTTTTTTGTGTGTATTAGGGTAGGCTAGACACACACGAAGACACACTCACTCAATATACATGCACATTGCTACAAAATTATATTTTATTTTATTTATATTTAATTATATTTTTTGTCATTCAATAATTATTTTTAAAAGAATAATAAATGAATAAATAAATAGATAGATAGATAGATAAATAAATAATTAAATAAATAATAAAATTAATTAAGTAATCAAATACATAAATAGATTCATTCACAAATAAGTAAATAAATATATAATATATAAATAAAATAAAGAGTTGTCATTAGATCAGAGATCCTAAAGTGTATTCCAGTCAGGATCTGCTGCTTTTCATGGTTTCTGTTTATTCATTCTGTTCTATTTGCGGCTAAGTAATGAAAGTCATATCCTAAACAAATATTTGCCACTTCAGTTTACCGTAAACTCGATGTTTCCTTTCTTCTTTTTTTTTCCCTCGACGACATTCTGACGCGAACAGTAATTACACATGTTAAGATCAGGCACGTTCATGAGGTCAGCATTTAAAGGAATGAATTCTTTTAGAAAAGCGACGCTCAGAGGCGGGTTTTTTTTCAGTGACAGGGTTACCTGTTAAACCGTTGTGACATCATACTACTTTTACGACCTGATGCAGACCATTAGAAAACTCCTAGGACCCAGGAGAAAACTGTTTCCATGAGTACTTTTCAGCAGGAGGGAACAGCTGTGGGTTGTGTGTGTGTGTGTGTGTATGAATGAATGTGTTTATATTTGCTCTGATTGAATCTCTGTATATAGGTATGAGTTGCCGTGTGTTTGTGTGTGTGTGTGTGAGAGAGAGAGAGAAAGAGGCAGCCAGCAGGACTGACGTGGTGGACAGGCTAATAGCAGCAGGGCGACTGAGGGGAATAATGATTGGAAAATGAGGAGCATTATTGCGCTAGGGTAAACAGCACTCCGCTCTCGTGAAAAGGCCCCATTGAGTCGGGCTCAGGAGCACCCTGCCTTTCTTCTCTTCAGGGGGCTTCCTGCAGCTCCCAGAGGCGCCCTTTTGTTCCCACAGAGAGCGAGAGGCAGACAGAGAGCGAGAGAGTGTGAACGATCATGTGTGTGTGAGAGAATGAGAGAATGTGTGCGAGGGTGTGTGTGCAGACCCAGTGTTTTATTGAGGTGAGGGGTCATGGTTGGGTTAATGTCTTACAAGAGCCATGATTGGTCTTTATGTTGCTATTAGATCACAGCAGCACTGACGCTAAACCCTCCGCGCTCAGGTCATTTCTGCCAGATAAAATTCCCGCAGAGTCTCTTTTCTATTCTTTGCGCCACTGAACCGATTTCACTGATTATAATATTTTCATTTAGTTTTCTAAAAACGAGACAAGTACTTTAATTGGGCTCTCATTTTTAATAAGCACTCCAAAACTTCATACTGCTCCCCATGTCATCCACCACTAGAACACACAGCAGTCACTGTCTTTCAGTATGCGAGTTCCAGTGTGTGTGTGTGTGTGTTTATGAAAGCGCACGCCTCTTGTCGCTGTAGCTCAGGGACTCGGGGTGTAAACTAGGTGCTAATGCATCCTTTTGCCTGTTTTGTCAGCGTAAACATTCTAATTAATGGGAATAGAATTAATAAATGAAGCCGTCGCGTCTCCGACCAGCTGAGCAGCTCGAGCGGAGTGCATCAGCGATCCGCAGCAGCAGATTTGTCTCTGGTTTCTACCCATATTTTTTAAATATAAGGGTATAAAAGCGAGTTCTCATTCTGCTCTTAAACACATCATACTGAAGATCGTTTGAACTGTATTTTTGCCGTCGTGAAATGAATTTGTAATTTATACTGTATACTATATTCCTGATCACAGCTGGGGGAGCGTGCAGTTTATTGCCAGTTGCATTATAGGTTTAGATTCCGATTTCTCCAGAGCGGTAATAAGCTATAAAATATCATCAACCCATAGCTTTCTTTATCTGCAAAAAAAAAGCTTAGATATAGCTGTTTAGATATAAGTAGTGAGTTGGCAAGTGAACAACTTATAACTTCAGGGTGATGATGATTATTTATAATAATAGAGTGCTTAATAATACTTCATATAGAACTGGTTTTACTTTAATGCTTTAATAGGTTCAGTAAAAAATACTAAGGATGAGGTAAAATGCCTGAGGTTTTAGGTATAAAAACAAATATAAAAAAAAGAATAGTGCATAAACCAGC
Organism: Leptodoras nelsoni; assembly: GCA_028566375.1. Lineage (NCBI taxonomy): Eukaryota > Metazoa > Chordata > Actinopteri > Siluriformes > Doradidae > Leptodoras > Leptodoras nelsoni. The sequence continues at coordinate 16,991,982 of JAOVVG010000026.1, forward strand.
TATTCAAAGAGGTTTTGATTCTTATACAGTTAATATGATCAACACTTCACATTATGGGTCGTATCCATTACCTGATTACCTGACAAGAGAATATATTAAGGGTAAACAAGTAACGTACAAGAGTAACATTACAATAAAGCAGTTATAATCTGTTAATATTGCCAAATAACTACCAAATAACTGCTAGATTCGCTGCTTAGATTCACGTCTTAAAATAAGCTGGGAAAAGAATCTCCAGGTTTGACACATCGATTGAAATGCCTACTATTTTTAAAAGGTTGGAAATTGTTTTTCAGTGTCGACTTGATGAATTATTAATGTCTGAATGTCTGAGTCTGTTTTAGCAATTGTATATCAGTGGATTGATCGACCCATAATTTAGTACTTTGACTGCAGCTGCAGTGCTGTAGGGTGTTAGTTCTTTACAATCTCCTTTAAAATGATCATCTCAGCTGAAGTGTGTAAGTTGTAAGCAAAGAGGGAAAAGGGAAAAGCATGATGCAGGTGTGTTTGGTTACTACAACATGGTTACCATCATATCGTTCCACCTCAAGTCCAGAGCGCAGCTAATCTGAAGTGACAACAGCTCTAGCAGGACTGAACATTTTTTTTTTGCATTTACATATTATTTCTTTCTGTCTCTCTCTTTCACACACACACACACACACATACACACACACACGTCTGAGGGGGGTGCCGGGTGGCAGGTCTCCAGTGAGGGAACATCTGTGTGGCTGCTCGCTGCAGAGCGCTGGGGCTCTGACGCTGCTCTCCACCAGCAGGCCTGAGCCTCCACTCTGTCCCTCTCCACCCAGCACCACCCGCTGGCCATGCTGTGCTGTCTCACACCTACACACACACACACACACACACACACACAACTCTCTGTTAATCTGGCTTAGCCTCTAGCACACACACACACACACACACACACACACACACACACAAACACTAACACACAAGCCAGGGCAAGGTTGTTTGGGCGGTCAGGGCAGGTGCATGATTAGAGGAGATTTATTGCGGACGCTTGCTCTCTTTTTGTCTAATTTTATGCAGTGGCTTTAATTACAGTGTGTTTCTTTTAATCAGGCTTAGTTAAATTAACAACACACACACAATCTTTCCCTCTATCCATCTATCTATCTATCTATCTATCTATCTATCTATCTATCTATCTATCTATCTATCTAACTATCTATCTAACTATCTATCTGTCTGTCTGTCTATCTATCTATCTATCTATCTATCTATCTATCGAACATATATATGTCTTCCTGTCTACCTGTCTTTTCTTTCTTTCTTTCTTTCTTTCTTTCTTTCATATCATTAACTCATACCCCACACTTTTCATTGTGAAGGTTTCTGTACTACATTCTCTTGATCCAGTTCTCAGCAGATACTCGTGTTATTTGATGGTTTTTAACACGTTCTAATACCCGTACTTTGTTTCCTGCTTGACTTCTTTTTTGTTTATAGCTACAGGCCTCGTCCCTCAAGATCTTAGAACATCCAGACAGCTCGCGCTCGCATAAAAAAACCTACATTAAAAAAAAACTTTTATTCTAATTTATTTCCACACACAGCCTGTTTTTCTCTTCAAAATCCAACATCCCCAGTGACTGCAATAGCTCTAGCTGTGAGAACGTGTGCTGCGGCTTGTATCTGTGCGTGCACGCGTGTGTACATGTTCGTGCCCATGTGCCACAGTGCAAGACTAAGCCACAACAAACGGCATCTGTGAGCATATGAAGCATATGTGAGCCAAACCACCGCAGGACCCCACCGTCTCCCACAATACACACAGCACACTTCTGCACACCTGAACCTCATTTCACACCTGATGCTGGGAGGGAGGGGTCTCAACACAGACACACACACAGATGGGACCAGGAATGACAGTTTAGGACTAGCTAGATTGTTCAGTAGACAGAGCTCAGCACTGAGCTACTGAGTGCTGCACTATTCACTTTACTCTCATCACTAGTTCCAGAAGTTCACTGTTCATCTGCTGCTCATTTACCTGAGGGCATTTTGTAGAATTTCACGTACTGCAAATGTTTAGTGGCTAAAGCATGTCATGCTTTTGTTCTTGTTAGTCATGGTAATGCCATCGTAAAGGAAAGAAATGAATAAAAAAAAACATGAATGCAGATACCGTTAATGTTGAACCCAAGCAAGCAAACCTTTATTTATTAAAATAAACAACACAAGAATAAAAAAGACAGCAATAATAATAATAACAATAATATTATTATTAATAATAATAATCATAATAACAACAATAATAACAATAACAATAATAACAATAATAATAACAATAATAATTATACTTATTATTAATAATAATAATAATAAAATACACATTTAAAAAATGCTCTAAAAGTAGTATAGCCTTCTTCAAATGCTCACTAATGCTGAGAATAAATCAATGCATGGGAATAAAAATAGCCGGTCCTTAAACATGCACCCAGTCTGATAGAAAAAGGAAAAGAGTTTTGGCATGAACACAAAGCCCCTCACAGTCCCTCTTGGATTTTGTCCCTGGAGCACCCATGATCTCCTAGAGGACCTAAGTGTCTTTTGCTGTAGCAAGTGGGGGACAAAAGATCTGACATATACCCTCATGCAGTGCCATACCAACAGCGATAGAGAATAAATATCAAAATACCAAGCACCTGGGAAATGTAAATATTATTTACATTTTATGAGGAGAAATGATAGAGTCTTATCTCAGACTTATCTGCCTTTATCTCTGACACTTATCAGGGTTTGCATACAGCTGACCAGCATCGTGTAATGTACTCCTAAAATGGGCGTGTGTAATGCGCAGTGTATACAGGAGCATGTTTTCCTGCTCTTCTCCGGAGGTCTGTTCAGTGTTACAATCATTCAGCTGAGTTAACCTGAGGAGAGAGCGCTGCCGCTCCTCACGGGCTAAAGATTAATGCCGTAACAAAGCCCAGGAGGTGACCCAACATACATGCCTACGAAGGGAATAATGCATAAAGCAGTTTTCTGTCTCTCTCTCTCTCTCTCTTTCTCTCTCTCACTTTCTCTCTCTCGCCTTAATCCCATCTGTATTGTGTTTAGATTTTTATCTGTGGTTTTGGCTCAGAAAGGACTTAAGAATCAGCTGCCACCACTGATACTGTTTTTATTTGCTGACTCGGGATTTGTTTTTCTTCAGGTCTCCTATTTGACTGTCGATCTGTGTGGGCGTTGATTTGCGGTGCACATGCAAAAATGTGCTCTTTTTATTTTGAACATGTTTTCAAGGTTCCCCATTTACATTAAGCTGTGCATATTAAGCAAAATAAGATTTCCAACTCGCGTCTGCGTAATATTTGAACGAGCTCCCAACCGTCTGCAGAGTTTAATGAGATCATGCAAAACCCTCGCGCCGGAATATCAAGGTACTGATTGCTGTGCTGTTTTCTTTAGCTGAAGGCTGGCCTAATTATAAGTAGGCTGTAGGTCTTAAATCTAGAACCCTCAAGGATTCTTTGGTCATTCCTCAGTGGAAACTTGTTAATGTAATGTTCTACGGTATGCGACGCCCTACAGCCTGCTGAGTGTCAGAAAAGGTTCCAAGTTGACATCTTTTTCTTCCTAAAACTAAAAAAAAGGTAACTATCCGAAGAACCCTTAAGGAAGCAGTTTTAAGACTGTACTATCAGCATGGAGATCTCAGCACTGTGCATACTAAAGTGCACACTAAACACTTTAGTACCTTTTTGAACATTTACATTGTATTTCATGAAGAATAAACTTGAAGAATGCCATTTTAACATCATGAACTTACATTAAATAACAGCATACAGTACAGACTCTACAATGTAAATAGTCATGAAAATAAAGAAAACACATTGAATGAGAAGGTGTGTCCAAACTTTTGGCCTGTACTGTACTTTAAGCTTAGATGGAATACAACACCATATAGTAGAATCCTCCATAGTTCACTTAGATTCCATCTAAGTAAATAGTAAAGTGAGTCTTCATGATATATGTACACTGAAGTAACAGAAAACACGCCATTGGTTGCGTTGCCAGTGCGTATACAAAGTGATAGACATCTTCTAGAGCCGTTTGTGCCGTGAGATTTTCAACACAGTTTAATAGTTGGAACTCGTGAGATGGTCATAGCATTTCAGAAGCAGAAGCAAAGTTTGGATTTTCACATATGAGCATTTCAATGCTCATTGAACCGTGACTACAAAAATCCCGGCAAAACCTCAAACTTACGACAGCAGCGTGGCCGTAAAAAGACTCCGGGTGAACATGACCAGCCTTGATTGGTAGGACGCCTGTTGTGTGAAATGCTGCCTCAAGTAACATCGGGATTTAATCCTGGGGTCTCAACAAACATCAGTATTAACACAAACACCTACCAAGTGTTAACTGCTATACCAGCTTTTCTGGTGTATATGTATATATGGTAGTACAAAGTGTACATTTTGCAAATGAAGAGCATTAAGTCTTAAGCTTAATGAAACCCCACTAATGAAGCATTAACCCACAGAAGAGGTTGTTACGTTGAACGGTGGATTTCTTAATCAAGGCAGGGGATGAACTTTTTCACAGTGCTGTAAGTTGCGAGGAAGTACGTAGCCAGATGAAGTGAAAGAGTTTACCCTCAGGAGCCAGAACAGAATTGTCCCCGAGTCTGTGTGAGTCACACTGATCTGTAGAAGTAGCTCACATAAGGAGTGACATCATTGTTTTGATTTTCCTCCACTTATGTGGTAGAACAGGTTTTAAATGTTTACGGCAGTAACCTGTTCCCATCGGTGCTAGTTTTCCGTCTCTTGAAGCCTTTCACAGGCAAACCGAAGCCGCATTAAGCCTCAGAGTGTCCTGTGATTTGCATGAAGGCAAAGCTAACCCTGAAACTAACTGCAACTAGCGGCTCGTTTTCTCATCTGTTTTTAATAGTATCTGACATCCTGACGCAATGCAAACTGTTGCACACACATTTCTCTCCTTGTGCTGAATCTTTCCCAACTATAGATCAGCCTTCCTCCACACCCTCTCTCTCTCTCTCTCTCTCTCTCGCTCTGCGCTGTCCCTCTGGAAGTGTCCTGACTAGACCTCTCCCTGAATTGCTCTTTAACACAGTGAGTCTTTGTGGTGGTGTTCTTTCACAAGGTGTTTGTGAAAAAGAGCAGCATTGCTGTCGTCTCCGCTTTCGTCTCTCACCCCACACTGCAGACTGCACAGCGCTCTCTCTCTCTCTCTCTCTCTCTCTCTCTCTCTCTCTCTCTCTCGCCTGCTTAGTAAACAGTCATGTCCTACACATGCCTTGCTCGGAAAACACACACACACGCACACACACACACACACACGCACACCCATTCACTTGAAAGAACATTAAAAAGTTTTTGACTCTTTAATGTAATAATGTATTTTTACACTTAGTTGCTTGTTTAACTGTAGAAATGAATATAAAATTGGGCTTTATGCCTTTTTGCCTTTGTTTGTTAGTGTACATAGGGTCATCTGTTTGTCCCGAGGTGGTAACTAAAGTTCAGTACATAAATGATCTATAAATAAATCAGTAAATCAAGACACACATTGGCTTGAACCTGCAATATCTTAATCATCGAATATTGAATATTTACATTGCCTTAGTTTCTCCGTTGTTTTATTACTAGGTATTCCGTTTTTAACTTGCTCAGCTGTTTTTTATCATGAGTCTGTTATCCTGTTCCATTGTTCAGCAACATTTCAAATATTTTTTATTAATGTCCATGAAATATTAAGATGATCCTTGTATTTTTCAGAATAAAAAAAAAACATATCTATTAGAATTACTTTCTATATTTTGACATGAGCTAGCTGTTTGAAACCAAGGTCATCTGTTATAAGGTCATCCGGTGACTAAAGCGCATGGTATACTTCATCGGGAAGCGCTTTTGAGAGAACTCGAGAAAGCCCCGAGCGTTCGCAGGCTTTCTGAAGAGTAGGAGGCTCTTCGATGTCCATCAAAGGGAACAAAGGGGACAAAGGCGACAGGCAGCCCAGAAATGCGAAAGCACGCGTTTTATTTTGTCGTTTTGAAGGTCAAAGGTCATAACAGGTACATTTTCTTCTGACATCAGTGATTTGTTTTGACTTCTTAAGCTTATATTATGTATAATACATAATGTCAAGTTTAACATCGTCATAAACGTGGGAAGGATTTTTTTTTTCTCTCTGAGGTCTAAAAGGCATTGCATAGACGTCGGACATGGCTATGATGTCTGTGACATACACACACACACACACACACACACACATAAATAGTTCAGAAAACTAGATCTGAAAATGCATCATGTATATGTGCCCATGCTGATGTAGTAACCCTCCCACACACTCCTATTAAATCTGAGTCACTCCTATGCACATGTGCACACATGCACACGTCACCTGAACATAAAATAGAGAAGAACTGTTATTCCGTACTAAAACTAGTACTCGCTAACCAGTAATTGTCAGCTTGTGGTTTTGGTTGTGTGTCGTCCCTTTTCCCGTTTAAAATAAGTACAAGTTTGTGTCGCAGTTATGTGACAGGCTTTTCTGAAGTTGTTTTATATATAGGTATATCCTGGTATAATTCAAATATAAAACAGTATTGTTACATCATATTACCAGCTTGCGGCACTTTAATGCTGGAACGTCTTTTGCTAAAAGGCTCTCATGAATCTCTTTGCTGTTCTCCATATTTAGCTAGCTCACTACGCTACTGTCAGGTTTGTTTGGATCCGGTGGCGGTGCGATGTATCTCGAACGTTATCGGCTAACGTGTAAGCCAATACTTACACTTCACATTTCAAAAACAAATACGAGTCCACTGAGCCTCTGTGATGTGTAATATGACTTTGTTTTATTTAATAAAGAAGTGTATATATATATATATATATATATATATATATATATACAGTACAGGCCAAAAGTTTGGACACACCTCATTCGATTCGTTCATTATATTATGAATGAACTAGTTTTGATGCCTTCAGTGAGAATCTACAATGTAAATAGTCATGAAAATAAAGAA
>JAOVVG010000026.1:17069564-17083746 GCA_028566375.1 Leptodoras nelsoni
GGATGTATAGGTGGGTGGGTAGATGGATGGATAGGTGGATGGGTGGGTGGGTGGGTGGATGGATGGATGGGTGGATGGGTGGATGGATGGGTGGGTGGGTGGATGAGTGGATGGATGGATGGGTGACTTAATTAATCCCAGAAAGAACCCACATTACAGCAGACCAGAAGCACCAAGCACAAGAAGTAGGAGGAAAAAAGTAAAAACAAGAGTCAATAAAATGCACAATAGAATATAACAAGAAATACACTGTGCAGTAAGATGACATAAGCTGTGTAATGGTAAGACATCCTGAGTTATGTGAGAGAAAGGTAAAAATGCTAAATTAAAAAGACAGAATGTTGTGTGTGGTACTACAGTCTCAGAGCAGAGGACAGAGGAGGTGAAATGATAGAGGGAGAAGGATGGAGAGAGCATGAGTGCGAAGAGAGAATGCAACAAATAGAAAAGCCAGACTAAGCACCAGGGTAGAGGTAGTGTGTGTTGGAGATAAAGCTTACATAAGAGAGCCAGCTAGAATGTAGTATCTTAAGTGGAACAACCTCCATGAAATCGTTTTGGCCCCATTTTATTGTGTCTGCAGAGTCAGTGTTTGCCACTTCAAGAGAAACTACTTTTCTAGTCTTTTTTGTTTTGGGGGATAGTATTTGGTGTTGATCCTTTCAAATTATTAACCTTTCATACCAGCTAACTTTGTATTTTTCCTGATGGAAAGAGATCTCTTTTTGTACATACAAAAGTGACCATACTCTTTTCCATTCAGCTACAGAGGTATGTTTTATTTCCTTGGTAATTTTTTTATCCTTATCATCCATTCTCATTGGGAGCTGAGCAACACTAAGGGTTAAACTCTAGAATCGCCCTTGTTGGCATATGTGTGGAGGTGTCAGTATGAAATAGTCAGTCAGACAGACAGACAGACAGACAGATCAAGCTAAATGGAGTCTAATGGGACCTGCCACCATGGCCTCCACCCAGCTGTTTTTCTTGTTGCCAGTCCTCCCTCTCCCATCCTTTTTTCTTCCCCCACTGCTGCTACAAATGAGGTGATTTTATTTCTCCCCCTAAACCATACAGATCAAGTCAAGGTCCGAACACAGAGCCTGTTTCATTAAAACCTCCTATCTCTCTTCTGCCATTCTGTTGATCCCGTTTTTTTGCCAGGACTCTCGTCGCCTGGTTCTCTTAAGAAGCCGGGGAAATTCGATTTCAGCGCTCTGTCCGGCCAGACGAGGTCTGCCCGCATGCCGTTCACCCACCACCCACTGCCCATGCTGGCAGGAGTGAGACCAGGTGAGAACTCAGAGCCCCTAAACACCCATCCACCCCCAACACCCCCCACCTCCACCCTCCCGCTTCCCCCAGTCTCTCCTCACAAAGGCCTCACGTACAGTGCTGGGCACCTTTGGTTTGGCCAAAGAGGTGAGGCTGTGTTTTGCCCTGTTGGGTTGCGGTTGGGTTCGGAGATTTTGTGTGTGGGATCTCTCCTACCTTGCCCACTTTTGGGTTCCTCCCTTACCTTCTTCTTCAGCTTTTTTTTAATGGCTGGTCTGTCTGTCTGTCAGTCTGTTTGTGGTGGGACACTTTTCACTCTCAGTGGTGAACTTTGTTTCTGTGTGGTCTGGGGATGCAGTGCTTCACTTTCCTCATTCAGATCCATGCTCTGAGCTTCTCAAACAATTGGTCCACCATTTTACTGGGTAATTATATAGATACATATCAACTTTACAAATCAGTTAATGTGATGGAGTCTTTTTTGTAATCAGAAATCTGTGGGTCAGGTGGTGTTTTTCTTTACAGAAATTCTTTACAGATTCAACAATCTGACCAAAAAATCAGTATGGCATTTCTTACATAATGTTCTTGAAAAACGCCTGCTAATTATATGCTTAAAGATTTCATTCATTACTTATCACATATGTGCAGTCACAAAATATCTTTCCATAGATAAAGAGCCATCTTTATTTTAAGTCCTGGATTATTTCAAAAGACTTAATACAGCTCATTTTTACATTCATTATACTGGGTCTGTCCTACTACCATCAAATGGGAAAAGTTTATATGATTTCTTTATGGACTGTAAAGTATATTTTACATTTTCTCTCTCTCTGTCTGTCTCTGAGTCCCAGTGAATTTTACAGAATAAAATAAATGCACTTTTTCTACATTGTACTCAGTCTTAATCTTAGCAAGAGGTTTTGCAGACACAATTTTGCACTGAAAACCTCTAATCTCTGTCACTGTGGCAGTCATTCTGAATCATCTCTCTGCCTGTGTTTGTCTTGTTTCATTTTGTTTCTCACATGTTATGAGGCTAGATCTGGTACAGGCCTTATGCTTCGCTCCCTCCCTGTATGGTGGCCATGCGTTGTTTTTGTGTACCCCGACTGTGTTTGGGGCTGCCGTTGCCCTGTGGCCCAGGCTCTGGAGTATGTGGCACTCTCACCAGTGCGCTTGGCCTCTGCCCAGTCCCTAATGGGATTAAAGGAGGGAGAAAGAAAGACGGCGAGACAAGGGGAGAGGAGCAGGCAATTGTGGGGGGATGAGCGAAGCAGGGCATTGGCTGCTCTCGTCTGGGGGAGCTGGGCGCTTGGCAGGCTTACTCGGGCAGCTGGAGGGACTGTTGGGATGGGCACAGGGAGGCTGGCACGCCGTGAGATGAGGGCGAGAGTTCATCCCAGTCATACCAATCAAGATGAAGAAAGACCCACCATTAGCGTAAAGAAAGGAATAGCATGGTTTAATTTTCACTCCCCTGAAAGAGTGTTTCTCCTTAACATGGAAAAATTAAAAAAGATTACAAATTACAAATCATCTTCGACTGTGTAGAAACTTTCAGTGTTAGCTGTTGAACTTTCTACTGTTAGCTGAACTATCAGTATGAATTTGGTGTATGCAATTGTGAATGTGTGCATGTATGTAGTACCACCACCTCTCACTACATTGTCATCTATGTATCCATTTGTATCACGTCACTCGTGCATTTGTGGAGTCAGAGGGCTTTCCACATTTATTTCAATTAGCAAGTAAGTCACTGTGTGCCCAACACTAATTCTCTGTCTTCTGTCTTTCTGTATGTTTCTCTGCAGGGAGCCCCCGTGCCTCAGCCTCATCTCTGCACTTTCCCTCTCCCTCCATCATCCAGCAGTCGAGCCCTTACTTCACTCACCCCACCATCCGCTACCACCACCACCCGGGGCAGGACCCACTCAAAGAGTTTGTGCAGTTTGTGTGTGCTGATGGACCAGGCCAAGCTGGAGGTCAGGTAAGACGCAAACAAACCCGCCATACGCAAATGAGTTTGTCAGATATGTAGATAATATGATGACAGTCATATTTTTTAAAAATTATTTATAGGATAAATTTGTGTTGAAGGAGACACCTTACAGATTAATAGCTGTCCCAGTTCTCTGGGCCAGTTTCTTGTTTTCCTCTGTAATTTAACTCACTAGTAGATTAATAATTAAGAGAAGCTTGAAAATAAAATAATGTAATGTTTAACTTTACTAGAGAGGTGGTGAACAAAAATGTAATGGTTTATATTTAAAGCCAGTTTAATGTATTAACACCCAGTGAAATTTACTCTCTATGAAAATTACTAACTTGGCTCCATACAAAGAACTATTTTCCTGCATCCTGATATAAATAGTTATATAAAAATATGGAATTGTTATTCAGTAATTAATTTTTTTATAATAGTGGAATATAGATTTTTTTTAAATGATCTAGTTATTATCTAACTAGTTTTTGGTGTTGATCACCACCAGTAGGTTTTCTTCCTATTAAAGATATCAGTCTGTCAAAGAAACTGAAACAGCAATCAGTTTGTATTGCACTTTAATACTTCACCCCTTTTTAAAGCATTTTATAATCTTCATAAATAACTGTTTCTGCTTTATGAATGTACATTTAATTGGGTTAAAGACAAGGCCAGCATTTTAATAACACTACGAGAGCATCCTGTCTTGTCTTCTCATGGGGTTTTGTCCGGTGTGCAAACTAAGATTAAAAGGCAAGCCTTTAAACCTCACTCTCTTCTTGTTGTGTGCCATGTGCTTTTCTCAACGCTTTGTACATTTCTTTCTTAGTTTGTTCAATAAATCCTCATCTGCACCTCAATCAGCAGCAGACTCCATATATTTCATTCCAACATTTATTCCTCCTTCTGTTCTGCTTTTTTTCCCCCATTTGCTTTGATGTTGTGCAGTTAGTATTTTCTTTCTTGCCTATTTGAGTTGATTTCATGCTTATGGATCTCATCCTCCTTGTGCCACTGTTTTGTGTTGAAAAGCCCTCCATTTCGGTCGCTCCTTCACTGCTCCAGTGTCCGTGCCTGTGGTGAATCTATGATTTAAACACACACAGACATAAACAAACATAAAAGCCTCCATACCCAAAGTCGATGCACATTCGCCATCCTTTTGGTTGTTCCCCCTTTTTCAACACCTCACCACCTTCAGCCACGCCTATCCCACATCTTTGTTTGGAAAGAGCCAGCGTTGTCTTGCCGTTTGGTCTTTGGTCTTGTCGTCTTATGGGGTGTCGGACGGCATCCACGCTCCTCACCCTGTGTGTGTTGTCTGCAGCCGAACGGGAGCGGCCAGAGCAAAATGCCCGGCTCCTTCTTGCTGCCTCCGCCACCCCCTGTGGCGCGTCCAGTGCCCCTCCCCATGCCAGACTCTAAACCCAGCAGCATGCCCCTTGATGGCGGACTCACCTCACCCGCATCTCCGTGTAAGTGATCCCCTCCCCGCCATTCTCAATAAACCCCAGGACCGAATTTGGACCATCCAATCAGTGACCCCAAAATAACCCATAAGAAAAGCCCAAAGGTCATCCAACACACCATGTCTCTATTTCTTTCAACTCTTACTGTGGTCCAGTGCATCTTTAATTAGCGTTTCATACTCTACACTAACATAACCTTCATGGTAATATTGGATGACTATAGCTAAAAGCTCATCCCACTCCCTGACGTCTTGTTAACACAAATCGTTGTACACAATATGGCTTCACATTGGTTCTCAATGCTTCAATTAGTTCAACCCAACAAAGGTCAAAACACACCTCAAGTTTTATTCCTCCAGCGCAACTGCATCATAGCTGCTCTGTGGTGGTCTGGTTTTTATCCGTCCCAGGCAGCTATTTATAACAGTGTTACATACAGATACAATCAATGAAGGGTACAAATTTAGGGCAGTTAATGTGGACTCAAACCTTCTTCATTTGCCTTTACTCTCCCATCTCAATCACACAGATCGGTGAACCAAAGAACCCATCTATTGCACTTTTGACTTTTACGTTGGCTTGCTTTGAGTTCCATTTGGTTGAGTTTTAGCCGCGGATTAGTTTGCTGTTTTGGGATTGTGGAGATGTGATCGGCCAACTCCAGTGCTGATCCAAGGTCAGTGGTGAAATACTTCATGCTATAGTATTTTTAACTAGTCCAAGAATAACAGCTGATCTTTGATCAGTACAGCAGGGCTGTTCTAAAGGAGGCATATGGGGGCATGATGGTATTGGCATCTTCACATTGATAACCCACCACAGAGGGGGCACTGGACGGAGCACTTTTGTCTTATTTATGTTTCGTTTTTGTGTTTTTTACTTTTTGTTCATAACTCCTGTTTCTATTTTATTGTTGTCGGCGTCCTGAAGTCTGTCATCTGTTTTTACATCTAACTAACCCTTAACAATGCTTTCGGTTTACAAACCTGTAGCTACATACATGAAGTTATGATAATATCCTTAAAGGTGCATCTCACTGGATATCTGCTCTTTTGTGTAAACTTTGTCCACCTCGCAAGCTTGCTTGTCAACTGATTTTATTCAAACGTACTGAAAATGTACAGACTCCCCAACTCAAACGTACAGACTCCCCAACTTTGCGTCTTTTGTCTTGGTTGGACACTTGTACAGTGGGATATGCCTTTAAATAACCCAGACCAAATACGGGTTCCTTTGGGGCATGTATTCATGTTTCAGCTCTGTTGAATATGACCATTAGAAAATATACTAACTGAGCTACAATTTAGCAGAAGCTTGGTTGCATGTTTCACATATTTTGCACCTAAATAAAAAATAAATGTATCTAACATATTTATGCCTGTTAGAAATGAGCTAGACTCATTCATGAGTATTTGCTTCATTCAGACACTGTGATTTCTCTGTTAAAGACCCATTTTGTGCTATGGAGTCCATCAATTTCAAACTGCCCTAAATTTGATACTGACCTTCACATGTCTACTGAGATTGTTTTTATATCTACATGTACAAACGTATTATCTGTCTAAAGTCATCTACTATGATAGTATAGCTGTTACAGTAGGTGATATTATTATCCTGATTCATACAGAAATTAGACAGATTCATGAAAAGAGTCAACTCCCCTTCCCAAGAACATACAAATGATCATCTGTGAAAGGAAAAAATCAATAAAGGCTGATTTGTTTCTCTCTTCCTCTAGCATACTCCACGCCAGGCTCCACAACTCCCAACAGGTTTGTCAGCATCGGATCACGGGACAACAACTTTCTAAATATCCCCCAGCAGACACAAGTTAGTACAAAAGCATGTAATATTTCTCTGTTTTAAGAATGTAAATGTAGAAAATTACAAATGTGTACAGCAGGGTGCCAGTGTACTAGTACTAATTACCTAGATTACCTACAGTCTGATCTCGGTACACTGTGTGTGTCAGTGTGGTCTCTCCATTGCTTCTCTTTGCTCTTTGTTTCTCTCACTTGCTCTCCCACATACAATAATGAGTGCGGTATGTTTATCTGGCCCATCTGGAGCAGTTCTCAGTGGGAGAGGAGCAGTGGAGGTTGATTTGAGCGTTACGAGTGGGCAGCCTCCTCCATAAGCCGCTGCACTTTACTCATTACTGTGTAAACCACACCCGCCTCGGGCCGGCTCCACAACACATGGCAACCATCTGAAGCTCTGCAGCTCCATCTCTCCAACACTCTGCTCTCACTCACTCCGTCTCTCCCACTGTTAGCTTTCCTTTCACTTTTCAGTCCACCCCATTAACCCCTTTTTTGGCTGATCCAGTCTTCTGGGTAGGTCTTTCATGCACTGCCTGTTTTTTCAGCTGACTTGAACTGGAGTTTAAAAAAAAAGAAGAAAGAAAACCAGAAATTAACACAGAAAAATACACTTGCTTGCTTGACATAGTAGAATAGTATAAAAAAAGTCAGTCAAATTCCTGCACAAAGACTCAGTGTTTAAAGACTTCCTGGAGTAACTTAACTCCATGTTGTGAGCTGAAAATTGGGTTCGAGGAGCTCCCTTGTGGCCAAACAAGAGGCCTGCATTCAGGCTGTCCCAAGAAAAAAATGTGAAAGAAGAGAGAGGGTGAGAGTTTCAGCATGACCCCGCAAACTGAGAAGCCACGTCCTGACTGTCTGGTTACCCGCAGCAACCAGACATGATGTCATAGCCAGTTGAACTTGAACTTGAGAGGTGGCAAGTGGAGGGGGTCAAAGTCAAAAGAGGGGGCTAAGAAAGAGGGTGCGAACTCCTGCCAAGGATTACACAGAACGCGAGAGAGGCGAGAGAGGGAGGAGCAGAGCACACTGGGGAAGAGTCGAGGCGATACCCAGAGCTGGGGGAGGAGGAAGGAGTGTTTGTGATGGGATGGCCTTTGTGTGTTTGGCTGTTTGGGGAGACTCAAGCAAAACACAAGCCACTCCCCTGGAGGCAAAGTGCTTCCAAGACTTGACTTCCAGAATGTTCTCGAGCCACTTCAGCTCGCTGTTACACGCCGGCCTGGAGAAACCAAATCTCACACCACTACTCATAGCCACTCAGCTGTCATGCACCATACCAACAGCCTGCAAGTTTTGCCATGATTTCAGTCACTTTGTGAAGCTTGACTCATTTTTTAAAGCTTGACTTTTCTTACAAAGTGCACTGTGGCAGTTTCATTTATTGAGGTTTGTATATAGATTCCTAAGGGTCAGATTATATGTATCTGCTCCAGTAGGCAGTTAAATGGTTATGATGTAGAGGTAAACCACAATGATCATGCTGTTGAGGCAAGAAGTTCAAAGCTCTTCACACTCCACTCCTCGAAAGGCGGACAGGGCCAGGGTGGGGAGAGACAGTCCAATTTGTTTAGCAAGACAAGCAGGACATCTAGTGGACAAACTCAAAGGTTCAGCACAGAAAGTTAGCGAGGCTGCTGTTTCAAAAGTGTTTTTTTTTATGTGTCTTCTAAAAACCTGTTTTCTCTTTTTTTGTTTCAGTCTTGGTTCCTCTGACAAACCCTGCCTGCCAACAAGCAATTAAAATCCTGTCACTACAATCTGGAATCTTGAATCAGGAAACAACAACAACAACAAAAAAAACTAAAATCCCACCTAAAATTGCCCTCTGACCCTGTTGCCCCAAAAGAAGAACAAAAGAAACCAGCAAATCTTCTTATCATTTGGAATGATCTGATCATGTCGACTTTTCGGCAATGACCCCCTCCCCCTTTTTTAATGAGAGGATCATGTGACATTTTGAAGGAGGACATGGAGTCTCTCAAAAACCACAGAAATGACAACAACGAAAAAGCAGAAACACAAAAGAACAACCCGAAGAGGAAAAAAAAAGAATCTGTTACTTATATTGTGCAATGGCTGGGGACATCAACAATGGTGAGGTTTTAATAATAATAAATAAGAAAAAAAGAAAGCATAGTTGTAGAAACTATTGGGACTTCAAATAATCAAGATGTTAAGCATCCTGACATCTAGCATGGAGTTGAAGCTAAAGCCAGCTAATCGTCCCTTCTGACACCACTTGTAGCTCGGTGTAGAAACTGGTCTAGATATGCCCACTCCTTTGACAGCCAGCTTAACAAGAATTACTAATCAGAAACACAATCAAGCAAAATAAAGCCTAAAATATTGCACTAGAAAAAGGAAAGTATAGAAAATGAAACACTACTCTCATGTCCGCTAGTGAAAATAGATAGGTAGAAAAAAATGTTTGCACACAATCTTTTGAGGTAAACGTGAACGTGGACATTACACACTAAAGTTAATGTTGGATGTCAACAAGTCGAAAGTCATAGAGGACAGTCTCATTTTAGGCTGATGTAGGAAAACATGCTATGATTTAGAAAAAAAAACTACCTGTGGAGTCTGTCCAATCAACAAGAATCAAATTCAGGCCTTATACTCGCCCTTAGTGCCAATTAAATGCCGACTGTAATCCCTCTGGGTAATGCCAGCCCTAACACACATATACATATATACACACGCTTAATTTTACTGCCATGTCTCTGAGCTGGTTACCTAGAAATGGACACATTTTTAAAAGGGAGTTAATTAGATGTCTTTCTTTGCCTTACATTCCAAATCAGAAACCATTACAATGCCTTACCGCTTCTAGAGACATTCTAGGACGTCCGTTTATATAAAAATAATTATGCTATTCTTAGGTATATTGAAGTGCAGGCAGCGTCCCGCAGAAGAAAAGCGTTCATCCTATGATCAGGAGTTCAAATCCCCAAGAATGCCACAGCCATCCATGGCCAGGGTTCCAAGAGAGCAATACTGGCCTTGCTCTCTGGGCTGGAGTGATGGTAGATAGGACTTTCCTCTGCCCTGTGGTGTAGCATGAGCAGCATTTCAAGATAGATAGATTTTTGTCTTGGAAGAAGTGTGTGATATGAAGCCTTCACCAATTCTGGATGGTAGCTGTTGATTGACAGGGGAAAGCTCACCAGTACATGGGAATTGGCAAATAATGAAACTGGGGGGAAAATCCCGCCTCCTCCAACCCTCAACCTCTCCACCCTCTCCCAAAAGCAAAAGTCATCAACGTTAAAGTTTCATTTCTTTGCAGCATTTGTGACTGGAACCAGGTGTGACATCTAAATTTGTTCATTGTTTGAAGTGTAATACTTATCATAACTGATAAACTGCCTACTTGTGCAGGTTTGACTGACATTGTAAGCAGCCAATCACATCAACTGTTTAAAACGCAACTTTGTCATAATGTGATGCTGTTTCTTTAGCTATATCATCGTGATAAAAATCTCATCGTGACATGCTAATCAAACAGAGCCGGTGTGCTTTAGCATGTACACAGAAAAGCAACTTTGATTCAAGCTTCTGAAGGTTGTGACCAGAGACGTGTACAAAACATAGCCATTCTGTCAGTGGGTGGCGCGTCGGAGGCTTTAACTGTGTCGAACACCTGGTTCCTTTCACTGCCATTGCGAACAGTTAGGATTTGGTAATTATGTACAATTACGTGTTTCTCAAGAATGATGAGTTTTTCATCAAGCCCACTGGAAAGACTCCAGTTTAATGGCTGGTGGAGACACCCATACTGTTTACTCTCCCAGGCGGCTGTGTTCCAAGTCCACACTATGGAGCAAAAGAGTGGAGGAGAGGGGTATGTAATGGCCATTTAGATCAGACATTGCTTCATCTGCTATGTTTACATCCTGTTTAGTGATTCACAACATTTATTAAAGGCAGAAAGCTCAGAGCATGGCCTCAAACACACATGCACACACACACACAGATACACAAGTGCACACTTTCCACTTCCACTGACTGATATAAAGGGAAGCCTTGGTTTAACATAGGGCAATCCTGATCTGCCTTTACATAGTCATGCTGATATTGCCATAAACGAGCTAGTTTTAAACATCGATTTCATTTTTAGCCGCATTATTCAAAATCACTGAACTCACAAAATAACTGGACTGCCTGATTCTGTGTCTCACTGCAGGGAAGCGTGCCTGCCGAGAGGCGGCCACGTCATCAGCGTAGTAGAGGACTAGCATTGCTAAATGAGAATTAATGACGGCGATGGACTTTTCTTTTCTAATCAATGGAAGTGCCTCTGTATTCCCATTATGCAATTTGTTAAACATGAATTCAGGTTATTTTCTCACATATAAGCTATAGAGGAAGAAATTTTTATGTCTGGAGCAACACGAGTGGCAAGTGACAGCTCACTAATTACAGACATCTTTATATATACAGGAGATATCCATATATATTTATATAAGCATTTTTTGTTTGCGTAATAAGCTCAGTGGCAGTCTAGTTATTTTCTGAAGTATGGCAGCATTACGGTTACTAAATGAGTTCTTTTTCAGTAGTACCAGTACTCAAAACCCGGTTATACACTCAACATAGGAAAAGCCCAACAAGCAACGTCCCTGGAAAATGAACGAAACGGAAAAAAAATAAATAGAAAATGTATTTCTATAGTCAACAGTATCAGTAGTGTCGAGGAGAAAGATGTGGCTTTTGAGTTCTTTTGTGTTTGGATGGGAAGTGTTTGTAATTGAAAAAAATAATGTATGTTGATTGAGCCATGTGCAATGCCTTGGGTAGAGAAATGTGTTTGTCTGTTAGATTGTTAGAGGGTGTGATAGAAGAGGGGTTAAAAAAAAATATCCTTCTGTTATTGTTTCAAGTCCAAAAGGTCCGGGACTCTAAACTACAGGGCGGAGAGAAAAAAAAAAGTTCTTTGTAAGTTTTGGGAGTTTTTTAAATCTTTCTTTCTTTTTTTTAATAGCCTTTTTTCCTTTTTTTAATGTTTATTTGTAATGATTTGTTCTCAAAATTTTGGGAGGGCTGAAGAAACAGTTTTGCAACACATCAAAAAAATATATATATCACTAAATGAAACTGGTGCTTTTTACGGAATACAGTACGTTCAGACTCTATTATACATAAATAAAAAAAAAAACAAGTTAGTGTTATCATAACGCAAAAAATTTTAGGAAAAACATGCATACTCTATTTCTTGTTTAGAATTTAGTAAAGGGGGAGGGGTTCATTTTAGTCCAAATTTTAGCATTTTTCTCCCAGCAGAGGGTTTTAAGCACAGAGGGATGATCAATTCCAAAACATTGACGAATACACACAAAGTCCGGGTAGAAAATCGTAAAACGGAATTATTGTTTACAAAGTTGAAACAGAATGAATTGCACTATGTATTTGGCAGCCATATTTACACAGTCAATTCTATTCAAGACTTTATCCTATGAGAAGCTGGTGCATTGTTGGCTTTTGTACATAGAGATTTCAAACAGATCGAAACCGATCCACAAGATCTTCCCTTTTCTCGGGAGATGCTTCTGATCCACTCGATCGCCCTTGAAAATTTGTCAACACGTCAGAAATGAGACCTTTTCGTTGGTAGCTGTTGTTTTTTTAAATTTTATTATTTTATTATTATTATTATTAGACTCCCGTCCTATTATAAATACTTTTCATAAGCTGACCTGAATATTATTTACGTAAACAGAGCTGAAAATGTTACAAAGTGAACCCCACCCCCTCTCCTAAACCAACTCCCCCACCCCCCTCCCGGTCCCAATGTAAATTACTCTAAACTCTAAATATTTGTTTTGTGATGTAGTGTTAGACTCAGAGCATCTTCAAGGTTGTCCCTAAAAAAGTGCCTTTGTTCACAGACTCCATCTTGTAATCCTCAGTGTCCATCTCAGAACCCCTCCCCCTCCCCGTCCCCCCAACCTGCTTCTATATTCTTTCCTTCTTCAAGCTCTTCAAAGCCGTATATATAGTACTAAAGGAAATTGGTGTGACTTAGTTCCTCTTTTTATTGTTGATGCTAAAATTGAAAAAAAAAAAACAAAAAAAAAATCCTTCCTGTCTTGCTTTTCCTTCCTCTGTACTCCTTTCCTTGTCTTCTGCCTCTCTTGGACACTGGAATAGTCTGTAGTCGCATAACCATCTTCTTTCCTGCCCTTCCCCATTTTCATTGAATGGAGGGGTTTTTAAAAGAAAAAAAAAAAAGCAAAAACTTTTTGTCTGAGCAGAATGCAGTTAGCTTACATGTTATTCTTGTCTGTATGCTTCACATTGTATACCATACCGATCTCTTCAGCTTCTCCATTGAACAGTTAATGTAAGTGAACAAGTTACACCAGTGGGCTCTGGCGGGATGTCAGTCAAAGGGTGTACGAAGGGGGAAAAGGTTCCAACATGGAGCAGTTCATGAGATTTTAGTGAAGGAAGAAACTGGCTGATCTAGGAAGTCTTCTTTAAAAAAAAGTAGCGGAAGGAATTTCGGCTGCTGGGTTCCAATAAGTTTGTGACTTGTTTTGACTGTATTTATTTGTATTTTTTTTACCAAAATTTATCTTTTATCTTTTCTTTCATCAATATTGCGTGTTTTAGGTGGCACCAATGTCACAGTGAGAATTTTTACAGATGATGCACCTTTGCAGTGGTTATACGAGACCAGCTATTTAAACACTTGGAAGAAAAATTACCTAAAATTACTAAGCACCTTATTACGGAACGGGTTCAGCAACGGATGAGAGACAGAATCAGAAAAAAAAAATTTAATTAAAATAAAAAAAAAATAGCTGAATGCCATCAAGCTGCATGCTATCAAGCCTGAACTGTAGTGATAATTAAGATGCCTTGAAAATCATTAAAGCACCAGCAGAAGAATTGTCTCAGGCCTACAAATCACAGCCTGATTGTTGTCCCACATAAATATGCAAACTTAAGTACATGAAGCCAGCAACAGAATCAGCCATGATTACAAGAGATGAGATCACAAGAGAAAAAAAAGCCATAATGTCGTGGACAGAACTTTCCCAGGGCCTTGTCCCTTCCTGGCGCTGACCATCCGTCTTTTAATTCTTTTTTTTTTCTATTTCATTTTGGGATTGTGTTTGTTTTTTGGGGTTTTTTTGCTAGAGTGTGTTGGGTGTTGGGATAAGTGATGAGCTTAGAGTAGATTGATTTCCCAGCAGCCTTTGCCCTGGCCAGTAGCTTCTTCACTAACCCTAAAAAGCTATTGCTCTCTTTATAGACATGCCCCCCAGAGCTCATGGTGAAATGCATGTGTTAATTACGATTTCTTTTCCATAATAAGAAAAAACAGTTTGAAAAGAGCAGCACCTTTAACTGATTGAATAAAAGGATGTTCTTGACTGTAATGACTGTACGAGTATTTTTGTCTTGCATTATTTTCTCCTTCCGGTTAAAAATGGCTGTGGAAATGTTGTTTTATTATATCTTCAAACATCGAAGCTTTTGTAGTTCAATGTTTCAAGCTTTAGTTTAAATGACGCTACAGAATTCATTCATTTATTTGAAGTGCATTCATTCATTTTCATTCATTCATTCATCTTCTTGGCCGCTTATTCCTTTTCAGGGTCACGGGGGAGCCGGTGCCT
>JAOVVG010000026.1:17100989-17113443 GCA_028566375.1 Leptodoras nelsoni
ATGTGCTTCTGGAAGAATGGTCAAAAATTCCCATAAACACACTCCTAAACCTTGTGGAAAGCCTTCCCAGAAGAGTTAAGGGTGTTATAGCTGCAAAGGGTGAGCCAACATCATGTATTAAGAATGGGATGTCACTCAAGTTCATATGCATGAGAAGGCAGGCAAGTGAATACTTTTGGCAATATAGTGTATGTGCTATATTAATGAAAGTATTTGCTCATCTGCCTTCACACACACATGAACTTGAGTGACAGCCCTTGAGTGACCAACTTATTATGAGTGATGGGAAGACTTTTGTATTTAGAAGAAAACAGACCTTTGGACAATAGCCAGGGCATCGTTGAAGCGAGCTGTAAAGACGTCTCCGGTGAAGAACTCGGCTAAACGCCCTACGGCCTGCAGCAGGGAGCTCAGATCTCTCAGTGCACAGTGCAGCTTCCTACAGTCAGCTTCTGCTGTGATGTTCAACCTGCGATCTACACACAAACACAGGCACAGTAAAGTTAACAGTGAAGCAGACACATTTAAGGAAAGAGAACAGACAAGAAAAGGGACCACATTGCACTTACAGAAGATGCATCCCCTCATCAACATATTACTACCAGAGTGCATCTCTGCACTGGAGCAGAGTTTGTTTGCTGTTGGTGGCTTAAAGCACAGCCAAAATGATAAGCTTTGAGAACCTGATTGCAGACAACATTTGGAATCGATGTAATTCTATGCACTATGGCAACTTTTATTGTGATATGAAAATATATCAGTATTTTGTGCACAAAATTTGCATAGCCTTAGAACAAAATGAAATAAACAGCAACAAGATATTTAGCATTAGATTTTATTCATAATCACAAGCTTAAAAATTTAGTTAAAGATAGCAATACTGGGAAATGTCACTTCCTGAGTGTATTACACTGTAAATAATTTTCTGAACAGCTGCCTACAGTCCAGACATTCCTCCTGATGCATCCGTTTTAACTCTTACCAGGCCAATCTTTGCACTCTACATTATGCACTCTATCTTTGTCGGGTCTTTGACTTACACTATCTTCTTGCAACTTACAATACATTTATGGCATTTGGCAGACACCCTTTATCCATTACATTTATCTCATTTACACAACTGAGCAGTTGAGGATTATGAGCCTTGCTCAGGGGCCCTACAGTGGCAGCCTGGTGGTGCTGGGATTTGAACTCATGACCTTCTGATTAGTAGTCCAATGTATTAACCACTGAGCTACTGGTTAATGTCTTAATGGTTTTTCATCTAGAGTCTGTGCTCTACTCTTAAAGCGGATCTGCTCAGTATTATTTTACTATTTTGAAATAATATGTGCTTTTGGGGGTTGGCAGGTTGTAAATGCTATTAGTGAAGTGAAAGCAGGACATGAAGAAACGTCTCTTTGACCACAGACAAATCAATAAAGTGCACAAAACGGGCTACTACAGAGTTTAGTGGCTGGTTAGTCATCAGAGCCTGTGTAAAACCACAGAGTTACATAACTTCAGTACTGAAAAGTTAATAAAAATGTGAAACTAGCTGGCAGGAAAATTTACAGAAGGTTCAGGGTGCTGATACAACTTTCTGTATTACTAGTTTTCTTTTTTTTTTTACTCAGTTGCATGGCAACAAGAAAGGTTCACACTGATCTAGCAAATCTAATCAGCTAAAATCATAGAGGCTCTTTGACAGAAGGCAAGTTTTGTCTTTCTGTTTAGGGAAAACTAGAGGCACTAAGCTACTAAGCTATATCATGGTGAAGGACGTGACATTAATCCAGAAAATATGCCCAGTTAATAGTAGCATTGAGACAGAATGTTAATCAATCAACCCATTTGTAAGGTCATCTATGGTTTTTAACCTAGATTTAGTCCATCCCTCAGTGGGTTATTGTTTTTAATATCGGTCTGGACGCTTATAAGATTCTTGGTTCTCTTTCAGAACCATTTTGTATGGAATAAGATTATTAATGTTCTTGTATTACTATAGCAGACTCTGGTAGCGAAAATGTTCTCATCTGCGTTTTGAATGATTGATTTATCGGCACATTTGTACTTCAATAGCTGGCAAAAATAGCCGAGTAACATTAGCTGTAATTCAGTAAACAATTCTAAATACATAAGGATGCCAAGAGCATAGTTAACAAGAAACCAGCGATATAAATGACTGGTTATATTGTTCTGCTGAGAGAAGCACATTAGCCAGTTGTGGGTGAAAACTGGTCTTGACAAGCGTGTTCTATGCATATTGCGTCACCACTGTGGAGCGTAAGAGCATGTACAGCCATGACTCACTCGCCCCATTCATACATTCACCGAGTCTGTTGTCACAGTCTGTTTAGTACTTGGAAAATTAATATTGAGTAAATAATAAACATTTGGTTAGGACTAACTTTTTCCTTTTCTTTACAAGAGAATGTCTGGGTCATGTTTAAAATTCACTCAGTTTTCCCATGCTTCAGTTTGGTTCAGGCACAGTTCCTCTGGTCAAAGCGTACGAGTTGGATTAGCAGTGAACTGTTCTTGAATAAAACCGTATTGAGAAATTAACTAAGGGTTTTATGTGCTGCTTTTGGCCTTATGCTAGTAGCTTTAGTACTTTGTACTAACTGTTTTACTTTAACCCAACAGGAAAGCAATCTTGTGCAATGCCTCTTACAATAGAACCTTACAGCGCAAGTCATAATGACATCACAAAAATGACCCATCACTTTCAACATCTGCTGACTCAGCACCCACCCGAGTGAGAGCGCTAAACTTCTTACGCAACAGGCCTCCTTTATGAACTGGGATATAAATGGATGTGTGAAAATCGTTTGTACGAGTGCTTTTGTATCCTACTTGTGCTCTGGAGCGTGTGTAACCTTAACATGATTATTAGCTTCAAATCTTATAATTTGCATGGAGTACGGCAAGTTTAGATAAGGAATATACTGTAAAGCTTAGATTGATTTTTTATATGAGGGGGAAAAAAGAATTTCACTGTGCAGTCATGTAAGTGTGACAAACAAAAGCTTCTTCTTGTGAATTATTGTGAATATTGTGTGAAAACCGGTCATTTTATATAACTGCCATTTTTTTAAATGAAAGAAAGCAAGTCAAACCATAAATTAAGACAAAAAGTCTTTCAATGACTCTTAAATTACTACGGCTTTTAATAAATAACTGCCCGTACTTCTATGTACTTTGAGTAGTTGTTTTTACTTAGAAACTTTCTATTTTCATTTTAGAGAATCTTTTATTTAGTTTATACATTACTGCTTATACAACTAGTTATATACAACTACAAAATTCAGAGATTTTAGTTCTGGAGTTGTAGAGCTGTGAGAATTAGGGCACTCACTCTTCCCATCAGCCTAATTGTTACACAAGAGTCACATGAGGAAAATGTACAGCCGTCTACTACCTATTAAACATTACAAGCCACAGAACCCAAGTATTCCTAAATTTTATTTATTTTTATATATATATATAAATAAGATATCTTGTACATATATATTAGATTACATTCGTTTATTTAATGTGAAGAATCGATGTCAGAGCTGGCCACATTCCTAAGCCCATGCTGGCCTATACAGGGCTTTTTTTGAAACTTACTACACAGCTAGCCACTTGGAAATTCTTTTAAGAAAAACGTGATTTTGCAAAGCCTTAATAAAGAGCTGCCCATGCCTGAACTTCTGAGTGGCGCATCAATAAAGGCTAATCAAGAACACAAGAATAGCACTAAATAAGCCTCATGCACCTTGCAACCCTAATAACGCGAGGTATTTTCCTCTGATATACACCTTGCCATTACTTCAGGTGACTGAACTCACCAGCGTAGGAAAGCTGTGATTTCCTTTCGTCCAACACTAGGTGGCAGCATAAGCGCAAAACAATGAAAAATGATTAGAGCACACAACCATTTTTCAATATAAGTTATAAGGACGCTCTGACTAAAGCTGTTCAAGATGTCAGTGCAGCAGGACTTTCTACTTGTTATATTAAGGCTATGTAACTCTTTACTTGAATGAGGCTATTTAAAAACACTCAGCCTACCATTACGATTTGCACATTTTCTCTATATAGCACTCGTATGCAAAAGGGATTATTATTGCACTATGCATCACCCAAATGAGGATGGGTTCCCTTTAAAGTCTCAAGGTTTCTTCTTATTATTATTTCAAGAGGTTTTTCCTGGACACCATCACCCCAGCTTGCTCATTCGGGATCAAATTGATATAAAAGTTATATCTGGGTTTTAAATGTTAATTGTTAACAGCACTATATAAATAAAAATGAATCGAACTGGATTGATTTGTTCTTAACCAAATGTAATGTTTAGTACCTGCACTTTTCTTGATCCATTTGCACTTTGAATACCATATTAGTGGTTATATTAGTCATAATCAGTCTTTTTTTTGACATTTGAACAGAGTATGCATGAAACATTTTGTGAAAAGATTAACAGGGCTCACTCGTTCTTGTTGTAACGATGAACTGCTGCAGCCCAAGGTAAACATCCAAGTCCTCCTGAAGCACTGGGAACTAAAAAGCACAAAGATATTCTTTTCCATTATGCATCAGGACATAATTATAACTTAATTAGACTTAATCATTCATCTATTTACCAAATTAGACTTGCTAAAATCCTTATGTGAAAAAAAATGAATATAGTAGGCTATGTAGCTACACACACTTACCAGAATGGAGAAGGTCTGAGACGGGAGCAGCTCCATCACCTTGGCAACCACCTCCAAACTCTGACGCAAATATCGCTGCCATTCAGTTTGCTGCTATAGCAACCAGAGACAGAATGTTCAGTCCAAAAATACAACCCACCAAACTCACACATCAAGTACAGAGGAAAAAACTGTAAAGAAGCGCTGCAGAGACCAGCAAAAAATCCACGCTGCAAAATGGACAATGGTGCGTCTGTGTATGTGTCTTACATCATCATCAAGGGTCTCATCGTCCAGCTCCTCCAGCTGACTCTGGTTTAACCTGAACTGAATGCGGTTCAGGACCTCTCTGAGCAGCAGCACTAAAGCATCCTTGTACCTACAAGCAACCAACATTGACATATCTGCTTAGCAACATAAACAGAGCCCTGTTGCATTATCAGCAAAACTTTTGTCAACCAGATTTATTAAAAAACTGTCTTGCAAGCCAGACTTATAGCATTTGCTTTGTCACTAAATGTATCCAGGACCCGTATACTTTCACAGAAAGAGGTGGTTTGATAGACGTTACCAGTACTGAACCCAGATCTCCTGATCACTTTTAAACAAAAATGCTTTGTTCAGTCTTGTGACCATATCTTGGCTCTGAAAGCTGTATTCAAAAGCTGTTTACCGGAAATTAATTTTAGGATCTTCATGGTTATGTATACAAGGAAAGGTGGAAAACAAATTATATAGTGTCCTGAAGCTTGTAGCCAGAAAAGTGTACAAAAGGCATCAGATACCTTTTGGGCCATGCAGCTGTGGCTATGACAAAATAAAAGGAGAAGGGGTGTAACGATGCATTGTGCGATGCAAAAATGTGACGATGTGCATCGTGGACATATCACGATATCCCGTGCACTCTGTTTATAATGCCATCTAATGTATGTAACAGCATTTTTTGAACATCAGAGGCTAGCATGTCTTACGTCATTCAGCTCAGTCTGAGACACAGTTCAAAACAAAAGCAAACGTGATGCAAACTTTGAAAGAGGCAGACAGCGTAGCGATGACCACAGACGGGAGGACTACAAGGGCTACTCACTATGTCACTATAACAGGACATGAGATCTCCGGAGAATGGGAAATTTCAAGCTTCATAATCCAAACTCACCCTCTTTTCGAGTCACTCGTCAGACAATGCTCAAAATATGGAGGAGTAGACTAAAGAAATAGACTAAAATTCTTTGCTAAAGTTTTTACTCAAGAAAGCTACACCTTATTTTCAATTGTTAATCTTGAAAAAAAAAATGTTTTCACTCAGTTATTTAAGATATGGAAAAGCTGCAAAAAACATATACAAGAACACTTCAAAAATGAAGAAGAACTGGTTTCCATAATTTTTTTGTTTAAATTTTGTTTAAAATATCATGAGAAAATCGAACCGTGAACTCGGTATTGTGAATCAAATTGCATCGTGAATTTGAGCAACAGTAGCTCGTGGACATGGGCACGGTGCTAGTGAATTTTGTAGACAAAGAAAAACTGCCATATGGTCATTAAAGTTTAGAGAAATAGCCTAATAGCTGACATGGTTCAATTAGACACCCCATGGTGTCTAATATCTAATATTTAGTAGACTATGGATAAGTCTGCCGTCGTCTCGGAACTGAGAGATCTAATTATTTGATAAGGAAGAAAGTGTCATTGTGGGAACTTAAGCTTCCAGCCAAAGGTGTAAGCTTACGCCAAAGGTGTCTGAAATGGAAATATGCATATACTTAGTTAAGCGAATTCTGTGCAGCAAAGCTGTGTGTTGCGTGACCTGGTTTCTTGGTGCTGTAAAAACAAACCATTCAAGGGTGCTTTGTATTGATTTTCAAACCATTCAAGGGTTACAGAAACACACACACCTGTTTAAAACACTGTCTCTGTCGGCCAGACGGCTCCTGATTTTGGTGGTTAGGTAGTCCAGGAATACACTCCATATATCCAAGCAAGCCAAGTAGCCCTCATGTGTTGGCTATAAACATGAAAAGCGGAATACTCAGACACAGACCCGACAGAGAGAGAGAGAGAGAGGCATCGTAGGGAAGAGAAAAGGTTTGGATGTGGGTGTGTTTACCTGGTTGAAGGTGTACTTAAAGAGCAATGCCAGAAACTCCACTAGAGGAAACTGAGCATTGGACTCGATCCTCCTTAGATGAACACTTACAAAGAGTCGCAGAAAATCTGTGAACTTCTCCAAATAACTGAACCAGGACAATAGTTAAAGTGGAAGAGAAAGAAAAAGTAAGAAAAAGGGGGAAGTCATCACTGGACTGTGAGTTGTCAGTTCTCGGCTCTGCAGCTTATTAGTTTGTATATGCAAGTGTGCATTTTCATTTTTTTTGCCTGTGCCCTTACCTTTCATCCAACTCCTGCAGTCTGTTTTTGACTGTGTGTATGTTGGTGTGCGAGTTTGTGAGTCTCTGTAGGAGGTAAAATGTCTGCTGAAACATGCGGAGCAGGAACTCCTCAAAGTCCAGTGGCACGCAGTTTTTACACATCAGCTCATTAATACAGTTCATAGCCATGATGCCTAACTGGGCCCGCTTGGCATGGTCCACCGTGTATCCTGTCCTTCCCTGGCTTCCATTGGCCAAGAGACTTCCGGGGGCAGAGTCTCCATTAGAAGTGGGTGGAGCTTTGGCTTTGATTGGCAGCTGGCAGCCAAAACGAGCAAAGTGGAAGATGGAGGCCAGGAGGGCTGGTGTGATGGAGGAAGACAGAGGGATCCAGCTGAAGAGATGAGCCAAGCACTCCAGAGCCAGCAGACACAACATGCTACTCTCTGACTCCAGCGGCGTGGCGTCACCTGTCAGCACACCTAATGAAGGAGAGACACATCATAAATAAACAATTAAAAAAAACACTCAAATTCCCCAGAATTTACTACAGCATGTATGCTGGGTAAGGGGATTTTGTTCAACTTTTTTGCAAATGCTCCAAGGAATCAAATGTAGAAAAACCCCAGAGCCAGAAGTCAACACATGACTCACCCGTCTCTCTGGATGTAGGTGACGGAGGAGGCGTCGTCACTGACACACTGTGCTTATCCCAAACCGTTTCCAGGATACCTTAAAATCAAAAATACAAACGATTAACAATTGAGAATCTAATCCACTCTAACCCAACACCATAAGCACCATGAGAATGCGTTTAAGAATTTCTCTTCAATTTCTCGGGGTCTCACCGGTCAGTAGGTTTAAAACAGTGGGTATCTGTTCCAGTAAGAGTTTTTTCAGCTCCTCTTTCCGAGCAATGCTCAGATCTTCCCTCGGGCACACCAGCTCTTCTGAGGTCATCTTCAACAGAACCAGACCCAGGGGTGCCAGAGTAGGAGATTGCACCAACTAGGACACACACATTTAAGCTTTTAGTTTAAAAAACATTTATGTTATGCGTTATGTCAACCAGCACCATGTTAAAATACATTAGTGGATGAAATTGAATACAACACAAAGCCAAACTTATCCAGTGCATCAGGACAATATCAGTCCTTGATTCTGACACTCACTCTCCTCCACAGGTAATACTAGATCTGAATAGAACAGCACAGGAAATACACTTGTGGAGAAAAACTTGCCACTTTGCTGGAAACTGTTTAAGAGAAATGACTCATATAATCTACAGCTACACACAAACCATCCAGAAAAAACTGTCTTAACAGCCAGTTCTTGAGTTGAGTCATTTGGGGTTACTAACTTTAAGAACAAAGCCTGGTTTGAAATTTCCCATTATGATACCGATTTTCTTTATCAGCTGATTCTGATCTGCCGCCTGTTTGTTTCTCGTGGTGGTGAACAGGCTGCTTCTGTTGTCACTTGTGAGCCTGCACTGACCTTTTTTTTCATGTACTGGCAAGTGGTACAAATGTCTTTTGATATTCTTAAAAAAAAAAATGCACTGTTATGTTTCTTTTCTTTTTGTGCACACAACACTTAAACTGAACCTAAAATTGAGGGATATTTAATGACCTGCACTAAAGAACTGGTCTGAAGAAATCATAATCACATTTTCAGCTTTTTCCTGCGTTTCTTCCTCAACAATTTATTCATATCTAATTCCTATCCATCAGGCATCTCTCCCCTATCAGCTACCAAGCCTGCCGACCACAACATTTCAAACGGCTTCTTACGAAACCCCAAGGGACTGTGTAACACACTCGGAAGCAAGTGCTCCCACCCACTTCTGTATACATGAGCTCACAGACATCCATGATTGGCTAGTGTTGCTGTGATCGATATGCGAGAGAAAGAATGTCGCCAACCTATACTTCCCTGAGAGCACAGCCAATTCTGCCTCTCGGGCACAGCTGGCTATGGCAACATCTCTATTCAACCTTGCAATCTCCAGATGACAGAACGGACGCTTCCGTGTTGTACCGTTCAGGATCCACTTCACCACATTTGAACTAAATCGTAGGCACTGTTACAGAGTGTAACAGAAAACCAATTCGAAGCCTAGATCCCTAATTAACAAAACAGGCAACAGTGACAAAGGCCACCACTATGAAAAGACATGAGGAAGCGACCTTAAGCGGAAACAGAATAAAAAAAAGGAACCCATTCTCTTGAGTGACACCAGATCATCTGATTTAGATCAATACAGTTATATAATCACTTGCTTGCCCAAAATCTCCCTCCATGTAATCAACACATAAATAAGGTGAATAAATAAATAGCTAGCTAGCTCTCCAGGCAAGTGGAAGCTCCAGTGCTGTGCTGTTTGGATGTTCAGAAGGGGACTAAGGGAAGCAAATGAGTATAAGAATTCACAGGGAGTAGACAGCAACATTATGCCACATACCTGTATGGTCCTTATTCTGAAGATCTGTGCATGCTAACTACCCAACCCAGTAATAATCACTGTACCCTTTTCATTTCACACTTCCACAATATTGAGTGACTGGTTCTCCAGTTATATTATATTACCAGACTTGACAACCTTTACACATCTTGTATAGAAGCGCAGCAATTTCACACCGAGAAACGAGGCATCACACAAAGACATGTCCTCAACAAAATGGGAAATGAGCAAACTGACATAAATCTAGAGCGATTAACGTACAGTAGGTGTTGTGAACTTTGTGACTAATTGACACTACCTGGAAATCCAAAGTATTTTATTAGAAAAATGGGTGAATTTTTTACCTACATTATTAAACACAGCCCAGAACCATTTAAATATGATTAAATGTGTTGGTTTTGTTTTTTTCTCCTGCACCAGTAAACACTCAGACATATTCAAACACTTTGCTGCTACTAGCAAGCAGTTCCCATCCCATTTCCTAGACACAATATGGTCATATGGGTCTTCCCCAAACTGTTGCCCCGACGTTTTTAGGACACAGTTGTCTAGGACGTCTTTGGATGCTGTAGCGTTACATTTTCCCTTCACTGGAACTTAGGTGCCGAAATCTGTTCTGCCATGACAAGAACACTCACAAGTACAGGACACTACGTGCAGGAGAAGACTCACAGCTGTAAGTTTCAAAATACTACTGCTATCGTGTTATGAAACGAAGTTATAAGATGTTTTAGGTGAGAATATCGTTATTTAGACTTCGAGTATGTGGTTAATTTTAAGAGGCTACTTGAAAATTTCCTTCGATGTTCTCGTAGATGTGCGCTCACTCTAGCGGGTGCTGTTCCAATTGCAGAATGACCTACAGTGTCCTTTTGTACTCGCCAATTTGTACTCAAAGTCAAAATGGCCACATCTGTACTACTGAGTACGCAAGTCTAAACTTGGGTACATTGTATTGAGAAACATTGTATACAGGTACCTGTAAAGTATTGCTGAAGAAGTCATGGTAGAACATTGGCCAGTCCTGGCGTCCGATGTCCACGATGACTTTGCAGAGCTTATTCCTGATGAAGAAGGGCAACAGAGCATGCTGGGACAGCAACAACTTTGGCAAGCAACTACGAAGCTCTGCTTTATCCTCGCTGGCTACACCGACCCACATTTTGTTGACCAGGTTCTAAAAATGAATATCAGGGTTAGCATATAGTACGGATACTGAGTGCTTTAAGCCATATGGAAGCTATACATTACTTAAATCATACTATGTTTGTGAATGTGTGTGTGTGTGTATACATACTCACCTCAAATACTGTAAGACTATACATCATGACATATTCATTTCTGCTGTTGGAGAGGAAGTAGAGGCAGTGTCTCCATGAGCCCGGCTGACCAGCAAAACTATTCAGCAGTTCCTCTACAATGCATGGAACAATTGTTTACATTATTAAAAGGTTCAATTAAAACAAAGGAAAATACATCAATTATACAGTGTCAGGATTCATATAGGATACAAAGTCTATATAGAGACGTCATTACTCGCCTCTTATAGCTTGTGTGAGAGGCTAACTGGTGGTCGTGAGCTTCCGGTACACTACTGTTTGCCCCAGTGCAATCTTTAATACTGACGGCAAGTTCAATTTGTAATAACGATGCAAGCTGGAACAAGCCGCGTTTCAAGGACTTTTTCCATTTACTCAAAATACAGCCTCTGACTTTTCAGAGTGCAAAAACACATATACATTCCCATATACGTTTCCCTGACAACAAGGATCATCGCAGGCTGTTGGTGACTTCTTGGTCAGTCATTTTTGCACGATGTGCTGTTAACAGCTGTGTGCGGTTTTGACACACGTACTTGACACTCAAACACCAAAGAGAACTTGTTTGAGTTTGGGTGGTAAAAATAAAATATCAACCACAAACGCTGAAATCTAAGATATAAAGTGCACATCTACCATGAATAAATGATATGATGTGCAGATGGCTCTGTTCATCCTTATGGTGCTTTTATCACGGTCAGATGACCGATTCAGGACATATCTCCAAGTTCCACGCAGATTCCTGATCCATCATATGTAAAATATATATATATATCCATTGTGCTCACCACACAAAGCAACCCTGACAACAAGAGCACAATTAGCCATGATCTCTGGGTAAGAGGCAGCCCACGTATCAACTATACAGTATAGACTGACGTCATTGATGTACATTGGTCCAACAGGCTGATTTTGCCCCAGGGCATTAGATATAAGGACGGCATTCCTTTCTCCTCATCACGTGCATCAGGAAGCTCATGGATACAGAAGAAGGCAGTTAATGTTCTCCTCCAAGCACTTTCAGCTGCCTTGTGAGACTGCAAGAGCAGCTGCTCAAGATTATACTAACTACAGGATAAACGGTATGAGTTAGTATACTAAACTGAAACTAAATAGAGTGAAATCAATATAAATAGATAAGCACATGTGGAGAAACTCCTTTGTTTGATCCTGAGCCTGCTGGAGTTTCTGTGCACATTTCTGGAATGTTCAGTGTCCTGCCTGCATCTGCACGGATTTCCTTTGGGTTCACTGGTTTCCCAGACCTCCCAAAAACATGCCAATGGGCGCTCAAGGGTGTTTGATTGCAAGTGTGTGTGCATGGCATCCTGGGATCGCCCAGGGTCACATCCAGGGTGTATTCCCACCTCTTACCTAGTGCTCCTGGAACACTATAATGACCACAATGAAGTGATTACTAAAGATGAATGAATAAATGGGCAATAAATAATAAGGACAGACTCACCAATCTCTCTCTTTCGGTCATTAGTAGTGCAGCTGTGGAAAAACTCAGTCATAAGACTTTCTAGTGCTCGCAGCGAGGCCTCCTCTGATGCCTGTGAACACACACACACAGACATGTCAAAGGTGCATGCAGACTGCCAGACCTGCTTATTGTCTACAGATTAAATGCAACCCATG
>JAOVVG010000026.1:17314312-17326237 GCA_028566375.1 Leptodoras nelsoni
GTGGTCTAAAATGACAGGTGTTTCAGTTTCATTGTCTAACCCCTGTATGTGACTAGTATTAGATAGTATTATTAATTGATTTGAATTTTCTTTCTCCTTCTAACTGAGAAACCTTTAAACCAAAAAACACCTTTTTCAGTAAGCAAATGAAAAGAAAGAAAGAAAGAAGGCATGCAGATAGACAGGTTGGTTGGTAGGTAGGCAAATAAGTGTGTTTCAAGGTCTCTTGCATTGATTTTCTTAACCTGGCCTATTTGGATTGGGGCATATTTACCCCATCAACTAAACTAAACTAAAGTTTTCTGCTAAAATCAAATATTACAGAAAGTGTTACAAGGCCAAGCGTTTCTGTCTGGGCAGTCACCAAGCACAGAATGAGAACTCCAAGTTCTTACGCAAGAACAGAAGTAATAAGTATTATAGGGGGTTTGCATTATATTTAATGTCAGATCATACATCACGGTCACACTTCCACAATACACACAGAGAGAACAGAAACCCAATCTAGTTTGGGGACAGGTGAAACTACTGAATTGCATTTTTTTTTATTTCCCTTCCATATCCAAGTGCTTTAGGTGATGAAGAGAAATCATGTGGGAGTGATTTGACCTGTCACTGCACCAAATGCCATAGCAATTTATTACAATAAATGGCTTAAAGCAAGCAGAGAAATGACATTTAGCCATCTGTTTTGTTGAATGTAGACTTTAAGCATGTGCATTCTTTTTTAGGATTAAAAAAAGGCCTCATAATGCGTTTCTATTTCTTTAAGGTCGTCTATAAACGGGCAGACATGGCCATTGGGTCTCTTACTATAAATGAGGAGCGTTCAGAGATCATTGACTTCTCTGTGCCGTTTGTGGAGACGGGGATCAGTGTGATGGTGGCCAGGAGCAATGGAACTGTGTCTCCATCAGCCTTTTTGGGTATACATGTTATACTACTATGTGCCTTGAGTTATCTGTAAAATTGGAAGCTGAACTCTTTATATCACAGCACACAAATAGTAAATAATTGCCCTACAGATTCCCTATAGACAACTTTTATTCTCCTTGTCTGTGACAGAGCCCTACAGCCCTGCAGTGTGGGTGATGATGTTTGTGATGTGCCTAACAGTCGTGGCTGTGACTGTGTTTGTGTTTGAGTACTTCAGCCCTGTAGGGTACAACCGTAGCCTGGTCAGTGCAAAAGGTAGGTGGATCTGGCCTGATACCAGGAACACCCTACAAGAACTGCCATTTTGGAGATGCTCTGATCCAGTCATTTAATTTGGCCCATGTCAAAGTCACTCAGATCCAACACATCAACTTCGAGAACTAACTGTTCTCTGGCTGCCTAATATATCCCACCCCTTGACAGGTGCCATTATAATGAGATTATCAGTGTTATTCACTTCACCTGCCAGTGGTTTAATGGTATTAATGCATTAGAGAATGCATTAGAATGTTGGCAGAGTTCAACTATTAGCTAGTTATTTTAACATCTTAGCTGTTGTCTTTGATAACTAGATTGATATAATAAAGTCTACCTCATTATTAGCATTGGTGGAAAATACTTAAACATTTGTACTTCGTTGTACTTAGTACTGTTTTGACTTACATATACTTTACTTGTTACTCCTTACATTTTTGTTGAGACATTTAAAAATCATGAATGTCTCTTCTTCTTCAGGCAGCCAATGACAGTATGCTATACCTCAGTCGAATGGGATCAGTTTAGCACCCAATAATGTTCATCTGTCTAGAAAAAACAACCAAGAACCTAATTTGTATCTGCATTGGCCTTCTTGCTGCACAGCATAGTCAATGATATAGCTATCCATGTTTGTATGATGATGGCTAAGCCATCACATTGAGGTGGTATGTAGACCTGTGTTAAGTCTCTGCTGATCTCCCTAAAAACAGCAATTTAGGTACGTTTTGTTAATTTGGTAACATTAACTGGCTATATTTAAATATTAGCCAGTTTTCTGGTTGCCAGGTTATACTAGCACAGATTCCAGTATCTAAGTAACTGTCTAAGTAGCAAGCTAGTTAATGAAAGATATTCATTATTTACATATTTTACTTATTTGATATATTCAGCAAACTTAATTTTATCAGTTTACAACATTGCTATTTAGTTGAACAACTTTTAGCTAGGTACGTCTGCTGAGTACGATTAAAAAAAAATTATCTGTTCCTTCATAAACGTATAATTTCTTAGTACTTTTACCACCACTGTTAAAAGAAAGTTGATTGTAATTTCTATTTAGCAAGAAAAAAAATTATGGCACGAAATAAACAGACTCAGTAGGAATTAGGTCAGATTTGAAAGATATTCAATAATAAGTTTGGAAACCTGAAAAAGAAATATCTTTTTTTTTTAGATCCTGGTGGGCCAACCTTTACCATTGGGAAGTCGGTGTGGCTGCTTTGGGGGATTGTTTTCAACAATTCTGTGCCGATTGAGAACCCAAAGGGCACCACAAGTAAGATCATGGTGCTGGTATGGGCCTTCTTCGCTGTAATATTCCTGGCCAGTTACACAGCCAACCTTGCAGCATTCATGATCCAGGAGCAGTACATTGACACTGTTTCTGGACTGAGTGACAAAAAGGTAAGTAACGATGCTGCTGTTTTTATAAATTCACTAAGTTGATTTTAGAGACGTCACGGACAACCTATGGAGGTGAAAGTGCATGTTTTATGAAGCTGAGCATTTTGTAATTAAATGTGCCTCATTTTCCGGACATCATCACAAGCTGTGAAATTACTTCATGATTGAAAATCAAATATTTATATGCTTGCATATAAATCATGTATGACATCCTGCAAAGCCTCCTCATATACAATTTTATTAAAAACTTCATGCTTCGTGAGTGTTTACAGACACTAAATTACTGACAATAAAAAGGCAAATCTGACCATATCAAATTTGTGACTGTTTACTTTTGGTACTCGGACAGCAAGAACTCTTGAAGGAGATCATGAACCTATATGACAATTAATTTCATTATAACTCCTTCAAACTCGTTATAATTCCATTTGCATTCCTCTACAGAATTACATTCCTGTTAACCAGAGAGATAATAATATGAAATAATAATATTTAGTCCAAAAGAGAAACCATTCATTTAATTCAATTTTATAAAATGTGCAAAATCTCACATAAAACTGAGCACAGGAATATAACTTGTCCCTAATGATATTCTCATTAAAAGAAATTCAGTTAAATCCAGCAATTGATGTATTTCATGTATTTTTATAAAGCATGTTTCATCAGTAGCAGTAATAACTAATGCTGAAGGTGCAAATGTTTGTTTCACTATGCATTCCGCATATTAAAAACAGTATCCAAACATCTTGTGTGTTATGGTGCAGTCAAGGAGATTATAGATTTGAATATTTACCATGGCACTACATAGACTAAAGTGATTTGATAGGTGTACGGACATGAGCTTTACCCTGTGAGCATGACCTTAAAAATGAACAGCTCAGGGCCACCATGTAGGTCGAGATAAAACAATATGAGATAAATATTAAATCATTTCAAACTAGTAACTTATTTATTTCTGGACAACATTTGCACTGGCATATATATGTATATACACTGGCTCGTATTGTAAGCCAACATTAAAAGGCCAGCCAAGGGCTGTTTGCTTCATTTACATTTTATATTTCATCCACTTATGTGTTAGACACAAACATGCATAAGGCACTGCAACTCATGGAGCACCTTGGTAGTGTGTGTGGCTCCAAGCTATATTATATTACATGGGTACATGAATATGAAAAGGTTGGAATAGTATTTTTTTTTTACAAGACCACTTCATAACTTTCAAAAACAATACCTGCAAAGGTACATTTTATGCATATCATTATACATTCAAAACAGGCTTACAGGCACAATGCCCTAGAGGGAGCACTGACACTGACTGGCTCTCAAGTCTCTAGCAACAACTTTTACATATTTCCTCTGCTTCTTTGTCTCATTCACATAGCTTTGTAACATTCATTCAAGTAACAGCAATCCCCATGCTGGTCCTGCTCAGTAGAAAAAATATGTGAAAATACTAGAACACCCCCACCGCTCCTCCGAAATCCTGTGGGCAGGAATAGTGACAGATAGTGACTCTCTTTACATATTGTTCAAAGTTATCCACCGAGCTTAAAATTCTCTTCCACTCATGTATGCATGCATGACGATCCTCAACCACAACATTTCTTATGTTTAAGATTAGTTCAGTGCTAATACTGCTTGGTGTTACTTTACTGCCAAAGGCAAGTTAGAAGAAATGATGTTACACTGTTGATTAAATGTAGTGAAAGAGAGAAGGTAATATTGAAATGTCTTGGAACTATGGTTCTGTGACGGTGGTAATATCAGTTCATTGTACAGCTAATCAGAGATTTGGAAAAGAAATTAACAAGAAGGGAAATTATTGAGTGCATAACCTTAGCTGACTGATTATAGAACAAATACCTTCAGGCTGAGGTTTATTACTATGTTTTTAACTCAAATTATTTTCCACATGAATTTAATATCAGTTCTCTTGGCTGCTACATATTCAAACTTCATCTTAGTTTTGGAGATATGGAATCCTGAGAATCTTTGGATTCTCAGACTAAAGACCAAGACTAAATTTTAAAAGAATTTCAGCTTACACACAAAAAAAAATAGTCTTCCTCTAAGAGTTCATCTTGCTCACCCAAAACCATTACACAGGGGCTATTTAACTTTCAAACTAAACTTACATTTGCCCCTCTTTGTTAATTGTGTGACATCTGTGACTCAGTTCCAGAAGCCGCAGGAGCAGTATCCACCGTTTCGCTTCGGTACAGTGCCTAATGGCAGCACAGAGCGGAATATAAGGAGCAACTATCCTGAGATGCACTCCCACATGGTCAAGTACAACCAGAAAGGAGTAGAAGATGCCCTGAACAGCCTCAAAACTGGGTACAGTTTTGATTCTCTTCTCCAACTACTAACACATAATTTGAGCAACTCTGCTGGTTCCTTCATTTAATTTTTATTCTTTGTTCTGAACAGCAAACTTGATGCCTTTATTTATGATGCTGCCGTGCTAAACTACATGGCTGGTAAAGATGAGGGCTGTAAACTGGTCACCATTGGAAGTGGGAAGGTTTTTGCAACTACGGGCTACGGCATTGCCTTACAGAAGGAGTCCCGCTGGAAACGGCCCATTGACCTTGCACTCCTCCAGTTTCTCGCTGATGGTAACCTCATAAAATTCTCTGAGCAGTTTGCAAAGAAGTTGCAGAAAGTGGCATAACCTCTAAGTTTGACTCTTTTACAAGCAGTGATCGTGCCAAGCTATTAGAAATCATTACAGGTTGCTGACTAATGCTTACAAGTTTTGTAACACAAAGACAGGGTACACTGTTGTTGTTAAAGCATAAATATTTATGGAATTCCTCTAGTCTAATAGTTGTGGACCCCAAACCAAGCAAATTTTCAGAAGAAAAAAATGCATATAGTACCACTATATTCCTAGTTGACCACTCACTTTATTTTACCATTACCTTCTTGTTCTAGTGTCAAATATTTCCTGACAGGTGTATTGTGTGTTTAAGGTGATACTCAGAAGCTGCAGACAGTGTGGCTGACTGGAATCTGCCGCAATGAGAAGAAAGAAGTGATGAGCTCTAAGCTGGACATTGACAACATGGCTGGAGTGTTCTACATGTTGCTGGTGGCCATGGGCCTCAGTCTGCTGGTGTTTGCTTGGGAGCACCTACTCTACTGGAAACTACGCCACTCTGTGCGCAAGTCCGAACACCTCGATTTCTTACTGGCAATCAGTAGGGTAAGTGCTTCCTTGATTTGTGTTTTAACTTCTTTGTCAATGTTTAATTAGTGCTAGAATTTCTAGCTTTATAACAATTTCAGAAGATACAACACAAACTGCTGCTGCAACACAATGCTGCGATAAAAACTGCCATTGCAAAAAAAGAAAGAAATATGGAAAGAAATATTTCTTATAAATAGCTCTCAAGTTTAAAGAAGTTAAATTTATTTACATTATGTAATAAATGACCATGAGCAGGCTATCACCTGCCAATGTAAGGACCAGTTATTAAGCCAAATGCAATGGTGTTTTATGTAGATTGTTAAATGGTTAGTCTGAAAAACTAAAACATTATAGGAATAATTTTCAAGGCAAACCCCAATTTCGTATATCAACACACAGTTGCGTGCCGTCATCAGCAAATATGTAAATAAAGATTAGGTATTAACGTCCGTCCAGAATCCCAAAATTTAGTGGCTTCTGTAAAAATTAGCATAAATGTATTGGTCAGTCATATGAGCATAAATAAACAAGCACAATTTAAATAATTTTTGAATAAACTGAAACATCTATAATGTTTCTCAATGTTCGTTTCCTTTAGGCTGCCCTGCTTAGGTCATTTGTTCCATTTTGGAAAAGTTAATATTAATAGCCTCATTATGAAATCTGGATATACGGACAGACGTGATGTTAGTTTAAGCATCCCAGGGTAAAATCCAATTTGAAAGCAAAATCTATTTAGTAGAAGAAATGGGGGCAGAATAATACCACAAATGCATGGTCAGCTTCTGACTCCTTTAAATGCTGATAATGCAAAAAAGGTTTCAGGGCAAACCAAAATGCCAGTAAACAGTAAAGTGACATGACTCATGATGTGAAAATCTATTCTACATTTCATTACACTCACCTAATGCTTGAAAGAATTCAAGCATTGAAAGAGCTATAATTTCATAAAAGTTAGTGGCAATACATATTTTATGCATGTTTCAAGTGTTGCCTTCTACAACACTGTAAAACAACTGTCTTTGTTGTATCTTTTTCTTTGTAGGGTATCTACAGCTGCTTTAATGGTGTGGAGGATGCAGACCAAAATGGAAGTATTCAGAGCCCAGATGTCACTAGTAGTTATACTCAGGCCAACATGCTGAAGATGCTTAAGACAGCCAAGGACATTGTATCCTCTGCCAGAGTAGAGAACTCCTTGGACAATGCCACTAAGACGATTGAGAATTGGAGTCGCCGAGCTCCAGAAGCTTCAAAACCTTGTCTTCCAACCCGTCTGATTAGCACTGATGCCAGTCATGGCCATTTGCCCTACATCTCCAGTGTGACCAACAACCACATACCTTATACCCAGAGGGCACTGACCCCCAGTTATCCCCTGCATTATGGAGACAGCGCCACCTTGCTAGAGAAGCCTCGGGTAATGTCAAGGCCTACCCCATTACGCTACACTCTTCCTGCACGGACAAGTAACCATCATATATATGAACGGACACTACCCATTTCTAGTCTAAGCAGTCCCCATATTGCTATGAGGGATCCCCCACCTCCCACAGCCCCAAAGCCACGCCACAGCACCAGGCTATTCATGGACAGCCAGGGCTGCCATCAAATGGCCTCCTCCTTTCTCCCATACCGTGAGTTCCATGTCCCTGATGTCTATGTAGAACACCAAGAACCTCCCCATAGCCGTAAACTGTACACTGAAGGAGCCTGCCGCAAGAAGAGGTCCCACAGCTACGTGGCATCCTCACCAGAACCTTGGCGCAGGAATGACTATGATGAACCATCCTCTTGCCTGGCTGAGCTAAGAGCAAATCAGCTCCTGGAAAACCATGCCCATACTTCACCCTGCATGGGAAGCCACTACCAAAGGCCCAGTGGCAATTGCAACTCCTGCATGAAACCATACCTGGAGCCAGATATG
The DNA here is from genome assembly GCA_028566375.1 of Leptodoras nelsoni. Classification (NCBI taxonomy): domain Eukaryota; kingdom Metazoa; phylum Chordata; class Actinopteri; order Siluriformes; family Doradidae; genus Leptodoras; species Leptodoras nelsoni. The sequence goes on from JAOVVG010000026.1 coordinate 17,322,034, forward strand.
GATGATGTTCCGCTGTTGGGAAAGGAGAAACTGAACCGTCGCGCCTCTTTCCTCAGGGCCACATGGGGGGGTGACAGGATGCGGCATGTAGATGAGAAGCCTTCCACCTCTGCAACTTCTTCCAGTCGCATCAACATGCCTGACCTCTTCCCTCATGTTGTGGTAGCTAAACCCAAGCCTTCAAAGATGTACGCAAGTGCTAGTAAAAACTTTTGCTACAATATGCCAGCTGAGCCAGCCTATCTTGACCCAGCTCACATGGGCTCTTACCCTTACAAGCCACAGAAACTCAAATACTCTCATTCTACCCGCCTTCCATCATACCGTGAGGCAATTCTGCAGAATGCAGCAGCTCTGCGGCGGTCTTCTTCCACAGTGGTGCACAGACATTACTCCACCTACCTGAACTCATATACTGACTTGCCAGTGTACATGGGCCCAGTGGCACAGGGGCCTGCTCATTTCTATGATCACTCCAAAGACATGTGTCACCTGTTCCCTTGCATCAACCACTGCACGAATGATGCTGCCCTTGTTACCCGGTTAGGCGGTAGGCCAATGATGTATGAAAACACTGCTTTTGGAGGCTATGAGGGTGTTGGATGCTCACGTGAAGAACCACCTCTGCACACTTTACCAGCTGCATCTAAGAACAGGGACCGTAGACAGGTTTTAATGGCACGGAGGCTTAACAGTCCCTATGTGCCAAAGCCCTGGGGTAGAGTGTCTAGTCTGGAGTCTGAGGTCTAAAAGGCTAAAGTTCTGCCCCCTTATAAAATTAGAGGAAGAATTGTGTGAACTTCCAGAACTTTCAGGCTTTAAATCATGCAAAAATGAAAGCTGTGCTGAAGGCGGGAGTGGAAGTGGTCTGGAAGTGATATTCCCGATGCAATAATATGCAAGACAGCAGGAAGAGGAGAAAGAGCACAACTATGTGATTACTGCTGGGACCTCAATATACTTTAAAATGCTAAAAGACGTAAACATACTATTGAATAATTGGATTCTTATATATTATAACTGAGCCTATACATTATTATTTAAAAAAGTTTTTAAATGCAGTTACATACAGTGAATATGGTCATTCTTTACAAACAGATGGAGAATGTTGCAAAGGGTAGTCCACAAGGCTTGAATGATTCTTCATGTAACTTTGGTTTTGGGGAATTTCAGCATTCCACAATTTTGGAGTCAACTGCAAGGCACTGGAAAATTTTATAAATCAACCACTACAAAAAGGTCTTCCATAAATATTTTGTAAGTTCCAAGTTTTCAGAAAGCTGTCTGTTTGGGGCTTTTTATTCGCTCCAGTGATGTAACTTGGTGAACTGCAACTGATTTTTCCATCTGTATTTACACAATTGTTTCACTGTTTAATAAATGACTGGTGGCTTTAGGAGCCTTTTGGAATGGGCTCTGTTGTCATCTGTTAAATGATCAAATGTGTTAATATATTCAAGGTAGTAGTCAAGCAATAAATAAAACATACCTTTTCTCTAAAATCATTAGATATGTACCTTAAACACATGCACAGCATAACCTTAATCCAGTCAAATATACTGGTTCTCTACTTAGATGATCAAAATCAACAGATTTAAAATGATTATGCTCCAGCATGATTGTGATTACAGATCTTTACCTTGCTGGTGAAAATTTCTTTCTGAGATTTTACTATTAAGATAAACTGTGTCATACCATGAAGCCGTTACATGCAAACAGCAATCTTTCTGTTTTGACAGGAATATTGATGCTGAAGCAGGTGATCCTTTTCCTGATAAATGATTCAGTGCATGCAGATACAATATCACATGGAGAGGGCATATGATGATAAACAGCCATCCATCAACCCTTAGACAGAGCCAGCAGAATATGTATATCCATTTAAAAGTCACAGGGAAGCAGATATATGGACTTCAATTTGGGCATCCTTCTTGGCATTATCTATAGTATCAAGGTTATGGCTAGATATAATCTAAAAGAAATTGGTTTCTTCCTGAAATAAAGGACTTTATTATTAATTCATTAATTCCATCCACTACTTGCCGACATATTAATTTGTCGCTTCCATGAAACACCAGGAAGCCATAACCTACACACAACAATGTAAAGAACTCAAACTACTGTGAAACCCAATAAAGGACAAAAAATAATATATTGTCATGATGTCTAACGGATTGTAATTCAATACTTGAACAGATAAAAATTATACACTATGGAGAAAGTATGTGGACGCATGAATATCACACCCATATGTGGGCTTTCCTCAAACATTTGCCACAGTTGGAGGTCTGTGATTGTCTAGAATGTATACTGTAGTATTACGGTTTTTATTTATTGAGACTCAGGGGCCAAAGCTGTTATAGTATGTCCGTGCCCCGAGTGCAAAAAAAAGGTTCCATGAAGACCTACAGTGCTGTGAAAAGGTATTTGTCCCTTTCCCAATTTCTTCTATTTTTGCATATTTGTCACACTTGACTGCTTCAGATGATCAAACCACTATAATATTAAACAAGGACAACCCAACTAAACACAAAATGGCGTTTTTAACTGATTTCATTTATTGCAGGAAAAATGCTGTTCAGCCCTACGTGGCCCTAAGTGAAAAAGTATTTCCCTCCTTAGCTACTAAATTAACCAGTTAACCAAATTCAACTGACTATTGGGTTCAATTTCACTAACCACACCCAGGCGTGATTACTGCCAGACCTGTTGAATCTAAACATCACTTAAATAAAACCTGTTTGCCAATATGAAGCAGGCTAGAAGGTCTCAAAAAGCAGCATGTGATGCCAGATTCTAAAGAGATTTGAATATAGATGCAAAACAAAGTGACTGAAATCTGCCAGTCTGGAAAGGGTTACAAACATGGCTATGGCTTTGGGACTCCAGCAAACCACAGTGAGGGCCATTATCTACAAATGGAGAAAACTTGGACAGTAGGGAACCTTCCCAGTGGAAGGTGGCTGGCCTACCAAAATTTAAAAAAAAAAGAAAGAAAAAAAAACTCATGCAGGTGGTCACAAAAGAACCCAGGCAAATGTCTAAAGAAATGTAGGCCTTGCTTCACTCAGTTAAGGTCAGTGTAAGTGATTACACAATAAGAAAGACACTGAGCAAAAATGGCACCCATGTTAGAGCTGCAAGGCACGAACCAGTGCTGATAAAAAAAAAACAAAGGTTCATCTTGGATTTGCCAAAAAGAGTCAAAGGTGGACCTTTTAAAACTAATAAACTAATACTATATTCCACCATAAGAACATGATACCAACAGTCAAACATGGTGGTCGTAGTGTGGCGTTCTGGGTCTGCTTTCTTCCTGTCCTAACTGACGGAACAATGAAATCTGCTGTCCAGTTCATGACAGAAAGCAGCTGGCTTATGCAGCATGACAATCATCTGAAGCACACAACCAAGTCCACTTCTGAATGGCTCAAAAGAAATAAAATTAAGGTTTTGGAGTGGGCGAATCAAAGTCCTAACTTGAATCGCATTGAGTTGCTGTGGAAAGACCTTAAATGGGCAGCTTATGCACAAAAACAAATAAAAACAATTCTGCAAAAAAGGGTTGGCCAAAAATTCTCTGTATGATAAGTGATCTTACTTCCACTCACACACTGTTCAACTCAAACTTTAAAGAGCTCATACAACCATCTCTTCCTAGAGCCTTAATCAAAAAGTTTTCAGAAATAATATGTTTACATTTAAATATGTTTGAAACCCCAAGAAGATCCTACCATGGTGTTGTGGCACAGTGCAATGGCTACCACATACACTCTTAGCATAGATAGGAACTTGTCTGTACAGTTTGGTGAGGTCTAGGATGAACCATTGCCTCCTGTGCCAGCAGGACTTCTGACTTTGCCAGAGATAACCATAGCTGACAGAGTTGAATTGACTTTGTTGGTCCTTTGGTTCAACTGTGTGGGATAATACTTCTGGGTACAGATGTCAGTCACCTGTAAGTATGCAATGTCTTAGCTGTGCATCCTCTGCACCACTTTGCATTGCCAGCAAGTACATGTGTTAGACAATGAAACTGAAACACCTGTCGTTTTAGACCACAATAATTTATTAGTATGGTGTAGGGTCTCCTTTTGCGGCCAATACAGCGTCAATTCGTCTTGGGAATGTCATTTACAAGTCCTGCACAGTGGTCAGAGGGATTTTAAGCCATTCTTCTTGCAGGATAGTGGCCAGGTCACTA
>JAOVVG010000026.1:17528775-17545604 GCA_028566375.1 Leptodoras nelsoni
GGGGGGTGGGGGGGGGGGGGGGAGTTACGATATTAATGGCTTTAGAATTCGAATATTTTTAAAACAGAGATATCAATATCTCGACTGTTTAATCTTCATGATTCTGTACTGTATTCCTTCGAGGTCCCTGTTTTAAATGGATGCAAATTAAACTGCTTTGTTTAATCAGATTTTCCTCAGGCCTAATCTCTTTTATGGGCTCAGACAACACGCCGATGGATTGGGTCTAAAAAAAGGATCATTTTACACAAACCTGCGGAGTCCTTGCCATCTCGAGTGCATATTGTCATTAAGGCAAAAAAGGGGACATCCCATAGAGTAAAAAAAAATCCCTCTGAAATTCATGTAAATATTTCAAAGCTTCTCATCATTTGTAAAGGAAAATTAGAGAAGAATACAAAGGAGAAGCATTTTCCTTAGTGCTCTCAGACTTTTATTCCCCACTATATTACTTTGTAGAGTGGAATGGGACAGAAGGACTTGTGGTAACTAATTATCTTGGAAATATATGATTTTAAAGGGTATTTTATTTTATTAAGACGTAGGCCAATGTGTATGTCCATGTAGCCTATAGAAATGTGTATAGAATTAGAAGTTTATTCCAGTAATTAGTTAGTCTGTGAATTTGTTATACTTAGTAATTTATAATAAGGTGTTAAAAAGAAGAAAGTGTGTGTGTGTGTGGGTGTGTGTGTGTGTGTGTGTGGGTGGGTGGGTGATTCTTTCTCTCCCTCTCTGTTTTAATTTCTCTCGGTCCCCCTCTGACTCTCTTTCTGCATGTCTCTCTCTCTCTTTCTCTCTCTCTCTCTCTCTCTCTCTCTCAATTCAGTTCAATTCAATTCAATTCAATTCAGAGTTTGCTTTATTGGCAAATATGAACATTTGTATTTTGGCTACAGACTTTGAGGATAAAACAGATTTTTTTTTTTACATACATCCAACAATAGTCATAAAGAAGAATTAGTCATGAAAGTCTCTCTCCACCGTGTGGGCGCGCGCCTGAAAGAGTCCGCGCCTGCATCATCATCATCATCACCACCATCATCATCATCATCATCATCGTCATCATCATCATCATCATCATCAGCAAAATACCTGCCGTGCGCGCCGGCGCGCGAGAAAAGCTCGGGGATGAATATTAATGAGCTCGCGGGGGAGGCGAGGAGTGCTGCTGCCTCACAAATCCTCCGGAAAATTAAATGCAGAAAAACATATTATACGCGTCATTTTCAGCAGCCTCTGCAATCTCATTTGCTCTAGTGCATTTTAATAAGATCAGAGGAGAAACGACAGATAAAGAGCCGAAGTCCCTCAAGCGGCTGAGTGGGTTTTCACGCCTTTCAGCCAGAAGCCGCACCTTGTTGACCTTTCCAGTGAATAACGCGGCCTTCCCGCGCAGCTCTGCTCAGGGGAAGCCACCAGTGGAAAAATACAAGCAAGCAAGAGGAGATAATCACATGTTAATGCAACCTTATAACCTAACTGTGTCTCACTCGCTGCTCTTTCTGCTTCCATGACCATTGTACTTCCCTTGTGCACTTGCACCACTGCACCATGCAATACTTTGTTCTGTGTACACCACAGTGCTCTCTCTTCCCCTCACTGAAACATAGTAGGCAGTATTAAATATTCAGAATTACATCGGCTGCCATTTTCACACAGGGGTACATAAAGATAAAGCATGCCAATATGCTTTTTCCTCTCACAGCATAGCAATTTGGTATACTTTTGTAAGTGAAATAAGCACACATTGTATGTTTTAGTTTTAGTTCTAAGTTCTTTGAGAAATGCCCACTAAACAAGTTGGTTCCTGTTACCACTTACACTATAACAGCTAGAAATGTCCCCTCATAAGCCTCTGACAAAAAAAATCAACTTGTCATCTAGAAACTGCAAAGTCCTCATTCCTGAAGACTTTCCTATGACTGAAATTTTACCCTGCTGACATTAGAAAACTTCTTTATAATGCTAAATGTATCCTTGCAGAACGTTTTACATGGTGTCAATTAATTAATCCTTGTTTTATAACCCTTTATAGGTTGTTAAAATAGGATGAGAAGGTATTAGAGCCATTGAAATAATTATTGATAATTCATTAACACTTCTGACCAATCAGAATAGAGCATGCAAATTATTATTATTATTATTAGTAGTAGTAGTAGTACATTATTATATTATATTATATTATATTATATTATATTATATTATATTATATAGCTTTCAGCAATCAGTTCATTTTTCTAAAAACTACTACAGACCAGCCTAGGAGTAGAGAAGTTCTGAATCTTTAGTGTTTTTAGTGTGTTTCTGTATTGTGCCATCGCCTTTCTGTCTTTTTTTAAAGAATGTATCATATATAACACTGCAGAGTACAAAAGAAATCTGACATGTATAGAAACATTAAACTAGATCACACTGAATAGAGACTGAACAAACAATAGCACACAAGTTGTGAAATGAATGGCAGAAATGAGTCACCTTTGTGTCACTTCTGTCTTCTTTCACAATGACTGAGAGGTTTGTGCATAACCACAGCTTTTTTGGGGCTGTTGTAGCACACATGCAGTATCACATTTACACTTACTGCACCTCAGAGAATTTGTAAAACTGCTCTTTGGGTTTATATGATGTGTTCCCAATACCTACATTATAATATTCTTTCAACCAATAGCTTTTACATTTTCCATCATAGATCTTTTTGACCTGCTGGCCAAGTCTCCAGAAACGGGAGCATAATGTCCCTCAGGGAGACAAAAGATTGCAATTATAATATGAAATTTGCAATTTACATAAGAAAGATTAAAGAGAGTTCCTGATTAAACTGAGGAATCTAGTGCACTGACGTTTGTCCATATTTCACATATCCTATTTTTATATCCATATAACAGTCACGATTTATGTTCATAGAGCCTATGATATATTTTGCATATGTTAGAATGCACAAATGTTTTCTCTTTATTAGATTATTACATTTACCTGCATACCTTCCTCCTTTCTGTCTCCTTTAGAGACCAAAAAAACCATCATTACTGTCCAGGAACATTTTCCAAACCACATAATGATAAACCTTTGTTAACGAGTGGGAAAGAAAATTAAAGTCCACTCTAAAATGAAGTAAAATCAAACCTCCTCTCAGGATCTGAAGCAGCAAAGATATTCAGCTCTTTCTTTAGCTGTAGGACTCTTCATAATGTCCCAGGTGTCTGTGTAAATGTATTTAGATACTCCACAGCGGATCTTTTTGATCTTCTGCTGCAGAAAAACCTTCCTTATATGAGAAGAATGCACATCAGATTATTGTAACATATCATGAAATGGTCCTTTGAGAATCACTTTTTTATTTGATTCCATGAAATTTTGATTAACTGACATAATGCGGACACAGTAGGATCTGACATTTGCGAAAATGATCTAATTAAACAATGTCACTTGGATCATACAGCGGAAGGATCGTAATGCAGAGAAGATGGGCATTATTTCACACACTGGGAAACACAGTATCATAGTATAAGCAGAGTGTGAGCTGATTAAGGGGCTTGTGCATGGTGACCTGGGTCAGGCTGTCATGACAAGCTTTTTCCCAGACACAACCAAACCCTTTCCTTGTCAGTGATCTATGGCCTCTGCTATATGTGATAGCTCTGTAAATCCTGGTGAGAGGGGGAAAGGTTAATCATATATGTGAGTGGGAACATTCTAATGCTTTCTTTCTCTGGGCAAAATGTCCTTTGACCTGATCTGTTTTATTTGGTTATTAATGAATTAGCATGGAAAAGTTACAACGGCTTTGGCCCATCTTTAAGGATAAAAGAACCATAATATATTAAGCAAAGGGTTATGTCAGTAGTCAGAGCTTAAATTCAATGAGTATGAAAAAGTCCTATTTTAAACTGCATTAGTCACTTTAACTTTATTTGTCAGTCAAATCGTCTGTTCCTTATAATTACCTATCTTATCTTATTCTTATTTTATTAGTGCTAATCACGTGGATGTCTCAATAAAGAGTAATTTTCTCAATTGCCTTCTTCACAAAAAAAGAAGTCATTTCTATAGATTTTTTTTAACCATACATAAAAATACATTTGTGTTTCCCCTGACATTTGCTCTCACACTAATTCTACTTAATGAGTCATTAAATTGCCTGTTTTTCTTTTTATGTCCTCCAGTAGGTAGGTCCTTTGGAAGTGTTTTCTGTAGAATCTCTGCGACATGTCAGCTCTGATGCTGTGGCATTTTCTCTGAGCCTTTGAAAGAGCAAGCTGTGTAGTGGGGCACAGCAGAGGTAGTGAGAGTCTCGGCATGGATGGGAGTACAAGCCAGAAAAGGAGAGCTGAGAACAATAGGCATGTTGCAGAATTTTGCATCACACCTGAGTTACGCACTGGATCAGTTCATGTGCGGCGTCTGATCTGCAGGAAGAACTTGAAAAAGGTGGAGAAGTAAAAGCAGACAAGGCATATCATGTTTCTTGATTTGCAATGGGAGACCATTTTGGCTTTAAACTGCACAGCATGCCATTTTAAAATGGAAGATGACAGAGAGTACAGTAGAAAGAGCGGGTTCTGGGTTTCTGTCTTTATCTAGATGTGGTTTTGTACTGTGTGTGTGTCTGTGTGTGAGAGGTAGCATGACTCATCACTCTGTCATTTTGTGCAAAAAGGAAATCCCTTTAAAATTCATTAATTATGTTTCATTATCAGCTTTATCACTTGACCCAGAGGAGTGAAAATCAAGCTACCGGAACCGGATGTCAAGGGGCTGCTGACAGGAAGGATTCATCTCGGGAAAGAGAGGCGCTCAGAGATACACGCACAGAGCCAAGCAAAACACCTCCACCCATAGTGTGCAGAGATTCGTTCTGGGACAGAGCTCTGCTCGGTGCATCGGTCACACGCTGATTTACGTGAGAATGCCATTCGAGATCCCACTTGGGCTTGGCAAGCAACTTTAGATCCAGGAAATTCAGTCATGTAGAAATACAATAAGCCCACTGTCAAATAAATAAACTTTTCCCCATATTAAAAAATGTGTTGTTAAAAACAAGAGGCACATTCATAGGGCTTTCTGTTACACTGTACAGTCTAAGTAATGCCTTATTGATTTACAATTAAGTTCAATGGGAGGAAAAAATCCATAACCTTCCTGTTATATAAGCATCAGACACTGGCTTGGGCAGTACATTCAGATAGAATTAAGCTCTCAAAAATTAGATGTAGATAGATTTCCTAATGTGTTCTGCATTTCTTTTTCTTTTTTTTCTTTTAGTTGTTGCAAAAGTAACAATCCTGCCAACTCAGTTCCACTTTTTCTATCATTTGCTTCATTCTGGTTCATATAGTTGTCTAATTTAAACTGTCTAATCTGATACATCACTTTTGAGGGGAGTTCTGTGACTAGATCATTAAATCTGACACATAATTAATTTTTCCATAGCCTATTTTCGTTCTTGCTGTCAAATTACCAAATAAGGTATGCAGTAATCTAATGTGGTCTATGAGTGTCACAACATGCTTGGCTGGTGTACAGACATTTGAGATGAGAGATAAGGCTTATTATTAACCAACATGCCTTTATAAAAGGCAAGTACAGAGTGCATTGCATGTAGTATGTAGTCATTGCAACCATGCCTTTGTATGGATTGTGTGCATCAGTTAGAAACCCAGAACATGGAAACACTGCCTTTATTTTTTTTTTATCTCTAAATAGGGTAGCTTGTGGATTTTAAGTAATGTAAAAATGTTAGGCATTCCAATCCACCTCTCATTTCCAGATTTAAAACCAATTCCCAGTCATCATTGTTCTTTCATCTAAAATAAGACACCCCTACTCATCTTTGAAAATTTCTATTTGAAACACACTGTGCTTCCAATCATGTCACCCAGAAGCAGTGAAGTAGATTTCCATATAGATAGACCAAGGCATTAAAGTTGTCTGCTTGCATCCAGCATCCCTCCTGTTACGCGCTGATTGAAAGACTGAGTGATGCTCCTTTCATCTGTATCATTGCTCTTATCCATCCGACCTCTCTAGTGGACACATTCAATGCCTGCTTTATTGTTTCATGAACTAAGACTAACCTCCTTCAGCTGAACAGGCCAAACTGTTCAGCCAGCATAGAATTTGGTTACAGCTCAAGAACACGCAGCTCAAGGTTGCAGTGTAAAATAGCTTTGTTGGCAGGCAGAGCTGGTAGTTTGTTGTCATGAGAAGGAGGGTGGCCTTGCACGCTGCTGATGGGCAAGTGTGAATTAAAATGCAATTAAAACAGGCAAATAAGCTCTCCCTAGAGATGCTATTGAGGAGGAGAAAGACAAGGGAGTGTAGTGCTTGAAGGGAAGGGCTTGTGCCACTCTTGATTTGCATGACATTGGAGTCATTGGAGTCATGCAGGATGCAGAAAAGATGCCTTCAATGTCGAGTTTGCAAAATCGAAAAAGACTTACCATGGTGGGTGGCTTTTTTTTTCTCAGATCAAATGCCTTGGTACTCCAAGACAAGCACAACAGTATTATTTAGTCTAGTCTGCATTTGTCAAAGGCTGGGGCATTATGTTGCTGTTATTTCAGAGGAAAGATGTGCAACACAGTGTAGAGAGACAATAAAACAGACAGGCGAACGCCCGAGTCAGTGCTCGATATGATATTGACAGCTTCACCAGTACAATCCTGCAGGATCCCACTGCACCGAGGGGAGCTGCACTGTCTGTGGCAGCCCCCCTCCCCCTTGCTAAACCCTATCCCCAACCCCCCTCCCTTGTTCTGGGGAAGGCTCGGTGGGTGGAGGGGGGTAGCAGGAGCATCATGCCGTGGTACTGGAGGGTGCACTCCTCGACACACAGACACAGAGACACACACACACACACACACACTAGCTTGATAATGACATTGGCGGTGAGAGCTGCTGGTTTAATTGTGTCCAAATACTGTAGTTGATTGTATTGAAGCTATATATAAATTATACCAACAAATACTTCATTAACTACAGCCAATACTGAAAAACCCCTGAACTGCCATGGATCTATACTGTTTATTGACTTTCTAACCAGGGGGGTTCAAAGTGTTGCAAAACATAAATATGGGAGAAATTACAAAAATTTGATCATAAAACAAACAAAAAACCCCATTAAAACTGTCTATAACATTCTTACTTTCATACTTTCAGTTTTGAGAATAATGTTCTTCATGGAAAAATACCACTATCCAAGTTTACTGAGGACAGAGAATAAAGCTAAAAGAGTAACACTAGACTAAAATATAGCTTTTTAACATTGTATGCTGCTTTAATATCTGCCTGTTAGGTGACTGGGACATAATGACCTCCCACTAAGCTGAGTTAGAATCGCTGCAGGCCCCTCTTAACATTTTCTCCTAATACCCCTCCAGCTCTGAACCAATCCTCTTCTTTATCCCTTTATGGTAGGATAAATGTGATGCTTGGCTGGGTAATGGAGGCTTCTCTCTCTCTCTCTCTCTCTCTCGCTCTCTCTCTCTCTCATTCTTTTTTTGGCACTGTGGTGCCAGGCACTCAATAAGGAGACCTGTTTGTGTGAAAGAGCCTGCAAGAGTCCATACTTGGAGACACTGTGCATAGGTTACAGTTTAAGATCTCCTTGTGAGCTCTGACACAGTCTGCATTACAGACCAGGATAGGGTTAAAGTAAGAAGTGGACAAACGGCAGCACAAAAGCTTATTTATAACAGGAACAGATTATAATGGTCAGGTCAGAGTTTTCTGGCTTGCCTTATGAACAACTGTCATGGTGCTTTTGGAGGCCGTCCAATGGACGTAGTCGGACCGTTAAATCAGTTTGAAAATTAAGTCATAGACCGTTTTATTGAAGGAACATATCACTTGGTCAGGTTTTTTTAACAACTTTATTTTTTACCATGAAATCCTTCCTACTATGAACATGCTATTTGGAATGTTATTTGGAACAGGGACTATATAGACTATCTATCCATATATAAAATACTATATAAATATATAAATATATATATAGAATATATATATATTGGTTTTACTTACTAAGGTTACTTACACCCTGTCAATTAATAGTGTTTTGCAGACCTCTGCTCAACCCTCCCTTATATCCCTGCAGAATTGGATTAAATTGGGTTATACAGAGAACCACAGCGGCTGATAATTAAGACGCTTAATAGGATCACAAGATATTTTAATAGTGAAACCAATTTAAAAGAGCTGAGATATGAGCAGTGCGGAAAATAAGATGTCCACGTTGCTAGCACTTATTTAAGAAGCACACTGAGTGTGTGATGGCCAAGATCATGCTAGAAGACTCCGTGCAATGTGATGCTCAGAGGACAATATTTCTCCTACAACGCCTTAAAGCCTTGAGCCAAGACACCAAGGTCAAAACAAAGAGAAGGATTTGTTTGGCTGTCGGTTATTTTCCATTAACTTGCTGCCCGTGTGTGTGTGTGTGTGTGCGTGATATGTGTGTGTGTGTTCCTGGTACTCTTGCAGCGTAGATTACGTGCAGTTGGGTACAGGGGCTTTCTGGAAGCATTTTTGCCCCCTATTTACAGAGCACACGGTTGCTCACTCACGTGCAATTCGGTTACGGAAGTGAACGTCCAGCGTTACACGTGCACACACTCGGTTTCGCGTGCACTTGGGCTCGTGCTGCTTTTTCTCGCTCGCCTCAGCGGCAGCAGGGCGTATTCACTTCTCATCCCAGTGTGAGAAGGCAAAAAAATGACACAGCGATACGTTTTCTCTCGCTGTAAACCATTTCCTACCCCAGGGTTTGGTTTAAGTGTGATTAATGTATCATATATGACGCATTTTGTTGAGAAACCTGCGCTTTTAATCACAACTAATGGCGATATTTTGTCAGGTCTTGTTCATGACCATATAAGGTCGGGTAGCGCTATGGCGTTGCTGCTTCACCATAGGCTGTCTGTTGCCGCCTCGCGCAACACTTTAACCCTTTACGTGCTAAATTTTATTCGTTGACTGCCGACGCAATATAAAATAATCTGCCTCAAACTGCCTCATTTCTGCTGCACAATGACGAACAGACCACGCTGTAATCTGCAGCACACTCTTCGGTGTGTGTTTCAGTGCTACTTTCCTGAAGCAGAGAGGGGCCTGGCGCTCGTTTCTTTGCGCACTTCCCGGAGATTTCTGTCTGTCAGGCGAGTTACTGTATGAAACCGCACATGCACTGCACATTTCTCTGCTCTGCTGCCTTCACTCATAGCCAAGCCTGTTTAGGTGCTCCTGAATGCTCTGACCGCCTTCAAATCGGCTCTGAAAGACAAATATATATATATATATATATGAAATCTTCACTAAGGCTCACAATATGTCAAAAGAATACATACAGTGACCTACATTTCTAGCAGGAGCGTGTGTAAATAAATAGTTATTTATTAAAGATTTATGAAAGGTTCATTCTGAGCTAATGCAACTAATAGAGTTCAGAACTAATATAAAAAATCATTTACAGAGCAATTTACATTCTCAGAAGTAAAGATGCTGTAGTTTTTCTTGTCTCTGATGTGGTACTATCATGGACCCCTTTTTTATCCTTTAGTAGCCTATATTTCTGTTACTATTATATATCTGTTCTATATATATATATATATATCTGTTATATACCATATGTTACATTTCTCTTACATACCTGTCATCTGGGAAGGTGCATGAGGTGGTTGGCATTTAGAGCAACGTTTTTAAAGGCGCCAGGTCTAATTATGTACCTTGAATTATTTTTAAGGTATAAGGATACATAGACTACTAAAGGTGCAATGTAATGAATGTTAATGAAACACAACGCAGAAAAGTACAGTTTTATTACCTCTATCTCTGACAGTGTAGGCCTACTTGTAAAATGTCCACCAGTGCATAAAGTTAAATGGTACTTATGAAAGCATCTAAGAGCAATGTCAGTTTTATAGGCCTGCACCAGAGGTTATGACATCGTAATGCAAAATAATGGCAGCTTGAATTGACCTACTTTAGATCCACATCATTAGATTGCATTAGATATACAGGAATGGATCGTTTTTGATATGTCAGTATGTTCAGTATGTAGCTCTGATGTCAGTATGTATGATATGTCAGTATGTAGCTCTGAAATGGCTGCAAAATGTCTGAAGCATGGGCCAGGAAGGAAGACGTTCATCACTCGATGTGAAAACATCTAATGCTCTGCGTTGATGTGCTAACAGATATGGATATTATTCGGCTGTTTCTATATTAAAATTAGGTGGGGAAGTGGAAGTGAAAACGGGGTGATTTATTTGTGTTAAACTAGGCTGGGACCGTGCAGCTGATCATTTATCTGTTAAGTAGGTCTCTGTGATTGCATTTAAAAGCAATGGAGTATGTGTGCATGGATTAATCAGTGTACTGAAGCAGCAGCAGAAAAGATATTTAGTCATGCAGTTGTGCGCAGCAGCTCGGCTCTGTGCACTCGTGGGGTTTCTGTTGAGCCTCCCTCCTCCTCCTCCTCCTCCTCCTCGCTCTGACGTCACGCGCCTGCCTGGCTATTGCGCGAACTATTTTCTGTAGCAACAGCAGTGGAGTGTATTTCACCCGCTTACCGCTAACGAGCACCGAAATACGAGCAAGGGTCAGGGAGAGGGACAGAGCGAGGGAAAGGGAGGGAGGGTGAGCGAAAGAATTCATCTGAGCCACTGTGGCTGTGTAAAACTCGCCAAAAATTTTTTTTTACTGCTAAAGCATCAACGGTTGAACGCGAAGAGGGAAAAATCGCGCTCTCGCTTCGCCCGCCTCGGAGCGAGACATGGATCTACCTGCCGTCGGAGAGCACGTCTTCGCGGTGGAGGGCATCGAGAAGAAGCGCATACGGAAGGTAGAAAAAATATATATATGAAATAGTGCAAAAGACTGAGACAGTGCAATCTGTGTGTGTGTAGGTGTGTGTGTTTTAATCACGATTCTGTTTCGATCGCAGGGTAGAACCGAATATCTCGTGAAGTGGAGAGGATGGTCGCCGAGGTAAGCGCTCATATTGTAGCTCTGCACTCACTGCCTTTGCTCGAGTAGATGTTTTTTTTGAAAATCTGGCGTACAGTGTATAGTAAGTGTGTGTGTGTGTGTGTGTGTGTGTGGCGCGCAGCGCGCGAGAGCTGTTACCGCGAGGATAGCGTGTGTGTGTGTGTGTATATGCGTGCGTGTATGCGTGTGTGTGTGCGTGTGTGTGTGTGTGTGTGTGTGTGTGTGTGTGTGTGTACGTGCGTGCGTGCGTGTGTTTCAAACCGAGCCACGGATTCCATCACTAATTTATGCGGGCTTAAAGAAGGGGGTAAACCTTCTACATGTTATCCGAGTTTAATGATTTCTGCATAGCCAGCGGATCCACTTGAAACAGGCTTGCAGGCTTAACATGGCCACCTCGTCGCTTTGCCTTTGAGTTGACTACACAAAATATTCCTGCAGCTCCTAATCTAGAGGCACAGCATGGTTAATAATCGTGACAAAATCTATGCACGTCTTCTTAGGCCTTCATTTCGAATATGCCGAACAGTCCCGTGTAGTAATTGTAATTATTCGTAGCGTAAGATTGGGTTAAAAAGGACATAATGGATATTTTGTTATATTCTTTCTCCGTGGCTGCATTATTCGCAGCTTGTTTCATTTCGTGTCGATTTTCTTTTGCAGATATAACACATGGGAACCGGAGGAGAACATCCTCGACCCGCGCCTTCTCGTCGCCTTCCAAAACAGGTGAGATTGAATGCCGGGTTAAGTGAACTTGAGCCCATGTCCTTATATGGTCATGGGGGGCGGGGCGCGCTCAGACTGCAGCCTGTCTCAGGCCCTCGAGTGGAAGATTGATTGCAGCCCCTTCAGCGAGGCCTAACGACTACAAAGCCTCCCTTGATGCGCGCCGTGCTTAGTGTTTTCACATTGTTTATATACCAAACAGAGCTTCACTAATGCTATTCCAAGGCATGCGGAAAAGTCGAACAATCTAGAATGACACTTTTATGACAAAAGAGGAAGGGTGAAAACATGTTGTTTATTATCTGACGCCAGGAGGGAAAAGGTAACCTCGCACCCAAGAGAGAAATGACTATCGGGCTAGCAGGAAATTTCTGAATAATATTAGAAAGGAAGTTCAGAGAGACTGAGAGCCGCATGAGCACAAAACACAACAAGATAAGTAATATTATTCTAAGAAGAGCCTGTCAGGAAACCTTTGCTTTCATTCCATATATTTTCTGTTTATTGAGATAGGCGATGTGGACCTTTCATAGCAGGTGTAGTGTTGACAGTGTTTTGTGTACACAAGTGTGACCAAAGGGAATAACTGACATGAGAGTATGCTCAGTGGTAAAACTGGCTTGGATATCATTACACATTACACGAAGGGTTTACGTGTTGTGTACCAATACTATCTCAGTCGGTTTGATTCCTGAAGTGAGTGGAACGCGTCAGGGGGTTATTAAAGGACAGGCGTCTTTGAGCATAGTTTTATTTATACAGAGAGTTGAAAAGTAAGTAAAGTAAGGCAGTATATTACATACAATGAAACATTTTCCAGTTAATCTTAATACAAATGCCACTCTTTATTCTTTTAACGTGAGTAGTCTTCCAACTGTGTGTCACAACATTAATGTGTTTGGTTTTAGAGAGAGACAGGAGCAGCAGATTGGATATCGCAAAAGAGGACCAAAACCCAAACATCTTCTGATCCAGGTAAGAATTAGCTGCCTGAATAAAATTTATTCTGAGATATTAGCTGTAGTACTTTTACCCGTGTTGCATTTTAAGACATTAAGATAATGGTTGTAAGTTTTTTTTATGTTAAGGGTGTATTTTTCTTGCTATCTGTGAGGTAGGGTAGCATTTTATTGTGAAAGACTAATTCCATATTCAGAGCCGGCTCTACACTGTGGCTCTGTCCTAATGTCCTGCGCTGCTGGATGATAAATGATAGTGTCATGGATGCATAATGTATAACTACCTCTGTGCAACTTACACTTAAAGTGCAGATCTATCTCTCGCAGCCTGTCTCTGTGTCTAGTACTGAGTCAAAGCCAGTTAGCAGAGAAGTGGCACTCCAGTTTTCATTTACTGGTTCCTCCCTTTATTCCAGTTACCAGCATTTGCAAGGAGGTCCAGCATCCTTGCTGATCTTCAGGAAACATCACTGGATGAGGAGAACCAGTTCAAGGTGGATTCGCTTCAGATGCACCGGTCACAGCCTCAGCATTACCAGCTCAATAGCAAAAAACATCACCAGTACCAGCCAAACAGCAAGGAGATCCCGGCAGAAGCTCACATCAATGGCAAGAAGAAGCATTTCTATCAGCTGAACAGCAAGAAACACCATCATTACCAACCAGACCCTAAGATGTATGACCAGCAAACCACAAAGCCTAAAGAGGTTAAAGGGCATGACCCATCTATTAAAGGATGGAACCTCCCTCCAGCCTTGCAGCAGAAATGGGTGCGTGACAAGGACACTGGTAGCTTGAATAAAGTGAAAGATCTATCCATGGAGCATAAGCAACTGCTTATTCCCACTAACAAAGAAGACCAAACAGTAACGACAACTTCAAAGGATTCCCTGCTTTCCAGTGGCATCAGCAGTAAGATGAAGATCATCAGGAACAAAAACAAAAATGGCCGAATTGTCATAGTCATGAGCAAGTACATGGATAATGGGGTCCAGCCTTCCAAAATTAAAAACAGGGATACTCCGAGAACAGAGAAAGCAAAACAAATGGAGGAGTCTATAAATGGAAGTGTAGCCAATCGTGTAAAAGTGACAGCAGGACTGGAGAATGGTGCTCTTGACCATTCAGGAGACAGTGCATGTGTTACCAGTGATTTTGTTCACAAAGTGCCCCACAAAAAGCTTGAGCTCTCCAAAGCTAAACCGAACGCTGAGGCAGGTCACACAACAGAACAAGAGGTGAATAAGATCAGTTTATCACACAATCATTCTCTGCAGCTGTCCACCAAACCTAGCTATTCACCCATATCAGTTGGGGAAGGTGCTCCATCACAAAAGGACTACACCAATCACCACATCAGCCATCGTAAACGGAACCTGTCAGAACCTGACAAGGCTACAAATGATTGTAAGAAGTTCCTCAGCTCCAGAAGTATCAGTGCTCCCAATCCAGTCGCCTTTTCCCCTCAGAGGGAACCTATAGACCTTCACTGTTCTGGCCAAATCACCAGTGGGGGCTGCAACTACAATGTTACTGACGCCATTCCTGATGAACCAATTGACTTAAGCTGTGGGAGCACTAGGCTGCATGCAGAAGCTCCCACAGAGTCCCAGATCACCATAGATGACACACCTGCGATTTCGGAAAAGTTGGAAGAACCAGTCAGCTATTTTAAGCCATTTTCAGGTAACATCATCATTACGGATGTTACCACAAACTGTCTGACTGTGACCTTTAAGGAATATATCTCAATTTAACAGCCTTCACTTGAGGACTGCTAATACTTGGATCTGTAGATATGTAATTATTACACGAATTCTGTACATATGTATCTATAATTTGTCATGTAAAGGAAGGAAATGTTTTTTGCAGTGTAGGTTTTCTATTTCATGTGGAATATGTCAAGGCCTGTACATGCACAGATTAAAATGGAGCGTTTTGAATGTTTGAAGAAGTACAGTCTGAACTCAGAAGTAGAGATCAATATGGGAGAACATGCTGAGCTACAGAAGTTGTGAAAGCATCAGTGAACAAGCACTTACTTTCCAGACCTTGCACACTAAATGGAAATGGCCGTTACACAGACATGTGTGCTTCATTACGAGCACTATTTGAACCGTCTCTTTTTTTTGAAGATTGTACTTCCTTGTGAACATAGTGCAAACACATGGTTTTACAATATTACACTTTCCTTGCAAAGGAGTCAGTTAGGCAGTTAGAGGTGAGCTTATTCTAACATCAGATGGATATTCAGGGTGTTGCAGAGTTATATATATATTACTTAAAGCCACATTTGCATTGCTGCAGAGGTGTTTATACTGTTCTAAAAGATACAGGTCTTTGCTGTGCAATCATACACACCGTTCTCTCGTTTGGTTATCGTCACCTACCCATTGAATGTGTAAGCTGCACTTTGCCATCTGTATCAGACGATACATTGAAGAAGGCCTGAATGACACTGATCAACAGGGTAGATCCTCCCTTTCATACTGTGGTTAAATTTCATTCTGATGAACCTGTACACCAACAAATGTCTTTTTTATTGTACTGTGTGAGCAGTATATCGAAAGAGTTCCTGAGAGTCTACATATTACTTCATATGTAATTGCTGAAATCATTCTTATTTTTATGCCATACCTTTTCTTATCTGTCTATATTTTGGTGTGACATACTAATAACAATGTATGACCAAACAATTTATTTTAGACAATTAGTGACCCTGTAGCACATAATATTGTAAAACTGCTGCTAAAGTGTACTTAGTTGAAGTGATGTTATGGGGAAAATGCAGAATATGCTGTAGTCAACATTAGAGTCTAAATTTGCCTTAAATGAACAAAATAATAATAATAATAATAATAATAATAATAATAGTGTATCAATATTTTACAAAGCTTATTGTAGTAAAACAATCATAGTCAGTACGCTATCCAGACAGTAAAGGTATCGGGCTTTTTGAGTGGACCTGACTTAACACTCGTGACTGTAGTTATGACAGACCTTTAACCTGATGTTATAAACATAGTCAATACATCGGGTTTGATTACTGGAAGCACAATTGCAATGCCAAAAACAAGACCAAGAAATATTTGGTACTTGGATCATTTGTGATAGTTTAGAAAAGAGGATAGGTTCATTCTGACAGAGATGTGGTTGATTCATTGTTTCATTTGGCAGTTTAGTTTTGCAGATCCTAATCTGTGTGCCTGCGATCATCGCCAGTATGAAAACAGAGGGAGTCTACTACTATTCAGAAATGTTCTTCATTTCACTAACTGTCCTGTGATACACAAAACACTGTTGCAAATATTGGGGAAAAAAACAACTTTAATAAACCACATCATGACGTTTCAGAACTTGTGTAGTGTTTTTTTTTCTTTTGGTGATTATTTTAATTGAAAAAATGTGCAGTAAAATACACGTAGCTGTATGGGCTCAGTTGGTCATTCAAAAACAAGTTCACGCCTAAGAAAGGTGTGTGATGTTCATCAGCCCAGGTGCTTCACTTCAACTTTAAAAGGTACCCTGAGGCATTAGTAGCCTGAAACTTGACATTTCCGTGTTCTTCACACCACATTGAGAGCTCATCAATGACTGCGGCATTGCTCAAAACAAGCATAATCACACGCATTCCCATGACAGCCTGCTTGAGCAATCATTCAAAAGTCTCCTACCACTCACAAACTATTCTCTTATTCATTAAAGCCTTACACCTAAAGCTTGGAAAGAGTTATATGGGCCTAAAAGGAACAGCAGTTTCTTAACAGAAACAGTACGTATTCTTAACAGCCTTAAAATGTATAAAGAACAACAAAAGCCAGACTTGTTTAGGATCATTAGGCAACAGATTAATGTACTTCATTTATAGCAGGTCTGTAATGTGATATCCGCAGTCTTCACATTATTCACATGTGGTAATGCACTATACAGTCCAAACACGAGTAATTAATGTGCTTAATGTATACCATATGTTCTGCCACATAACACACATATGTGAAAACACATTTTGGTGACATTCCTAAATGGAATGGATCTTATGAGACACCAGTCACATATTACTTAATTACATAATGCAGAGTTTAATATAGCATTATGGGAACATTCATTACAAAAAAAAAAATCTATGCCAAGATTTTCTTTTTGTGTAGCCAG
>JAOVVG010000026.1:17813841-17827716 GCA_028566375.1 Leptodoras nelsoni
CACTTCTTACAATAAATAACGTGCGCATATGATGCATGTACTGGGCGAAAAAAGTTGTAAACAGATGCCATGTTTTACTAAAATGTGATACTGAATTTCACACTTCACACTATGAAGTTTTAATTCTGGCCTGCCTCAATTTATTAATTTCCATTCGTTTGACAGCAAACTAAATATTATAATCTAAGTTTCTTAGCCTTCTCCAACCCCAAACCCAGGAGACATGCTCATGATTTAACTCCAGACTGAATGTTGTGCAATGAACATTATGCAGAGATCTGTCAGAGCCCTGTATCAGCACTTCATCTGCCGAGAAGACAAAGCAGAAAGGAGAAATGTTCTGTTATACATCTTACCCTTTACCCCATGGCCTTTGGTGACCCCGATTACATCGATCATTTCATTCTGGGCGAAGACGGACGACACAGGCACAGGCTGCTCCAGCTTCTCCCTTGCCCAGTCCACCTTCTCAGCTATAGTGCCTCCATTCAGCTGCACCTCCATGATATGGGCCTTCTTCTGCCTCAGTGGAAGCAAGCGTATCTGCAAGAGAGACAGGGCTACTTAAATACAGTACACTAAGAATTAGGGTCATTTTAAAAAGCAATCTTATGCTTATAGAATATTGATTATGCAATACAGGATACTGATTATGCAAAATCAATATCATATATTCAACAATCCTTTATCAAGTATTGATATTGCATATTAAATACCACTGTAGGATTTATGAACAAACTGTGCTTGTGTGTTTTCCCTGATCCCTGACGCACACACATTCACACACTCCTGCCATGGGGAAAATGAGGAGGAGAACATGCGCCCCACACAGACAGTAAACGTAGTTCAATAGTAGACAATTCAAACCATTTAATTATGGACCTTTTGAAACTTTCTGATTGCGTTACTTAACCTTTTGTATTGTTAAATGGTTCTGTTTATCCTCACATCTTGTTGGAAAATGAAAAGTCAAACAGAAAATAAAAGAAAATGCCACTCATCCAGAGAGTATTTCGAGTTAAATTACTTCACCATAAACATGTGAGATTTCCATTTCACTCCATTCCATTTCAATGACATGTTTACTGAAATAATTCTTCATAAAGCCCAGTAAATGTCAGTGCACTGCACATAAGCACTACTCACTTGTTTTTGATGCCTTATTTATTTTTAAACTGCCATTTGAAACTGCAGCCTCATGTTCACCCGGACATGATGGGAACATTTATGACGAGAGTGTAATGGGTTATTCAGTCACTCAGTCACTGCATTTAATAAATACCCTGACTTGAGTGTGGCTTGTGCGGTCTGGAACAAAGATCTATTTATTTTATCCACTTGAAATAAGATATTGAAGTCAAAATTAGGCTATGAGATAAATCAGTTAATTTAAATCAGTATATTTATTGAACCTAAGTAACAAAAGTCTGCCCCTGGCCAAAAATCAACTTATATAGACAACAGAACGGTCTCTTAATATGACAATTAAACTGTTACTTCATATTACTACAGGGAGTCACAAACATTTTGCAGCCATGGACCCATTTAACTGCAAAATAAATTCTACAAACCATCTGAGAACGCACCTCAGTGCAGCCAGTGATTCAGATATTAGGTTTACTATTTAAATATGTACAATAATATTTTGTATCAGTGCATTATAAGGTGTATCTGTTTTTGTTGCTGGTATTGACAAGTCTTTTAACCTATCATGAATATAGAGGGGGTGGATTTGGGATGCTTGGAAGTGTTATGGACTTAATTTAATGAAACGCTGATGAAGTAACGTGCCACTGGACAACACCAGTGAAATGCACGTGAAGGCATCTTTGTTGTTGTTGTAGTAGTTGTTGTTGTTGCAGGTGTGAAACTGGTGTAAAATGCCATACCAGCCTGTCAACACCAAGCACACAGGTAGATGTTTGGGTGCTGTTTGGGACACACACACCCAGCCCTCCACATGATGTAAAAGAAAACGTAATTCATCAGACCAGACCATCTTCTACCATTGCTCTATGGTCTAGTTCTGAGGCTCATGTGCCATTTGATGGAAGCACTTTCGATGGTGGACAGGGGTCAGAATAGGCACTCTGACCTGTCTGCATCTACTCAGCCACACTCTGATACCTTTCTATCATAGCCAGCATTCAGTTCTTCAGCAATGTGTGCGACAAAAGCTCTTCTGTGGGTTCGGACCAGACAGGCTAGACTTCGAGCCCCATACACATCAAAGGGTGCATGGGCACCTATGATCCTGTTGCAGGTTTACTGGTTGTCCATGCTTGGACCACTTTTGGTAGGTATTAACCTTTGTATACCAGGAACACCGCACAAGACCTCCTGTTTTGGAGATGTTTTGACCCAGTTGTCCCATTTTTCCTACTTCCAACACATCAGCTTCGAGAACTGACTGTTCACTTGTTGCCTAATATATCCTACCCATTTACAGGTGCCACTGAAATGAGATAGTCAGTGTTATTCATGCCACCTGTCAGTGGTTTTAATGTCATCGTTGATCAGTGAATAGACTTTACAATTTGTAGGTAAAATTACAATTTGTAGATGTTGAAGGTGTCGTGTATATCTAACATAATCCAAAAATAATATATATACAGCATAACATAATGTCTCCTGATTTCATTTTATTCTTTCTTTCAATGTTTTAGTGCATTCATTCATTCATTCAATTGGAAGCAGACTTATTATTATTATGGGTTAATAAATTACCTGAGAATGGACAATGACCCTGATCACAGAGCAGTATTTCTTCATCAGGGCAAAATCTTTCTCTAGCTGCTTTTTGCCTGCTTCATCCTGCCATTTTTTGCTGAATTTGGTGAAAGCCTTTTTCTTGCTCTTATACCTAAACAAAAAGAATAATTTAAGGAATCAAAATAAAAATCTCTGTGGGAGAGGACTGTTACTACATGAATACTATGTGTTAAATAGGAGGACTTCCATTTTCATCATCTTACACTGGTAATACCAGATATACTGTCATGCAAGTGAGTGTGGGGATATGCATACCAGTTTTTGTAGAATCTGCGCTTGCACTCATCACTAATGTGCTCAGCAAAGATGGTCTTAAAAGAACGCAAGCCTTTCACAGTGCTGATGTAGCCTACCACTCCTACCACCATCACTGGAGGGGTCTCAATAATAGTTACAGCCTCCACCTCTTCTCGCTTTGATGTTTCTGTGGGAGAGCAAACGATTTTCCTGGAATAACATCCTAATAAACTGTATAACACATCAAACTGTCATTTCACTGACAATATTTAATGAATGAAGTACAGAATTAGCAAAATGTCTAAATGATTATGGAGCTATAGTCTGAAATATTTTGTTCATATGCGTAGAACAAAGCCCAGATTTATATGTCACAGATAATGACTCACTCATGCCGGAGCGATGCACCTCCCTCAGTGTGTGGGTCATGCCAGCCTTGTAGCCCAGGAATGCTGTAAGGTGGACAGGCAGTTTGGGGTCGTCTTTGGGCCAACTGCGCACCTTTCCACGATGCCTCTTACTCCGCTTGTGGGGCAGGAAGCCCATGTGCCCATGGCGAGGGGCATGGAATTTACGGTGTGACTACGAGGATGGTACACATCCACAGATTACTCCATAGTCAAATAGCCTTTTCTCTAGTCCCTTCTCCCCTTTTCACTTTTCTGTAAACCAGAATTTGCATGATTTATTGCTAATACATGGCCCTTAGAATTACTTTGGATCAACCCTTCTTAAACCCAAAGCTAGTCCTGTTGCGGTTATGAAAATTATACAAACAACTGTGAAATTAGTACAAT
Source organism: Leptodoras nelsoni (assembly GCA_028566375.1). NCBI lineage: Eukaryota > Metazoa > Chordata > Actinopteri > Siluriformes > Doradidae > Leptodoras > Leptodoras nelsoni. The sequence goes on from JAOVVG010000026.1 coordinate 17,817,648, forward strand.
TTTTGTTTGATTAGTGTCATTGCAGTAGGCAATTTATTTATAGTTTTGTCTGAATTTTAACTCCTGCAATTTTCGAAATATCGACACCGTTCCAACGCTAAAACGTCTAAGGCTAAGGGATCCATGCACTCGTGTACCTTCCACACTCGTTTTTATCACCTGTTTTTCCCCATCCACTCCCAGTTTTTTATTTCAGTTTCTATTTTTTTGCCATCTGCACTTCTGCTTGAATAACGGGTTGCATACACATTATGACCAGTCTGGTCAAATGTATTTACACTCTGAGATACTATATGCATACAAACACACAGTCATATGTTGGATCAAAAGTATTGGCACCACGAAACTTCTGTCTGTGAGCTACAGTATTGGCACTCCCAAACTTTTAGTTTGATTTGCATTTTTCTTTTCACAGGGACTCCTGTAAGAGTTGCCAGATAAGGATGACTACCAAATGCTGAGTAATGCAAATGAAATGCAAATGTATTATTTGCAGAATAATAGTTTAATAATGCACACCCAGCTATCACGTAACATTGAATTTGTACATAAGCTAAATTAATGTTTGCTTTTTAAGCTATATTCTTTACAACTACACATTTAACAATAGCAAAAAATATTACTGTTAGAGAAACAGTTATGAAAGTGAAGAAAAAGGATTAAAATATGATTTAAATGCAAAATGATGAAGAAGAATGAAACTCATGTTTAAGGTTTGCAGTCTGTTTGGCTGACCAAACATATTATATCAAATATCAAACATTTACCTCACATAATTGTGATTATTTGATTATATAATAATTGTTACCATCCTATCCAAAGCTAATCCTCATTCAGCCTGACACTGTTCTGGAAATTTCACACTTCACCACTTCTTTATGGAGGATTTACTGTAGACGTGCAGATACGGCAGATATTAAGAAAAGCAGGGCTACTGAAGTATAGGTGGAATTTCTTGACTTCTGTATGTTTCTTAGGGAATAAAATAAATTAAAGACATCCCTCCTTTAGAAATTAGTCGAAGTTAAACCAGACATGTATAAACAGACTGTTTTGAATTTACAGCTCTGAAACCAACAAGTTTTATTCTCTCTGTAGACCCAGACCCTGTGCAAAAATGATATGATATGAAATGATATGATCCTATGTTGCCTCTCTGCATGACACCTAGAAAAAAGAACCTCAAAGGCGTTAATACACCATACAGAAGTACCAAATACCAGGTCAAGGTTACAGGTCATCACATTCACCCCGTTACAAGCAGCACGGTACTGAATGCAGTGCTAAATCATAGAAAAAGGTATAAATAAAGAACAGGAGCGCACTGACCATGGCTGTCCTTGCGGTCCAAGCACACAGTTGAAAGAGACAGAGCCAAGTGCTGTCCTAAGACTTATACTTGAGAGGACCCAAAGTTTAAAGACTCTAAATTGGTGTCTGGCTCAGATAAGGGGGATTGCTTTTCACCTACGCCTCATGGTGCCAAGTGACAACACAGACTTGGCTCAGAAAATTGATGTAGACTGGTGAGATGGAGTCCACCAGCATTTTTTTGTAGAGATGGCCCAGCTATTCTTGATTCCAGTGATATTTTTGAAACTAAATACTAGTATATATTGCCAAAAGTATGCGAACACCTGCTCATCACACCCCTTCCAATCCAAAACCATAGGTGTTAATATGGCGTTGATCCCCTCTTTAGAACAGCTAGAACAGCCTCCATTTTTCTGGGACAGGTTTCCACTGGATTTTAAAATGTGGTTGTGGGGATTTGTGTCCATTCAGGCATAAGAGCATTAGTGAGGTCAGGCACTGATTTTAGACATGAAACATGGTGTTCCAATTCATCCTAAAAATTGTTCCTTAGATCAGGGCTCTGATGTCGTTACTTACTGTGCTTTGTGCACAGGAGCTCTGTCATGCTGGAACATGGTTGGAGTAAGCGCCTTAGCACTAGTAAATGATCTTACAATGCTTCAGCATATAAACACAGTGTAAAAAATTGCAACAGTGCAGGGAAGGCCCACATATGGGTGTGACGGACAGCTGTCCACATAACTTTGGCCATATGGTGCACATCTCAGACATTGCACAAGAAAAGAATTAGGCAACTGATGATTAGCTAACCGAAACTGCCAGTTACTTCTCAATACTTCTGTGTCACATGCTGTGGCAAGATTGCAATTCTGAGTTAGATTGATTTAACTGGCACTGACAGCAGAATAAATGACAAACAAGAAGTTTTTATAAAATTATATATATAATTATTGAAAATAGAAATTTTGTATGTGTACTGTACTTACAGTCAGACTAGTTATTAGACAGAGATATGAACATAGATTCCAGTTTCATCCCCATTTCCTCCAATTCCTGGTCTCTTTGTTTAGCTTCGTAAACAGTTTATTGACTTATAAATATTGATTGGAACTACCATATGTGAATTGCGTTTCAGCTTTCTCTAACAACCACGTGGTTTTGTCTCCATTATACGGGCATTTGTTAAGAGTGCAATAAAGTATCAAGCATAAAACAACTCCAAACAACCACCAACTCAGAGTGCAATAAAGTATCAAGCATAAAACACCAACCAACTCCAAAATTATTTGTACCCTCAATGACAGTGAGCAAAAAGGAATATAGGAAATGAGCAATGTTTAGCACTGTTTTGACTGGTTTTCACAGTTTTACAGTTCTTATATATCTCATAATGCTTTGGCAATACTGTAAATGTATACAGTCATGCCAATAAAGCTTGCTGAATTGAACTAAATTTTTAATAGTCCATCCATCCATTATCTTAACCACTTATTCCTATTCAGGTTCACGGGAGAGCCAGTGCCTAGTCGGCAGCTTAGGGCACAAGGCAGGAACAACCCTAGACATGGTGCCAATCCATTGTAGGGCACACACACTCTGGGACTTTAGAGACAACAATTAACCTAATATGCATGACTTTGGACTGTGGGAGGAAACCAGAGTACCCAGAGTAAACCCATGCGGACACAAGGAGGAGATGCAGACCCCACACAGAGAGGACCCAGACCGCCCCACCCGGAGACGGGACCTTCTTGCTGTGAGGCGACAGTGCCACCCAGCGAGCCACCGTGTCGCCCTTGATATTTAATATTACCATAAATGATTTGGGGAAAAAATACTGTATGCATCATTTCTGCATTTTTGCATCATTTCATGGTTAATACTGTATCTTTGCATGTTTACTGTGAAGAGAGAAATGTGCTTGTGAGTCGTTCATGCCTGTACATTTTTATATAATTTTATATAATATCTAATATTTTAGGGGCGATACAGTGGCTCGGTGGGTAGCACCCTCGCCTCACAGCAAGAAGGTCCTGGGTTTGATCCCCGGGTGGGGCGGTCTGGGTCCTTCTGTGTGGAGTCTGCATGTCCTCCCCATGTCTATGTTTATTCCGGGTTCTCCGGTTTCCTCCCACAGTCCAAAGGCATGCTTGTTAGGTTGATTGGTATCTCTAAAGTGGCCCTAGTGTGTGAGTGTGTGCGTGAGTGTGTGTGTGTGTGTGCCCTACGATGGATTGGCAGCCTGTCTAGAGTTGTTCCTGCCTTGCGGCTAGGCACCGGCTCTCCCGTGACCCTGAAAAGGAATAAGCGGTTAAGAAAATGAAATGAAATCTAATATTTTATATAATATATATTATAAGCCTATAATTGGGTTGCAGAACTCAGGTCTGGTTTTGGAGTCCAGAGATGTGTAACTTGTATTGAACTTCTCTCTTGTACTTGTATTTCTCTTGGTCTCATGCATTGGTTTCCCTAAATATGGTCTTAGTCTCAACTGAGAGTTTTCAAAATATGTTTGCATTGTCTTTTCTTTTCATTTGCACCAAGCTTGACAAGAGTGAAATCCTTCTGCTAGAAAACATGGACCAATGCACAAATTAAACCACCTAGCAGAACTTGGCTTTGCCCCCCCTTTGGCCTTAATTTCACTAGTACTGGACTTAGACTCAACAATGGCAGTCTTGTCTACATCCCTGTTAGATATTATAGTTACCTAATTGTTATGAACTGTTATTTAACAATAGTTTTGAATAACAGGTTTCCAGGCTCTGCCTTTGCTCTTCTGATTTCCCCTTTGCTAGGGGACAGAGAGAAACAAAATAAATGGAAAACAAGCTCAAACCAGTTCTATGATATTTCTTCATAATACTGACTCAACAAAATGCTACTGATTATGCAGCCTCAGCACATCCTGTCCTTGTGGATGGTGCATAAGTAGGCAGACAACAAACCATAACAGAATTTAAAAAGAAACTAGTGATCACGCCATGAGAGCATGCTAGGTGCCTGGGCAAAGTGTGACTAGTGTGTGTAGAAACAGGAAAAACTATAATATTTGAAAGACAGAAGAGCATATACCAGTATACAATATACTAGTACCATCCAGGAGCACTTTTTTGTTGGGGCTCAGGGCATAGCACTGTCACATCACAGCAAGAAGGTCCTGGGCTGTGCAGTCTGCGTGTCCTCTCCGTGTCCATGTGGGTTTCCTCCCGCAGTCTAAAGGCATGTGAATTGGAGATGTAAAATTGCCCATGACTGTGCTTGTACTGATGAGATGTATGTATTGATGTAACCTTGTTCCTGACATGAATAGCCATTGAGGCTGATGTGGTGTTAAATAAACCAATAAAACAAACAAGCATAAACAACTCTGCGTGCCAATTGCCAATCCCTGGCTTAGCCAATTCTGTGGCTAAACACCAAGTCTACTGTTGGGTGCTGTAGATGGGTGTTTCCCAATAAAAGAGGAAGTGTGTTGTTTGCATGTCCCTGCAATGCTTCTGGTCAAGCTTCTTCCTCACCAATACCGCAACATTTCTAATATATTTTATGGGGAATGATTTGTTTATATGGAAATGGAAATAGACCGTGAACACTCCAGTAATATCGTGGAGCGCAATCAGTCCTCACAGGGCAGAAAGCTGTCTGGAAGGTTGAGTTAAAATACTGATACTCTGGAGCTCTGATCTGGAAGATGATCTGTTTCTGTAAGGGAGCAGAAATATTGAACTAGTTCCCTCTTATTTCAAGAACGCTTAGTCAGCATGTGAACAAACCAAGAGTGAAATGAATTTGCACTAATCACAAATGTTTGATGGGGAAAACGTTTCTATATGGTCTGATTATTTTACACAAGTAACACAGAATTGATTAATCTAATGATTAAAATGATTTATTTTGATACATTAAAAATGTAACGTTTAATAAATAAAAATATTTTAATGAACAGCGCCATCTAGTGACAAAGAAATAATCAAACTCCGCATTACCCATGACCTTTTACATTTGACCTCTCAACAGCGTAAAAAATACGCTTATGTATTTATATTTTTGTTAGTTTTTTTTTTATTTAAACTTCAGACAAGATCCGTTTTTTTAGTAACTGACTAATATTTTTAATCATTCCGTATCATTTGTATATAAATATATATATATATAGCGAATACTCCTCGTTTGCCCTTTCCTCCATGTTGGTACCGGCGCGCATGCGCACTGCAAGAAAAAGGCAAGGGTTTGAGGTCGAATAGAAGAGGTTTTAAAATAAAATTTCTCTTCAGGCTCGGGAGTGAAAATGCCGGATGATTATGGTAAAGACGCGTACCCCGAGCCCCCACGCCGGACTCCGGTTGTAGATAAACAGTCTCTTCTCCCAAACCCGGTTTTAATCGCATCGAAGATTTTCTATTACTCTGTGGATCTGCCCGTGACCGCATTCAGGAGTGAGTTGATCTTCTTGTGCTCCAGTAGATTACCATGAACTGGTCTCCTCTGTCATTTCTGTGAATCTCTCTCTGTCTCTCTCTCTCGCTGTAAGCTGTTTATGTTGAGAGCAGGCTGGTAAGCGTGATCTTTGTTTAGCTAGCATTAACAGTTGTAGCTTGTTACTAGCAGCTTAGCATGGCTGTAGCATCACCTGCAGCTGGGATCTCCACTTGATCAAGCGCCTGGCTAACCTTCACTGTTGTTGTTGTTTGTATTATTATTTTCCTGCAGATGCTATAGAAAGCCTCCAGCCCCAAACCAAACTCCGCTACTACCACCAGCAGTTCCGCCGTGTCCCAGAGCTGACTGAGTGCTACGAAGGCGATTATGTTTGTTATTATGAAGCAGAAATGCAGTGGAGAAGAGATCAGTAAGTCTCCATTACACCCGAGCATCATCAGGATTAGGATCCACACACCCTTGCATGAGTTTTTCACCTCCCCTTGATCTTTTCCTCAAAAACCTAGATCTGATCTAATCATGAATCTACACAGAATAGCCCATAATACTGAATCGGAAGGGATTCTGTGTGTGGTTTGTCAGTATGTACAAACAGCACCCTTAAATCCATTACATGAAAAATGGACTGAGTAAAACACAATCAGGCTGATACTGGCACCAGACTAGAGGATGATCAGGCTGATTTGGGCCCTGGCGATCGCAGGAGTGTACCCCAATTCAAAGCCGATCTGAACCGGTTACCAAACGGTCCTGAAGTGTGAGGAGTCTCCAGATATAATCTTAACACTACCAAGCGGATCAGAGCCTCACCCATCTCGCATTGTAAATTCCAAACACATTTGATATAATTACGACTTAATCCTGTTGGGTGAAGGGAACAGGGACTATAGAGCAGAAAGCCACTAGAGCTGGTGAGAGCGAGCTGACCGGGAAGCGTCACCCACCAGATGTTGCATATTTGTGTGTAAACAACGATGACATTAGAAATAACATCTGTGTACTAATAACATTAGCTCCAGCTTACGCTGTTGAATATATATGCCATGTGAGATGTTGGAGCTACTCTGCTGTTTGATAGGAAAACATCACTGCTCATCACCCTGAGAACACTGTCCTCATGGTGAAGCATGGTGTTGATGGCATTATGTTGTAGGGATGCTTTCCATTAGCAGGGAAGCTGGTAAAAGTTGATGGAGCCAAATACAGGACAGTGCTAGAAAAACACCTGGAGTGAAGGCTCACCTCACAACAAAATGACCCTGAGTATAATGTCCGGTTTACGCTGAAGTAGTTTAAGAGCCTGAATGTGTTCGAAGGTAGGGATTAAAGCCCAAACCTCAGTGTGAGTGAGAAAAATCTCAGATTGACCCAGCTGAGTGAATACTTGTGCAACCATCAAACTAATGGTTAAGTAACATTTGTGTCACAAAGATGATGTTTTGCAGATTCAAATTTTGGGCATGTTGTGTAAATCAAATAGTAAAAACCCCACGTTCATTTCAGTTCCAGCTGGTAACGTTATAAAATGTGGAAACATTCAATGGGTGTGAAGATTTATGCAAGGTCCTGTAGCACAGTTTTAATGATTTCCTTCCTCAGTCACCAGGTGGATCTGAGCAATAACTCATCAGACTATGCTGGATAGTGTATCTCCAGAATCATACCTGAGCACCACCAGACTCAACCTTGTCCTGTATCAGTATTTACAGATTCTCCTATTCTGCAATGTCCCTGAACTGTACGATGGTTTCATTTGTAGTAAGGTGGACCAGGAGATCGTGAAAATCATCGAGCAGCGTTCCCGTGCCTGTCAGCAGCGTGAGGGGCCCAGCTACAAGCAGAACTGTGCTAAGGAGCTGCAGCAGTTCAATGAGGTCTCCAGGGCTTACCAGTCACGCTGTGAGTGCACATATCTGCTCCTAGCCCTCTCCTTCATATACTCAGATTTTAACGCCGAGTTTTCATACTTAGCCGTACATCAGCAGTGGTCCGCTCTGAGGTTCATCGTCTTAAAGCAGTTCAAGTTAAACGAAATGAGTAAACCATGTGTTGCTTAAAATCTCACTTTTGTTTCAGATGGTGATCTGGGTGCATATGCCAGTGCGAGAAAGTGTTTGATGAAGCAGAAAGAGAGGATGATGGAACAGGCTCAGAAAGCATAAACTCTACTCTTGGTTTGCTGTGTGCTCCTCCACCATGTATAAATGTGTAAAATAAACATTTATTGAAAAGTTTGAGTCACTAGAATCATTGATTTGCTTTCCACCTCACATTTCACTGTAATTAGAGTTAGTCAGCATGAGGCCTTATTTATTGTATGGGGTGCAACCAGACTTGGCACTTTACTAGAGTAATGCAGCACTGGATTCATGTACCAGTAGATTTCCACAAATTTTGTGCAAATTCCAGTACTTTTTCAATTTTGTATACAGGACATGGTATAGTACAAGTTTAGATTATAATAAAGTTAATATGCAAATTGATACACTTAAGTGTTAAAGTATACTTCAAATCAACAAACTGAAGCAGAACAAACCAAAAACAGGAGCTTGTGGTCCTGTTTAAAAAGGGGGAAATCCCATATGCATATTAACTACAAAACTAGTAATCACAATCTATAGGAAGCCCCAGAAAGACCATCTAATAAACAAGACTCAGGCAAGCAAGATCGTTTTCAGGATTTTATTTCAATCCATTGTACAAAATTTAGGAGGGCGGAACAGCAGCCTGGGTCCTCTGTACCGAGACCCTGGTGTGAGTTTTGGCCAGGTGATCAGTAAATTCCTGTGAGAGAAGAAACCGTTAGAAATAAAGATCCAACCTGCAATCCACTGACTTTACAAAGCACATTTGCAGGTGTTTACCTGGTAGGGAGACTTGGTGAACACAGTCTCCTTCCAGAGATCAGGGGTCAGGTAGCTGTAAGTCTTGGAGATGGCATCGAAAGTAGCCTTGGCTAAAGAGTAAAGGACACGGGAGGGGAAATGATCATTCACAGGGGCCACAAAAGCTACAAAGTGTAATTAAGAAATTTCTACACATGCATTTAACAGAGGAACAGAATGATGCGCATTAAGCATGTACTTAAGGCTTAAACTTAAAAAGCCTCCTTACCAAAGTTGCCCAGGGTGGCCGTGCAGCCTCTGGCAGAGGTGTAGCAGTCGTCAATACCAGCCATCATGAGCAGCTTCTTGGGGACAGGAGCAGACACGATGCCGGTACCACGGGGAGCAGGGATCAGACGCACCAGCACAGAGCCACAGCGACCGGTCACCTGAAGTCACAGTCCGACAGTTAATACAAGACCACATAATCTAACATGATCTAATTCAGAACTGCCTTGTTTAATTCAATTTCTTCACCTTGCAGGGGACAGTATGGGGCTTTCCAATCTTGTTACCCCAGTAGCCTCTCCTGACAGGGATGATGGACAGCTTGGCCAGGATGATAGCTCCACGGATGGCTGTGGCCACCTCTTTAGAGCACTTCACTCCCAGACCAACATGGCCGTTGTAGTCACCAATGGCAACAAAGGCCTAACACCAAACCAATTCATTAAAATCAAGCATTTATAAAATTAAAGTCATTTACCTATACAACACTCAAATCAAAAACAAGAATCACCTTAAACCTGGTGCGCTGGCCAGCCCTAGTCTGCTTCTGGACAGGCATGATCTTCAGCACCTCATCCTTCAGGGCTGAGCCCAGGAAAAAATCAATGATCTCAGACTCCTGAAACAGCAAAGAGACAAGAGTCAAAAAGTTGGTACATTCAAGAACTTTACAGGCACTATGTCTAAAACATTGCAAGTATTATAACTGATTATTGCAAGCAAGGTGGCATCAAAATAGAAGTGCTACATGGAGGAGGAAAACTTGCTTATATTTATCTATAGCTTTATTCAATACTGTCTAATATAATGGTATAAAGGTGTTGGGTCAAACTGCACATTTCTTTTTCATAAATAGTGTTTTGATAATTCATATCCACGGCTCAGAATTAAATAAAGACTGAAATGAATGTTTCTTGAAATTAAGACTTGTGATTAAAAATGTTTCTAGTGTTGAGAGAACAAATGTTCCTGAACATTAACCAGAAATCAAATTGCAGAGTTAAAGGTCTGTGGAAGACAGCAAACAAAAAGTGCTTTGGGATTTACGATTATGGGAAAATGCTTGCCTTCAGAGTGGTAATGGCAGTGGCAGCTTAGTGGTTAAGACACTGCACAACTGACTGGAAGGTCATGAGTTCAAATCCCAGCAGCACCAAACCTCCACTGTTGGGCCCCTGAGCAAGGCCCTTAAC
>JAOVVG010000026.1:17892073-17909527 GCA_028566375.1 Leptodoras nelsoni
TAAAGTGGCCCTAGTGTGTGAGTGTGTGCGCGAGTGTGTGAGTGTGTGTGCCCTACTATGGATTGGCGCCCTGTCTAAGGTTGTTCCTGCCTTGCACCCTATGTGGCCGGCTAGGCACCGGCTCCGCCGTGACCCTGAAAAGGAATAAGCGGCCAAGAAGATGAATGAATGAATGAATGTGGCAAGTGTGTGTGTCCTGCTCCTGTTACCAACACTGCATGTGTTTTGTCTACGTGTGTGTGTGTGTGTGCGCATCTTAGTTTCAGTCGGCTCTTCAGTTCCTCGTCCTCTAGCAGCAGCAGCAGCAGCACTGCGGTGAGGCCTCCTCCTTCTAACGCCAAGTACAACCCACCCAGCGGCATGAGGAAGAGCAGCACCTTCTCCCAGTTCCCCACTGAGCGTTCCAAAGCCTTTGACTTCCTCAAAGACGAGTAAGGGCTCGTTTAGCACCGATTTAGCTTCATCAACTATACAGCTTACTGAGTTTACGCTGAAACTGTGTTTGCTTTTAATTGAGGTCAAAGTGATCCATTTGAATTTGTATTTCTTGTCTCCTTCAGTGTGGACATGTGCACTTCTCCATCACGTAGGGAGCAGAAGAAGGCTCAGTACAGGCAGGTCAAAGCGCACGTACAGAAGGAGGACGGGCAGGTGGGAGCTCACGGTTGGAGTCTGCCCAGTAAATACAAGGCAAGATTTCAGTCTGGATAGTGGCTCGCTTTGATTCGTTTTGGATTTGCGTTTAACACAGTCTGTTTGATAATTGTCCTGTTTCTGAGGTCGAACGTGATAAAATGTTATGCGTTGTATACATCTCAGAGACTATTTCTAAAATGTGTATGTGAAATGAGTTTCCTGTGTAAAGTCTATGCATAAACCGTTTCAAGAAAAGTCCTTCGATCTAGTACATGTGAACGATATCATCAGCTTTACTTTAAAAGACCATTGCATTAATTAGCATTTATCACACCAGTGCATGAGTACAAAGACTAGTTATACATATCAGTGTACATCACTGTTAATGCAAGCTGATAACGATCATATACAAGCATTTTTATAAGTACAGGGGTGGACAAATCTCTATCCCGACAGCTGACACAAGCAGATTACATCTCCGGGGTTTCAGTTTTTCATTTCCAGTTGCCATGTGAACAAGCAGGTTTAGTGGGCTGTTGATATGTTTTACTTTTTAATTGTTTACATCACTCATCCAGCAAGAAAACATCTACTTCCTATTGACTTTTAAACATAACAAGCTGCTTCATGTATTTTTTGGTGGAACAATGCATGACATATGTATCACATCAGCCTGAGGGATGGAGATGCACATCCTTAAAATACACGTGAACCGAGGATATGGTCTGGCTGTTTATTACTAGACATACAAATCAGCTTGAATGGACACTAGACAATCTCTGCAGACGTAGACATGTAGAGCAAATTCCTATTCAGTGCAGCACAAAACTATAACACTGTAGTGCTTTGAGTGGTCACTGTGCATTTAAATACTTAAATGAAAATGCATGATCATCACAGCTTGATGCGATAAAGTGTTATCCAAAGTCATCCAGGAAATAAAGTACTCACCCTTTTTCCACTGTTTATTTTAATTTGTACTATTAGCTTGTTGTACTTTTCAGTTGAATTACATTAGATTCTGCGTTATTGCCTGCACTTGTGCCAAACACAACATGGGACTGGGAAAACACATCAGAGCTTTTACTTCCCTAGTAAGCTACTGTAGCTTTCAAATTTATAATTCGTCCACTGGTGATATCCTTGCTGTATTTTGTTTTTACAGGAAGTAAATGGTAGGCAATCAGAGAACAAGATGAATTTGCCTGTGCCCGTGTACCTGAGACCACTGGATCAGAAAGATCCTTCTTTGAAGGTCAGCACGTTGGGATATATAACTGGCTTACATTACTGGCTTAAAATGACAAATTTTGCATATACACTACACAACTACACATTTTCTTCATGTATAGATCGTCAGTGAGCATGAAGCTGACATGTATTTGTTCCGTCTCTAGCTGTGGTGTGCAGCCGGTGTGAACCTCTCAGGTGGAAAACCACATGACCCAGGCCCACGTGTGTGTATTAATGACTCTGGAGCCGAGGCAGAGATGTCCAAACGGAGGAAAGGCTCTCAAAGCAGCCTAGACCAACAGGAGCAGGACCATAAGGTAAAATCTTTCATCAGTACAGACTGCAGAATACCCTTTTTCAGTATAATAAGGGTATATATTGCAAATCAGATACATTCAAACGACACACAGACATCTATAGGTGTGTTTATACTTGTAGTTCAGTTCCCTTGGTCTGGACCAAACAAGAATATACATACATTGTTACATATTTTAGTCCTGGTTTGCTTAGCATTTACACTTTACAATTGAACCACAGAAAAAAAAGAGATGTATAATGAACATTTGATGCATATTTTGTGAGCCAGTCATCAGAACAGTGTATCACGCTGGGCTTAATGCGCTTGTTAGGGTTGTGTATACCTGTGACTCCTTTTGACTCTGGAACTGAGGGAGACGTCCTGGCGGAGGAAAATCTCTATTCTTTCAGCACATTTAATGTCACATGTCATGACATCACGTCCTGTGTTTGATTCTTTAGCTGCCTTTGGTTTGCATTGTGTTCATACTTCAATTAAACGGCACCGGAATTCATTCTCAGACAGACCGAGACCCACCTGCTCAGGAGCTCTTAGTCCGCTTATTTGGTGTGCAACGGAGTTCAAACGGAAGTGTTCACACTTACTCTAACAAACTGCACTAAAATAGCACTAAAATAGGATTTATGGATTTTGTTCTACTTGACTAGTCCATATTTGTGTATTATTTTTAACTATTCCATCTTTGTGTTATATTGTTAAATTATAGTTTTATTTAATTTTGCTAGATTTTTTTTGATATGGTGTTTTGCATAAAATCTCTGGACCTGTAAAAATCTATAAACTTTTTTATTTTTTAACCATATACTGTATATATGTGTGTGTCAGGAGCAGGAACAAGAGGTTACACAGGTGGACGTATCTAGCCGTGTGTGGATCTGCACCTGCACAAATTACTCCACTAAAGTCGTTATCATGGATGCCACACAGCCCTCTGAGCTGCTGGATACCTTCTATGTCTGCAACTCGCACGTGCTGTGTATCGCCAGCGTGCCAGGTCAGATAACACACAGCCCTGAGTGGAGCTCATCTGACAATACGAAAAGATCTTTGCTTACCTTTTATCTTTATATTCCGTGTTTCATAGCATTGGTAAAGGAAGGACAGTTAGTAAGAGCATTGAGAGTTCTTGTATATTCTTTAGGTGTCATGGAGACAGACTATCCTGCGGGAGAAGAAGTTCCCCAGGACTCAGAGGTGAGGCTTGAAAGTTCACTGACAGGCAGTTTGGCCAGTAACAGCTCACACGGCAGTGATGGAGCTCTGAGCGGCATCTCAGCTGTTGGCTGTACAGCAGAAGGGGCGGGGTCTGGAGCGCAGACAGGCGGCTCAGGAACCAATGAGGTTCTGCCAGAGCTCAGTCCTGTAAGAGATAGAGGTAAGAACTGTTCATCATGTAGTTGTAGATACTTAAAGTAAGTCTTTATAACAAAAAAATATATTGAAATAAAAAAACAATTATGTGTCTTTAAATGAAATGAGATGTACTCAAAAGTGAAAAAAATTTGTATCATGACGGCACAATGTGTGAATAAACAACTATTTATTTATTTCCTTATTATGCAAATTCATCAAATAATCATCATGAATTCAATTCCAATACCAGCAACAGAAATCTAAAATCTAGGCAGGAATAGGATCTCTGTATAATCGAGGCAGGAGTATGCACCATTACCTGAAGATTTGATTATATAGTCTAGATGCTGTATGCGATAATAGCAGAGCTGAAAGCTGAACACAGAGAATATGTGCAATTTTAGCTATTATAAAAATAAAAGAATATGTTCAGTAAAATGTACATATATTAACACAGGCAAAAAATGTGTCTCGCTTAGCTAGCGTTAATCTGAAGGCAGTCTCCTCTTGGTGTAATTGTTGTGTTCATGGTCAATGGTAAGTGGTACAGTAACGCTACTGTGTGTGCAGTGGGGCTGTCTAGGGAACCTAGTCCCAATGAAGACGGCGTTCCCACGGCAGAGGAAGCCACTGAGGCTACTGAGGAGGAGGAGGAGGAGCAGGCACCGGGTACAGATACCAGCCAGCCTGGCATTTACACAGAGCATGTATTCACAGATCCACTGGGAGCACAGGCCACTGAGAGCTCTATAGCTGCAGACAATGTGAGGTGAGTACAGAGAGAATGAAAGGGTTGCTATCAATCAATTGTGCCTAGACTACTCTAGGGCCCAAAAACGGTCTCAAATCAGACAGATTGCCTCCAAAGTAAGTAGCTCCCTAAACCAAACCCCTTTTTGGCAATGTATGCATATGATACTTTGCTTCAGTGAGGTTTCTGATACGGTGCATTCATTAGGAGAAAATCATTCATCCCCATAGATAAGCCTGCACAAATCTATGTTGTGTATTATTTAGGTTGATTGTAGTTTCCTGAATACAAATAAAAGCCACTTGCACTGAAGTTCAGATCTTGTCATTTATCATATAAACTTAAAGCTGTGTTGAATTTTTTATGTGCATGATCCATAATAATAATCTTACTTGGTGCACATCTGTAAAAAGAAAAAAAATGACCTGATTAAGTCGCTAACGAAAGAAAGTAAAGCAGTAGTTCATTTTATCCGGGATGTGTGTGCCAGGGAGTTGGGTCAAGACAGAGATGCAGCGGTTTCTCCAAGCAGCGAGCAGGATCAAGTCAGGGAAGAAAGCCAGAGGATGAGCAGCACCCTGCCTACTATGTGGCTAGGAGCTCAGAATGGCTGGTGAGTCTCTCTCTCTCTCTCTCTCTCTCTCTCTCTCTCTCGTTCACACACACATACACACATCACACATCCTTTTCATCTTTCAGTCTGATAAAGCTCTCTGGCTCAACTGCATGCAAATATTTGAAGGCTGGTGATATTTAAATATGCCACTTTCCCCCTCTATCCTCTAGCCTGTATGTGCACTCGTCTGTGGCCCAGTGGAGGAAGTGCCTTCATGCAGTGAAGCTGAAGGACTCCATTCTTAATATTGTGTAAGTGAAGAAGTACGATGGATTAGCTAACTGAATCAGGACCACATCACATTCTGTTAGTGCAATGAAAAATACACCTGTAAGGCAGGCATGCACTGTAGCTGCATGATGTCTAATTGCCATTTTTCTTTCCACAGCCATGTTAAAGGACGAGTGCTTGTGGCTTTAGCCGATGGTACGCTAGCCATCTTTCACAGAGGCCTAGGTAAGACCCTACGCATTAGTCAGTGCAATCCTCTCTGCTTTTTACAGTTGAGCAATAAAAGCTCTTCTCTCTTTTTTTTAATATCTAGACAGCCAGTGGGATTTAACCAACTACCATCTGTTGGACCTGGGCCGTCCACACCACTCCATCCGCTGTATGTCAGTAGTGCATGATAAAGTGTGGTGTGGCTACAGGAATAAGATCTATATCATCCATCCCAAAGCTATGAAGATTGAGGTTTGTTCCTAGTTCACTGTTCTACATGGTGTGTGCTAGCTCTAAACCAGAAGAACAGATATATTTATCATTTTCTGTAATATAAAGAAAACCATCTGGTTCTATTACTGGTATTTTAGTGCACTATTTCTGATAGGGCGGATAGCTTCATAGTTATATGCTTATTTATTTAATATTTAGTTATTTATCATTCTTCCTCCTCTTTTTTCTGCTGCTCCCATTCTTGGGGTCGGCTTATTGGATCAAGGTTTTTTTGCCGAATACCCTTCCTGACACTTGCGACTGGCACTATAAGTGCACTGCCCCCTCAGTGGATGAGTTGAGCCAAGGGTTAAGGGCCTTGTTCATGGTCCCAACAGTGGCAGCCCGGTATGGGCCTCGGAGACTGTTGACATGGCAACAGTAAGAGCTGTTGTCAGCTGGTCCATAATGTGCACATGACTGACTGGGGTGTACAGTCCAGCTACAGATCCACTGACACTCTTTTAAGAATTCATCGCTGACATACAGTATTTGTATTGTCAAAATAGAAGTTTAAAGTAAATACATACTTCCATGAAGTTTTTTGGTTGTGAAGTATGGTGCAAGACTTCTAGCACTAAAATGAGTTTATTCCCACTCTCTTTCACTTTGAGTTGCCTTACATAAGTCTACTTAAAGATTTGTTTCCTGAAAGTTTTAGACAAATAGCCCATGTTTCCTGTCATAGGTTTAAATAAATACTTTTGTAATTAAACTTAAAAGTGGACAGCGTGTTACGAAAATGTGATCTTTCATTGTTAAAATTATTTCCATGAAAAAACATTTTTAATTTCTATTTTTCTTTTTTCATTTTCAGCAGTTTTGTCCTTTATGTAATACAAACCCACAGATGATAATATTCATTCTGTTTGTGGCAGTATACAATTAGATTCTGATTTGTGTGTGTGTGTGTAGAAGTCATTTGATGCCCATCCACGGAAGGAGAGCCAGGTGCGTCAGCTGGCCTGGGTGGGTGATGGGATCTGGGTCTCCATCCGGCTGGACTCCACCCTGCGTCTATTCCACGCACACACTTTCCAGCATCTCCAGGATGTGGACATTGAGCCTTATGTCAGCAAGATGCTGGGTGAGGAAGAGCAGGCGGAAGATTTTAGCTTTAGCTTTGTTTAAGGCATTTAAAGATCTATGGGAAGGGAAACTCAGAGATCCAATGCTGTATTGCTTAAACTGCAGTATTTAGGGATTTCTTTTATATATCAGCTGCATGATCAGAAGTGGAGATAGTTTAGGGTTTCATCAGTCCTATAACTTTATGGTTATGTTGAATCTTGAGCTTTGTGTGTAGTATCTGACTCTCTCACTGCTCCTCTTTTGCTTTAACAGGCACAGGTAAACTGGGCTTCTCTTTCGTGAGAATAACAGCTCTCATGGTGTCCTGTAAGCGACTCTGGGTCGGGACAGGAAACGGCGTCATCATCTCTATCCCTCTGTCAGAGTGTGAGTTCACAAACAGGTGCAGGATTTCAGAGGAACAGTACTGTTATTTTATGTAGAAAAGCAGTAAAGCCAGATATGAAGTAGGCTTCAATCTCATCAAGCTCCACAGTCCTCCTGTCTTGTCCTCTGCTTTCACTGTCATGTCTCTGACTCTCCTCTGGGTTTTTCTATCAATAGCTGTGGGTCTCCAGCATGGAGTTCTCGGGATGAGGGGTGAGTGGGGATACATGCTTAGTAAACTGGCTGTGATAAGACCCCTAATTGCTGCTGCACACTTGCTTACTTATACCTCTGTTATTCACCCCTGCCTATTTGTCAGCTTCTTTATCTTTAGGGAGTTTTCTGATTGTCCTCTTTGTATTTCTTTGGTTCTCTCTTACTGGCTTATATGGCCTCAAAATTGTGTAGACAAGAGTGTAGATCAAAATGCAAAGATGAAATTGATTAGTAAGGAAGCCATTGATGGAATTTGGCTTACAACCCGATTTTGTGACACCCCCCCTTCTCCCTTCTTCCTCTTTTATCTGTATTTAGAGATAGCACCGTAAGGTCAAATGAAGTGTCATGTGTTATGTTGGTAAAGTTATCGGTTCTCTGTGTATTCAGACTTCAGATAATTTTTTGCATAACTCATTGAGGTAGATAAAGCTACCTGCAGGCCATTCAGTCCATTCAGGTTGTCTGATTTTGTTTCCATAGAAGATAAGATAGTGCTTGTGGGGAAGATCAGTGGGGTCTTTCAGTAATGTCTATCCTGCCAATGATAGAGTCAAAGTACTGTATATAAGGTTGTACCTAATGTTTTTAGGTACAACTTTTGTTACTTTTAGTTGTTTTTTTTAGTTCTGCAGTTATTGTATCAGTACAAAAAGGTTTTTAATTCCAAACATTACTTTTCCAGCAAAAAATTATGTTACACAAAAATGTTTGTATGTCAGTAACGACAGCAACACATTAAATAACAGAGCACTTTTCAGACAAATAAACATAATGAAGACTGCTGGGTTTTGCCTGCAAAAAAAAAAGTAAGTATGACAGTCAATGTCTCCAGAAGAGCTGTGGCAGATTGTCAGGAAAACGTACCAGCTAATTACTCTCCAGTACGATGCAGAAGGCACATGCAAAGACTCGCTGTAAAGCAAAGATGCCTTCAAAAATAATGAAGATGTTTCTACACAAAAGAAAACACTATAAAGTACAGTAATAAACTAAAATAAAAGTCAATATTTGGTGTGCCTTTTTCTTAAATACTGTTCCCAGGGACAATGTGTGCAGTTATATAAGGACATTTTTTACTGAGTAATCTGCCACAGCTCTTCTGGAGGCTTTGACTGTCACACTTACTTATTTTTTTTTTGCATGGCATTTAGCAGATGCCCTTATCCAGAGTGACTTACATTTTATTTTATTTACACAACTGAGCAGTTGAAGGTTAAGGGCCTTGCTCAGGGGCCCAGCAGTGACAGCTTGACTGTGGTGGGATTTGAACTCACAGCCTTTGGGTCAGTAGACCAACTTCTCAACCACAAGCTACACTGCCTAAGACACTTCACAGTACTGTATATAAAGCATATTTCCTTAACATTCATTCATTCATTCATTCATTTTCCTTCTTTGGAAAAATCTAAACTGTGGGCTCTGTCCATTGGGACCGCACAGACCAGTAAGCACAGACCAGCAGGCATCTGAGTTGTAGTTGTGTCCAAGGTCTAAATACCAGTATGCTCAATTTTGGTAATAATTCCTAACTGTGCACGCTTTACTCTGAATATAGCCCTTTATCAAATATTGGATAGCTTCATTCTCTGTCTCTCTTTCTCTCATAATGACTGGATATTGATCTGCGTAATAGCTGACATGCGTCTGCTTTAACCTTTAACATTAAGCTCACCTCAATAGTAGGTGTTTTGAGTCCTTATAGACAGTTTGTGTGTTTTGCTGTGAATTCACTAAAGTACACATTAAAAAATGCAACTAATAAAGAACAGAACACTTGGATTAAGTGTGACTTTGCTAAGAACCTCAGACTTAACACTGGCTTTTTCTTTCCTCTGAACTGCAGCTAATAGGAGTGTTGGAGCGATAGCGGGCCGGCCTGGTGGCGCAGTACGTGTGTTTGGGGATGAGAGTGTGGAAAGCGGGACGGCAGGCTCCTCTGTGCCCTACTGCTCTATGGCCCATGCTCAACTTTGTTTCCATGGCCACAGAGATGCAGTCAAGTTCTTCACGGCAGTGCCAGGTATTATATTGAAAAAAGAATGTAGGTATAATATTTTATTAGGTACACTTTGATATTTAAATTGCTATGGGCTTTTCTTAATCCAGCAATGATGCAAACAGGTAAAGATGTGGTATTACCTTGTTGGTGTACAGCTGTGCTAATCTGGTGTCTGTACTGGGAAAAGCCTTGACATGGTCAGTCGACTCTGTGTCTCCTCTAAGCAGAATTTTAAAATCTGATTTTACTCCAAAGAGTTAAATGGGAGGAAATTCCACTGAAAGATGCCCTGCTTACCTTCACATTTATTTAATGGTATATTAACCTAAGAAAGTGTCAGTATTAGTGTCATCCACATCACCCGATACTCATCATCTGATCTGATCTGCTTAGACTTGTGTCCGTTTCTTTATGGCATGCAGCTTTACAAACACTCCAAAAGCATGAGAAAAGCATGCTTCTCTAGCGAGGTTTTAGATCTTTAAGCAGACTAACTGCATTTACAGCTGTGTTTGTTAAATGGGCTGCTTACACAACGTGATCTTTGCAGGCAGACATCCAAGTTCAAGTTAGAAAGTAGACTAAATAAAAACATTTCCATGCTGTTTCGTGATATATACTGAAGTACCAGAAAAACAAAATACATAGCAATGCCACTTATCGTTGGTTGTGTCCGTCAATGCGTATAGAACATCTACGGAAACTTCTAGAGCTGTTTCTGCCATGATAATTGGCAAGTTATCACAATTTTGTGATAGTTGGAGGTCGTGAGATGGATTATAGCATTTCGGAGGTAGAAGCAAAGTTTGGATTTTCACATATGAGTTTTTCAAAAGGTGTACCATGACTACAGGAATTCTGGCAAAACCTCAAACTTACAACAGCAGTGTGCCAGTAAAAAGACTCTGGGTGAACGTGACCAGCGTCAGCTGGCAAGAATCATTTTGCGTACTGCCTCAATGAACATCGGAATTCTGTGCTGGGGCCTCAACAAACATCAATGTAAGGACTGTGCAACATTTCATGCATGGATGAGTGAGTTTGGTGTGGAAGAACTTGACTGGACTGCACGGACCTCAACCCAAGAGAACACTTTTGGAATGAATTAGAGTGGAGACTGAGAGCCAGGCATTCTCATCCAACATCAGTGTCCTCACAAATGCGCTTCTGGAAGAATGGTCAAAAATTCCCACAAACACACTCCTAATCCTTGTGGAAATTTTCCCTAAAAAGTTGAAGCTGCAAATGGCCGACATCATATTAAACCCTATGGATTAAGAATGAGATGTCACTCGAGTTCATGCGTGTGAAGGCAGGCGAGTGAATACTTTTGGCAATATAGTGTATTAGTGTATATATTGTAATTATAAAAAGTCATAATTTCCCATCTCTGCTTAAACAAACAAACAAATAAATAAATAAGTGTGTGTGTGTGTATAGTAGAGATGTGAAACTATGATTCCACAATGGTATCATCTGACCTCCACACATTTCTAATTAAATATAAATGGCAACATCCTCCCCAATTTAGTTTTTGTGTTTTAATATTTTTTTTCAGGTCAGGTTGTTCCTCCAGCAGCAGCACCTGACAGCATGACCCGAGACTCAGACTCCCCTTCCTCCGACAGTCCCTCACGAGAGCAGGATCCCAGGTTCATGCTGGTCATGAGTGGAGGGGAGGGCTACATCGACTTCAGGATGGGTAAGAATGCTACCAACCTGTCAGCTTATGCTCACAGCTTACACTCCATTCTCACAGCTTACACTGTACACTCCTACATTCGCTAGTGCTCAAATTCTGGCCTGTGTCTCCCAGGTGATGAAGATGGAACAGGCATAGCTGAGGACGAGGAACCTCTGGAATCCACCCTGCAGCTGCACTCCGCCCCCACCAAAACCGAGCGCGGCCACATCATAGTCTGGCAGGTCGCCATCGATGACGAGTGAGCGGCCAATCACTGCCTCAGGTTCAACAGAGAACTCCGCCCCTCAAGCCACTCTGTGGCCTGCTGTTATATTTTTTATCACAAATTACTAGAATTATGATTCCCATGATTATTATTAGAAGACAGAAGCCCATTTCATAAGGGATACTTTCGTTTTTTGTGTTTCCTTTGAAGTTTTGCTACTTTCTATTTCCATTCACGCCAAGGCATAGCGTCAAAGGGAATCTGGGGAGGCTGGAAAATAAAAGGGAATAAATGAATCCGTCCAGGAGTGTAATTGTAGAGTTTTAGTGACTGGGATTTTTCAATGGCCAGTCTGGGAAAAAAAATCCTAGTACTCCACTAGAGTACTGAAGCACAGAGACCAGTGAAGGAAACTCATGCTTTGAGTTTACACCATGACTGATTGTATAATTATATTATATAAGGGAAGTCCCCGTGTTCAAGTTATTTGTTTTGTGTAAGATAGAGAGAGAGAGATAGGTAGGGATCTTGTGAGGCTGGGAATTGACTGGTGTTGCAGTAGCATCATGTGATAATTCTAGAGCAACAGAAAGCTATTTTTGCTATCGGCTTGGCATGTGTCCTGTTTGCATTGTCCCAGAACCTTAAAGGCATGGTCTGTCTTGTCATGTGTGTCTATGTGTGTGTGTGTGTGAGAGAATGAAGTAGTCCAGTGCTTTATAAAGGCCTAGCACTAGATTCTGCCTCCTGTGGTAGCACCTGTACGCTAGAGCTTGTTGGCACTTTAAAATAGTGACCAATATAATCAGATCTAAACTTATTAGATCTACACTTATTCACTTGTTTGTTTTGTTGTTATTGTTATTGTTGTTGTTTTTTATAAAGGGGCTAGCCTGTTACCAAAGGATAAATTGTAGAACAAATGCATAACAGCCTCACGTTACTTGCATCATTCCATTTTGGCTTTTTTGTGTGTTTTTTTGATGTTTACTACAAACTTTTCACACTTGAGATCGAATTTTTTAGGCCTCATTTCTCAACAGGGATTTTATCAGAACCACTTTGCATCGCACCTTACCTTGTTTGTCACAAAGCGCTAATCCGGCGGGTTTGTGCATTCGTTTTTGTTTCAGATTGAGTGTTTACATGTCTGGTCTTTGATGCTGAAACCAGTTTATTGGAAAAAATAATTCCTGGTGCTGTCTGTTAAAATGAACAGGCCAGCATTTAACTTTTTTTTGTATTTGAAGGAAATAAATAACAGGCAGTCTGGTTTTGTTTTTATTCCAGAAAGGGAATATTCATATAGGTATTTTGCCATTCCAGTATTTATTTTGTTCATAATGAATTTTGTGGATGAATGAATGTAACTTTTTACATGAACATTCTAACAGTTTGTGTAATATCAGGCACTCAATGGATTTGTGTAGTGTGTAGTATTGCAGACATTGTGAAGGAATTGCGTTATTACCGGATGATAATTGTATCATCTTGGATTGGAATATGTAGTGTATACAGAATAACATCTGTGTGGATCATCTGGAGTTCAACATTCATTGTACTAAGCTATGCATGTTTTTTTAAAAGGACACTGCAATGTGTTTGTTCAAATCCCTGATTATTGCCACCTTTTTGGGTGGACTAGTGTGTATGTATGTATGTGTGTGTGTATGTGTATGACTGATGTAGAGCTGTGCGTATGTGTGTGTGTGTGCGTATGTGTGGACGGTTGCTTGATCCTCTAAATGACACAGGATGTGCTGTGGTCGTCACAGCTTGTCATTACTGGGGTTTTTCCTGTTTAACGTTTGCTAAAACAGCATCATAGCCTTATTTTTAACAATCTAATAAACTCAATTTCATGGGAATTAACAGATGCTGCTGGTCTATCTGTATTTCTTTTTTAGTCCTTATTACAAGAACCGAAGTGTTAAAAATGCTGCCAGTTTCTGATAAAAGGTACAGCAAAGTAAGCAACAGATTTATTTACATACAAAAAAACTCATTTCATTCATTTTATGAACAGAAGCATGAAGACATGAATCCAACCAGAGGAGATCTTGTATGAGTTGTATTTCACTGCATAGATTCACTCTGTCTGCTAATGTGATGATAGTGTTTGATACTATTATAGTACAGTATGACTAAACCAACAGAATCTGCCAAATAAAGTATTAGCACCTCAGTAAAAACACTACGAGTAAGTAAGAGCTAATTACTACAAATTACATACTAACTTACCCAAATTTAATCAAGTTTTTAGATGCAAAGAACTTCCTGGAACTATCTTATAACTCACTCACTCATTTTCCCCAAGAGGCTGGTGTTGTGCGTCACCTCCAATGACACAATGTGTCTTTTTTTCCTTGTTAAGAGGTCATTCTTTAATTTATCCTCAGTAAATGATCTATCCTGGTCAGGGTTAGGGTGGATCTGGAGCATATCCCAGGAACACTGGGTGTGAGGCAGCGATACACCTTGAATGGGATGCATATCCATTACAGGGCACCTTGCGCGCACACATGCACGCACTCAAGGATTCAAGGAGACTTTATTGTCATTCGCATCACATGTGGTACATGGGGTGGAACGAAATTACAAACTCAACTACATGTGTTCTATGGATGAGAATGAGAATGAGTGGAAGGTGAAATAAATAGGGTAAGGTGAGAGGTAGTCCATGTGTGAATAAAGTGGATACAGTTTCCATGTGTGGGTAAAGTGTCCATGTGTGTATGTAAAAGTGACTGAAGTGTCCTCAGAAGTGTCGTTTCAGTGTTTGTAAGGTGGTGGAGTTTATGAGTCAGGTGGTGGAGTTTATGAGTCACACCCAAGGGCAGGTTTTGATTAGGCAACGTGTCTACTGGGAGGTTGGACATAGACGAAACACACAGGATTGGAGACTCTCATTCTATTCTATTTTTTAAATTCTGTTAAGCATTACAACATTACCCAGGTTGTCCATTGGAAGGTCGGAGGTATGAGCCCCAACATCCCAGCACAACCCCAGCACAAGGCGCCCGACCCAGCCGATGAGATACTGGAAAATGGTCGAGAGAAGCGACGAGAGCACCGGACCAAGGGCTCTTTAAATAGGCCAAGGCACTGGTGTGTCTCGTTGCGCTAAATTGCCCCCGGGGGTGCTAGGAAATTGAGTTCTCCTGTCCGGAAATCTACACTGCCACGCCCCCTAGTGTCCGCGGCACAGCACCACTCCTTACAGGCAAAACAAAATTAGTGTGCAGTATGACTGCCTCATAAAGTGAGAGAAAGTGCAAGGAACTGAAATAAGCACACCAAATGTCAAAACTGCTGCTTAGATATTGAAACATGTGAGCATTGCAGCATCCACTATAGATGCAGTTTCACAAAATTGTTGTGTGTATGTAAAGAATGTGGCAGTGATACAGGGTCTGGATTTTTGTGAAGTTTGAACCTTTATGCCACAAGATATTGACTAGTGAAGTGCTAGATTTTTGCTCTGGACATTATTCACTAGGTGGCACTACTCCGTAAATGAATCATAATAAGATACTGTAATGTGCCTCCCAGAGGACAAGTGCCCATAAAATGTCCATTATTTTAGGCAAAACAGTTTTCAAGCTATTGCCCAAAAATTGCTTTGAACCGACTTGACTTCAATGGGCACTAGGACGACACTGCGGACACGAGCCTTATATTCTGTATCAGACAGAGTGCCATGAGGATTGGTGACGTCAAAGTCAAAATGATGTTGTAGATCAGATATTGTCAGGAGAAAAAAACAGAAGAACAAAAAAAAAGGAAAAAAAAACTATATGATCCCCAGTGCTAGCTGTGGCATATAATAATCATAAATATGCATCATTAAGTAAGCTTGGAATTATAGGCTGCTATTTTTATTACAATTATTTACATGCTATTTTAAACCATATGCAAGGGTTTATACTTTTTCTAAGCATTTAAAAAATCTACAGGGATGTTATATCTGCTTTTCCTTATTCAGTTTTATACCCTACAACTCCTCATAAGGGTCTCGATTGATTTCACATAAGGGATTGAAGAAAAAAATCGTGGTTGATTGCATCGCTTAAGCAGCATTGCTGCTGAATATCAGAGCCATAAATGGAGAGAAAGGACACAATAGAATTGCTAAATATAAGAGCATTGAGACTAGATGCAGTTTGCTCATGGGTCATAAGGTGGCAGTGTTGGATTAGTCCAAAAGTGAAGGAGCCGTCAGCAAAATGACGTAACAGCCACGCCTCCTGTCTCTCTCTCACTCCCTCTCTCCAGCTATCTACCTCTCTTGGTACCTAAACAGCCTGATGATGCAGCTTCAGTGTACAGATGGGTCTCCGCTAATGATGTCACGCACACACACGCTTTTCACTATAGGTCGTTATGAATATGCATGTGCGAGAGAAACGCCAACTACCCCCAATCCAGTTGTGTGTGAGAGTGTGTGTGTGTGAGTTATCACAAAGCAAGCAGCAGATCTCCCTAAATGCTGCTGCTGTAACAGTGTATAAGCCCATGATGCCTATGTTCACGCCTGTGTTAATTGACGTGTTCACTTGTTTCGGAAAATGGCGTGTATTCTAATGGCCTATGTGGTGACAAGTGATAACAAAATTAGCTGGTGGATTTCTGAAGCATGAAGAGAGATGCAAGCGAAGCCCAAGCCGCCTACGCACAGACAGAGAGGGAGGGAGAGAAAGACAGAGAGAGAGAGGGGGAGGCAGAGAGGGATGGAGGGAGGCTTCCTTGTTTGCTCACTCAACCTTCCCTACATGGCTCAGGAGACAGTGCTTACGTAAGCCAGCTAGCTGCTCTGTCACTGAGACCCTTGGGCGTGTGTGTGTGCGTGTGTGTGTTCACACTTAAGCCCCTAACCACTATGATTCAGAGGCATCCTTATCTGCTTTC
The DNA here is from genome assembly GCA_028566375.1 of Leptodoras nelsoni. Taxonomy (NCBI): domain Eukaryota; kingdom Metazoa; phylum Chordata; class Actinopteri; order Siluriformes; family Doradidae; genus Leptodoras; species Leptodoras nelsoni. The sequence goes on from JAOVVG010000026.1 coordinate 17,908,190, forward strand.
TGTACATTGCTATAATCACAAGCTCATAATATTACTGACAACCGCTCATTACATGTGTGAATGTGTGTGTGTGTGTGTGTGTGTGTGTGTTGTGAATCATTTAGGACCTTGCAATCATGCTGTCCTGGTGCTCTTTCTGACAGCCTTTTTTCACTCTCTCAAGGATGTTTGATTTTATGTGTGCACATTGCATTAAGGTCAGTGTGTGTGTGTGGATCAGAGCCTGTGTGTAGGTATCAGACCTTGATCTTTAGGTAAGGCTCAAGGCATCTGTTGCACACTGTCAATATTGACCTTGCTAGTGCATCATCCTCTCTTTGTTGTCACTATGAGAGCTCTTCCCCTCGGCAGCCCGGGATCCAAAGACCGGAGTTGCTCCTGCTATTAATGTATTTGTGCGTGTGATGCGCACATGGCGTCACTCCTCACACCCACAATTTCCTACCATCCTCCATACCCAACATTATTACACACCACACATCTGCAAGCCCCCGCATGCATACCTAATGCCAAGAATCTCTTAAGCGGCATCTCTTAAAAGACACAACACGCATAATCATACATGGTGAGTGATTTTATACACAAGCCTGTATTCCTAAGGCAACAGTGCAGCTTCAAACAAAAACTATTAGCAAAATATCGGCAGCGTGCTACATCTGTTCTTCATCGGCCAGGATTTTCATAATCAAGAAGATTTGTGGAATTATGACCATCTGAAAAAAAAAAGGCAAAATGAACAACATTTAGGGTATTAAAGGTGCTGTGTGTAGGATTTAGTGGCATCTAGTAGTGAGATTGCAGATTATAACCAACTGTATACCACGTCCCTCTCCCCTCCCTGTGTAGTAAAACCTCCGTCTCCAAGACGCTCAGTAAAACTTACCAGGTAATTACTGCACAGTAGGACGCAGAAGTCTTAGGCACATGCAAAGATTTGCTGTAAAGCAAAGGTCTCTTCAAAAATAATGATGTATAATGATGATCTATAAAGGGCAGGAAACAGTAATAATCTAAAGGAAGTCAATATTTAGTGTTTAGTGTCTTGGAGAATCTTCCACAGCTCTTCTGGAGACTTTGACTGTCACACTTACTTCTTTTTTTGCATGCAAACCCCAGCAGCCTTCATTATGTATTCTTTCTGAAAAGTGGTCTGTTATGTAATGTCTTGCTTTCGTTACTGACATACAAACATTTTTGTGTAACATTGGTGGAAAAGTGCATTTGGAAATATAAAGTCTTGACTCAGGCTACACGGTGGCTTGGTGGGTAGCACCGTCGCCTCACAGCAAGAAGGTCCCAGGTTCGATCCCTGGGTGGGGCGGTCTGGGTCCTTTCTGT
>JAOVVG010000026.1:17922098-17933505 GCA_028566375.1 Leptodoras nelsoni
TGTAAATAGTCATGAAAATAAAGAAAACGCATTGAATGAGAAGGTGTGTCCAAACTTTTGGCCTGTACTGTACATGTGTGTGACATATCCGCTTTAACACTGCATGCTCTTGCTTAATGCACAGTATTACTGGAAATCTTTACACACTCTCAGTCTGCCAAAGTCTTTTGTCTTGAGCGAAGTGTGACGTGACATGCTAGCTGTAGTCACAGATTACAAGCTGTTGGGTTTCTGGTGTCAAAAAAAAAGAGATACTGATAAAAAAGTTCATCTGCATATGAACTCCATTTATAGTTTACGGCCTTGGGCAATGTCTGAGAATGGCATGACATCATAGCTAGATGGCTATGCAAACATAGATAAGCTTATCTGAAGTTCCAACAGAGATGTCAGTTTAAATTGTGCTCTGTGTCAAACCGTTACCCCGACCTGCCAACAGCTACAGCGCTACGAGAGCATGATAACAGGATTATACGTGTGCTCTCTCTTCAGAAGTTGGCTTTTGTTGCAAAGTCGTTGCTCAATCCAATCAATATATCTATTCCTTACTCTTCTTCTGCTCTGGCTTTCCGTTGGCTGTTTACTCTCTCGCATACATATCACGTCCATGTGTTCTTGCCTCTAGGCAGTATTTGGAATGCATACAGGAGGCCACATGTGCTGAATCCGTGAATGGGATATATGCAGGCCTGAATTTATTTTGCGCAAGCAGCTTACGAAACCCCTCTAAGAACATGCAGCAGCTCTTCCAGCTTCTGGTGCTTCAGTTACCGTTGGCTCATATTCAGTTACTATATTCATATTATATGGCCAGGAATGTAGTACATTGCTGACTTTGTCTATTTTTAAAGGGCCAAGCTTGGATCACATCGAAATGTAATCGAATCTATGCCATGATGCTAATGTTTCCAAAAGAGCTGAGGCAACGTTTTCGCCGATAAATATGGACGATGATTTAGCAGCTAGACTCTTGCAGAATCTATTATACATCTGATACCGTATCCGTGCCCTGTCATGGCTGTGTACGTGTACTCCTACACACAAACAGATTGCACAAACCCTGTCTTGGTTTTTACATTTATTCATTTGGCAGCTGCTTTTACTCAAAGTGATTTAGAACTGACAGAGGGTAGACTCAAAGCAGCTCGAAGACCCTTCAGCCGTTCTCCAGCGGTCCTGGGATTTGAATTCTGATCAATGTCTCAGAGACTTAATCACTTGAGGTCGAGAGTTAAATATTAATAAAAAGATATAAAAATTGACAAACTCTGGAGGTGAACAGACTTGCAGACTAATATGTGTTTGTGTGTGTGTGTGTGTGTACCTGAGTGTGTGCTGTACTGCACTTTGAACATTCTTTTCTCAGTTATTTTGTCTAGATCCCAGCAGTGTCAACAGAAACTTCGGAGTAAACAAAGGAGAGAAATGAGCTGAGACAGAAATAGAGAAAAAGAGTGCAAATCAGATGAAATACTTTAAAGAGAGGAAAAATATAAAACCTATTTTGACTATGATGGTACCAGCACTAATGGATTATTATTTTACAAAAAAAAAAACCTCCATCTCTCTTGTTCTTTTGCAATCTTTCTCATTACTGTTTCACTCCGTTTCCTTAGAAACACTGAAAGCTACATTGATGTTGTTATTCATTCAGACAGTGAAGGAGAGTCTACTCACTAATACAAAACATCGACTTTTGATGTCACCCAGAAAGCTGAAGTACGTACAACATGAACTCTGAGTCTAAGTTAAATGTGACTTTGTGTGTGTGTGTGCATTCAGTGCATATGAATGCATGCAGGATGTGGGCTGGGGTACAAGCTCATGCCGTACCTGTCAAATAGACAGACATATGACTGACGCATTTCATGATCTGAAAGACATTTCGATCAGAAGGCTCACATGCAAAATAGCTTTGTAGACAAATTCGAATAGTGGAGTTAATGACAACAAAAATATTGCATTTTAAAAATAGCCAGCCAAGTGCTCAGCATACGGTACAGTACATCCTTAGAGGCTTTTGTAAAGACGAAATTAACAAACCTGGTCAAGAAACTGGCAAGAACATCAAATATAAAGGAGTGTTGATGTGTATGATATTTAACTCTGTCATTCTGTGTATTTTCATAGTTTTGATTCCTTTTCATACATATAAGAAGTATAAGTAAGTTTGAGAGATTGACTGAATGCCAAAAAGTCTATAGTAATTCACAATCAGGAGTCCATGAGAGAATAATTGTCCCTGCTGTCTGAAAGGCGTGGCATTCCTCTCTGCCCTGGCAATTAGATCAACACTGATGTCTGGGAACTCATATATACAGGCAGAGGAAAGTTAGCATCTACTGGAAGTGCATTCAGCTGTCCTGCTCTTCGAAAAGATGCTTTGGTTTGGCTTGACATCCTTCCAAGAAGTGAACTGGGTATGAAATGGCAATTATTAGATTGGGGGAGAAGTAGGGTTCATAAAACACGTATGATTTACCATAATAGAGCATTATCATGAAGTGTCTGTGTAATTAAAAAAAAAAAATAATAATACAAAAAAAATAAAAATAAAATAATAATAATAATAATAATTATTATTATTATTATAACCAAAGATTTATTATTATGGGAGCCAGTTGTCCCCACATGGATAGGAATATCTGATATTTCTAACCTTGTGGGGACATTTTGCTTTTTTCTGTTATAGATTTTAACAAAAATAAAAAATAAAATAGCCAAAAAAAAGTTGCCTTTTCATTACTGAGGTTAGGGTTAGGGGTTAGAATTAATTGACTGCAGTTATAATTATTTTAATAGAAATTACTCACAAGTAGAGAAATACAAATGTGTGTGTGTGTGTGTGTGTGTGTGTGTGTGTGTGTGTGTGTGTGTGTGTGTGTTTGTATATGTGTGATTGTGCCTCCTTGTAGAACTCTAGGCAAAGTGTTTACATTGTGTCACATGGTTATTATCGGTTGAGTCACATACTCTTCTGTGGGAATTCTTCTGTGCTTCAGATAATCTACCGATTCCTCTGCCTGTGTGAATGTGTTTGTATGCCTGTTAGTGGGTGTTTGTGTGTATTATTTATTAACCTTCCACAGGAAGACTTTTCCCTGTTCACAGTATTTTTGGCAGCCAAGCATGAACAAAAACTTTCTGAAAAAGAAGCGACTTCTCCTAGCTCTGTCTCAAACTGGCACCTGTATTCATTAACTGGAATTAATTTTGGTTTAGACAAATGAATCGGGAACTGATCCAGCTCTTCTCACCCGCAGCCACAGACATGTCCTAACCTGCCTGTTCACATTCAGCAAAACAGCATGTCTGGACATGTCCTTATTCTTATTAAGCTTCATTCTGAGTTATTGACTTACAGCATACCCTAGGGCACTAGTGTTTGATAGATGTCTTTTTTAATTAGAATTTCGACTTGACAAATAATGGTCACTGGGAGACTTGTCCTTTAAGACAGTGCACAAATCACTTAGAACTGTTGGGCTGATGCTAGCCTATGAAGTCATCCTAAACTTACCGTACACCCTAAAACTAAAAAAAAAAGACGAAGACATCTTCCTACAACACAATCTAGGGAATGCTTGCGAGTTTTCTTGAATGGCTAATTTTCTAGTAATTTTCTAGTAACACTAAATAGGCACCAGTCCTGGAATGCCAGAGTTTGCCACAATTTTCCTGTTTAAAGACATCTGATTCATATCACAACTTAATAATCAGACTGTAAATGCGTTAATGCAGGGAAATGAACACACTGTGCTGGACTCCTTGGGGACATGGGGACATTCTTTGTATCTATTTACTACCATTTTCTTTACATATGTACTGTATAGTTGATTATTTGATTATTAATTGATTAATTTCATACTCTTCCACAGTTATATTGTCTTTTGTCCTTTATACTCTATTATATCTTGTCTGCTGCTATAACACTGGAATTTTCCACCTCTTTTTATTGGATCTTATCTTAAAATATACCTAGCCACTCCTGCTCTGACCTTAAATCACATCAAATAGAGGTCTATTACTTCTCTGCAATTAATGTAGACTTGAATCATACCAATAAATGACTGTCTATCTAGCCCATTAGCCCATCTAGCCAAATTAGTTTCATTTGGCACATTATAGGTCATTTTCACACATGCCTCCAATGTGCTCCTCACCATCATTTCCATCTCTCAGTAATCCAGTCCTATTTTCATAGCACGTCCAGGGACCTTCCTGTTGCAGTAATTATGAGATCACTAACTGGAGATTTGGTCAAAGCACTCATTCAGGCTCACTTTACAGCTAATTGCCATTTTGGTAACAAGCAGCCTGTTTTTCTTGACTCACAGAGTTTAGAATAAATTCTTCCTGAGTCTACATTAGCAACACCAGATAAGGCGGGGCGCCCTGGAATGGCAGGTATTGAAATACAGTCACTGGCGAGATCTAATTTATGAAGCTCCCTCAGGGCTATGAACTCATGTCACATAAATAGGGAAAGAATTGAGTGTCACCTCCAAGGTAGAGGTCGACACATTTGACACATGAAGCCTCGTAGAAACCTCCTCTCTCGCTCTTTCTCACTCTCCCGGAGCTGTCTTTCTGACGCCTGACCTACATGACCTGAATCAGACTTACTCTCTAGAGCTCTGTAACAATTAATGAGGGAGGTTTTTTTTTTTGCTGTTACAGCATGATACATAAGATTCCCAGCAGTAACTGCCATTTTCACCTGGATCATTGACTCTTTGTAATGGTTTAATTAATGAAAAACCAATTAGAAGGAAAATGATCTATGATTAGCTAGGAAAATGTCTAGCTTCCCACTGTAAGACTTTTCTAGGATATAAACCCTGTTCCTGGAATGAGCCTGCTCAGCATATCACACCTATACAGCCAGTAAAACAGTAAGGTGAGATGTCTTAACTTGTCTTCAGCAGTGGAAAATCCAACCCAACTACAAAGCAAGTGGCAGGTTTTTACAACACTGCGCATAAACACTTGCAAAAGCATAAAACTTTATTGCTACGGATAAGGGGGTCAGTTCTCAAAATGAAATTGCCCAAAAATAAAATACCATTAGCAGGTGTAGTAATGCATAAGCCATGGTTGTTGAGTACACATAGACCTCATAAGGCTCTCATTATGCACACCTTAGCATTTGGTTGTTGCTTTTTTTTTCTTAGACAGAACAGGCTTGAAGAGGCACAGAAATGCCAATGATCATGTGTTCTAGCAGGCAAAATGTCAGAGTCTAAGCCAGCCTAATGTTACATACCCATGTTAATGGGATGAGGTAGACAGAAAAGCAGAAATTCTGTACTTTTTGAAGAGATGGCTACAGAAAGCTCTGTCTATACTGAATCCTGCGCACTGCCTCCTTCAAAAGTTACATTTTCTTAGCTTTTTCTGTTGTTGTATTTCCTTCCTTTAACAAATGCCATTCATTCGGTTTAGTTTTAATCGTATAGTGCTTTTGACAGTAGACAATTTCACAAAACAGATTTGCAGAAATAAAGCTCATTATAGAACAACTGTTTGAGATCTTTCAACATGAATCATGCATCAACATCTGTTTTTTGTTTTTGTGTTTCCCCACCCTTCCATCTTCTTTTCCACTGCACGTAAATTAAAATGGACTGGATTCCCCCCCCAGTTTCTCAGCTAGTCAAATCACCTACACAAATCACCATAGCAACTTTTACATGAACTTTTCTGCCTTGGTTTGCAGTCACAGCTTCCACAGTGGTCGTTATTCGTTGTACGCCACTGCATATTAGTTTGTTGTTGCATTGTAAGAAAGACTGACACCCTCCAACACGCTTCCTCTTCCTTCCCATTAGGCAGAGGCACATTTTTCATCCTGCGGCATGTGCCGAGCTGGTAGGAACTGCGTACCTGAGAGAAAGCTTCCTCTGAGACTCAAAAACAGTCAATATAGATGGTGCAAGGTAGGCAAAAGTATATCTACAGAGCGATGGAGCAGAAAGGAAATGCCAAAGATTTCAGCCAGAAACAGTGAGTTGGTTGGTTTGATGTTCTGTAAGGGCAAACGGCACTCCGCTTTGGCAATGCTTGGGAGCAAATGAGATACAGATTAATTGTGCAAGTTGTTTAAAAAGAAAGGAAATATGAAATACACAGAAATCTAGAAATACATCCAGGAAGCTGTTAAAATTGGCTGAACCACAGCAGCTTTGGAAGTAAGGGCAAGGACTGTTACTAAACCTCAGCATAGCTTAAACTGAAAAAGCATTGAGGAAAAAGTAATGAGATTGCACAGCAGGAAGCAAACACAGATTAAACCAACACCTTTTTAAGTGTGTCAACCCATTATTCAGCTATGCCCTAGTTTTTTTTTTTCATACTCATTCTACCCTCACTGCCCACATTATTAGGGACACCTGCTTATTTATATAACTATAACGGTAACAGACTAACATAAAATGAACAGTTGAAGATTGGAGCAATGTCAACTGGTCTATTATCCAATCTTTATTTGCTCTGTTGTGGTGAGCATATGGCTAGTGTAGTGTCAGATTCCTGTCCTAGGCTGAGTGGAACCTGATGTAGTCTTCTGCTGTTTGTGTGGTGGTTTGATGCAGTGTGTATGTTCAGAGATGTTCAAATCAGCTCAAATCAGTCTGGCGATTCTCCTCTGACCTCAAACCTCAACTAGACCCTTTTCACCCTCATATCTGGATGTGGTTTTGTTTTTCCATAACATTCTGTGTAAACTCTGGAAACTGTTGTGCATGACAGTCCCAGGAGATCAGCAGTTTTTGAAGAACTCAGACCAGCCCATCTAGTATCAATTACCATTTTAAGTCAAAGTCACTTAGGTCACATGGGGGGAACCCATTCTAATGTTTGACAAGACAATTAAATCTCTCAGCCTTTAATTGCATGCACTGCCACCACATGATTGGCTGATTGGATAATTGTTTGAAAGAGCAGGTATACAAGTGTCTCTAATAAAGTGTCAGGAAGACTTCAAATCAGTTTTCTTCCTAGTCATTCTATATATGTTTAACTTTATTTATTAACTGTCCCACTGTACATCCAATGTAAAAAAAAACAACATAAAACTTGGGAAAGCAGATGAACTCCCCACATATCGCTCCTCTTCTCGCTCCTTTGCTTCCTCTCCTCCACATTGGCTTACAGGCTCCCTGTGGCCTGTTTGCTTCCTGTAGCCCCTGTCTTGGTGGACTTCCTCATTATAATGCCTGAGCTTTAGCACTCTGCTAATTAATTCCCCTGGTAATACAAGCTATTACAACTTTGGTGCAGGTAAGGGAACATGGCACATATCTCGACTCGCAGACAGAGAGGCTCTCTCACAGATGTGTTGGCCTGAATTCCAAATAACGATGCACGCAGGAAGAACTGCATACACAAATACAAAGCAGGCAAATAAAACATTATCAGAAGGAAAGGATGAGTATGTGGAGCAGGTATCTGCAGTCACATGCTCCAGTCTTCACTTGCTCTGTCTCTCCTGCACAATTAAACAGACATGCACACACACACACACACACACACACACACATACGATCAAACCCATTATTGCCGATGTCTAGCCAGGGCACAGGGGTTAGCTAGTTAGCAGGAGAGGATGATGTGGATTTGTGGGCTGCTGAAGGAGCCTGTGTGCAGATTTGGTACTGCAAAAATAGCACGGCTAATCAGAAGAGGGCTGAGGGCTAAGAATAGGGAAGAGAAAGACACTGGACATTTTGACCCACAGGACAGCTAGACCACAGGAGACCACAGGAGAGGTTGGCAAACATTAAGGCTTGAGATTAATACTCAAACCAATTAGTAATATTTCTAGAAACAAATTGTTGATAAAAATAATGAGAGTGAATTCAGGGTAAAATACAACAGATCTATGTTCATTTTAAGAAGTGTGTTACTTGAGAGCCAGAATAACACCAATATATCACCATTAAAAAGATGGATTTGGCATTTCCCTACTATAGGAGGAGATTAAGATCCGATTTACTTTGAAATATCCTAATATAGCCACTCAGCACTAATAAAGGTTTTGTCTTGTCAAGGCAAACAGAAAAGAAAACAAGTTTAGCTTTGGCTTCAGGAGCTTTGATAAATATTATATGCTGTGTTTTATAGGTTCAAGACTCTCATGTAGACATCATGGATTAAAATCCAGTAAAAAACCCATTTCACGATTTTGCCCTTCAAAAAGTCACCAGACTTGATTCTTTGTGAGCTTCATGTTTTATGAGATGAATTAAAAAATATAAGCATTTGAGAACACAATATGTTTTTTCCTATAAAGCACCAGTTTGACATGCCACTATATCACTTGTGTGCAATGAATGAAAATAAGCACTCGTGCTTGATAAAAACGTTCTTCCTCCCTGCTTTCTGTTATGCTGTTGTCTATAGAAGTTTCAGCTAGTATCGACTTGGGCAAAACCCAGAGCATGAAATCACTAAAAATGCATGGGACTTCTTCTTGGTATTATATAAGAATAAGAACATTGACCCAGCTAGAAAGAAATTCATATCTCTGAACTGGGGAAAGCAATATGGAGTGAAAATGTGTTAATATGCACCGTTTTATGTCTGTACATCAGCCCCCTCTTTTTGTTTCTCCTACTGTACGGATAGCAAAAGCAGTGACAGTTGGGAACTCATGTTTATGCATCTCGGGTAAAAAAAAAAAAAAAGAAGTCTGTATTAGTCACTATGCTCTGTGTCCTCCTTTCCCACCTACTAGACTTCTACAAGAATAATTAATCATACTGACCAGCCTCACACCCAGAGGATAGCTACAATCATCAGCCCACAATCAAATATTATTCAGCCTTCCTTTTAGACCTACTGTAGCTAGCACTTGTTTTGCCTTGCATTCATATTTGGCTGTGTCTGTAGCTAGCAGTGTGACCCAGCAAAGAGCTGGGTCAGCATTCGTAGGAGACTTGTAGGAGGCAATACTTTGGGTATGAACTGTTTAATAAACTGCAAGTGCATTCTGATTAACGACGGGCCAGTGAATAATCACCCTGGGAGAAAGTAGTTTTCTGTACTAAGCATTTAAAGAATGCGCCCCCACCCCCTTTTCTAATAAGTATTAATGGAATACCAGATTCATCCTCCTAAATGTATTCATACATTTTCTTAAAATGCATAAAAACGTATTTATTTATTCAGAATACTGTTAGAATACAGCCTCAAAGGATACATTCAAACAACTGTGCTGTATCGCTGTGTTACTGGTCAGCAGTTTTCTTTATGTTATGCTTCTGGGTGGTGAAAACTTTTTTCCATGTCGTCAGACCAAACTACTCAACGATCCTCGATCTAACCTAATTCAAGTCAGATAACAGTTACATTTGTATTGAAAGCAGAAAAACATATAGCCAGAAGTGGCGATCTACAAATCTTTTCCCAGTAGTGTCCCATAGGCCAAATTACACCAAACACTTAAATTACGATAGATGATCATACAGTACTCTTCAGCTTTAGTGACTATAGCTCAGTTAACCCTGTCAAATGTAATCTGATTGGCCAATTGTGCCAAACTAATCCTGTTATCCATGGCAAATCCGTTACAGACTAGGATGAGGGTGTAGCATGCGAACTTTTAACTCAATCAGATTTACTGTTACAGAGATGCAGGTACTTTAATATTATAGATTCCTGTTGTTACATGCCGCAGAATTGATTGGCTGCCCACACACTCTTTAAAAAAAAAAACCCACATGATTATTTTCCTGCATTAATAACAGAACAGAATTTCCACAAAGGTGTCACTGTCAAGGTTGTGTGTTTGATCCATTGCCACTTACTCTGTAATGTGTAACATTAACATGATGGACATGGTTTTAAATTACTTAATAAACAGCTATTGTTGAAGTACCCTTTAAAGAGCTTACTTAAATTTTTTTTTAATGAATGAAGAAGATTTTAGATTTTAAATGTACCTGTATTTTGAGCACTGCCTTTTTGAAAGGTTTTGTGGACTGAATACAAATACGTACGTCACTTATTCCATTACAACCAAACCCTGCTCCTGTCTTCCCTCTCTCTCTCTGTCTCTCTCTCTCTCTCTCTCTCTCTCTCACACACACTCTCTCTCTCTTTACTAACCTTTCTTGAACCAAGACTAAGTCCCAGTTTGACCTTTTTCTGCAAGTAACACACTTTCTAACAGGAGGGCTCAGAGACACCTTGTTATTTCTTATTCTGTTTCAATGCAGCAAAGGATCATTTAGACATGTCAAAAATGTCAGGGAAAACAATAAGTAATGCTGAAACTGCTAGTCTGCCTTTGTTTAAGATTCTACTGAATGCATTTTAATGTATGTGTTCAGCATAAATAAGGATATGACAGCCCAGGGCACGGTGACTGCCTAGGGCAAAGCAGAGCAAACTTAATTTCTCTAGAGCAACTGCGATATACATAGATATAGATATATACAGTACTGGGCCAGTCTTAGACACCGTGTTTTGTTTTTGTTTTTTTTTACTTTTGTTATTGATGTTTTATTTTGAGTTCTGCATTATTGAGTCAGTACAAAATGTTACTTTTCCAACAAAAAATAAAATGTTACACATAAATGTTTGTATGCCAGTAACAAAAGCAGTGTGTTACATATCAAGCCACGGCTCAGAGAAAAAAACATAATGAAGGCTGCTTATGTAAGTAATTTTATGCAATGTGTGGCTTTCATTACATTAATGCACACAGTTCTGTGCATATACACTGATCAGCCATAACATTAAATCCTTGTATCTACATTCTTTGTCCATTTTATCAGCTCCACTGACCATACAGGTGCATTTTGTAGTTTTACAAATAGATACTGTAGTTTTCTTTCCGCAGACTTTGGTAGTCTGTTCTTACTGCTTTTATGCTGTTCTTCAGTGGACCCCCACAGGACCACCACAGAGCATTTTATTTGGGTGGTGGATAAATGTTAGCACTGCAGTGACCCTGATGTGGAGGTGGTGTGTTAGTGTGTGTTGTGTTGTAGGATTGGATCAGACACTGCAGTGCTGCTGAAGTTTCTAAACACTGTGTCCACTCACTGTCCATTCTATTAGACACACCGACCTAGTTGCTTCACTTTGTAGATGTAAAGTCAGAGACAGTAATTCATCGGTTGCTGCACAGTTTGTATTAGTCATCTTCTAGTCCTTCATCAGAGGTCACAAGATGCTACCCACAGGACACTGTTGGCTGGATATTTTTGGTTGGTGGACTATTCTCATTCCAGCAGTGACACTGAGGGGTTTCAAAACTCCAGCAACAATCGTACCAGCACAACACACAAACACACCACCATCACATCAGGGTCACTGCAGTACTGACAATCATCCACCACCCAAATAATACCTGCTCTGTGGGGGTCCTGTGGGGGTCCTGACCACTGAAGAACAGCAT
>JAOVVG010000026.1:17933605-17944121 GCA_028566375.1 Leptodoras nelsoni
TTCAAAATTGGAAGATGTCCAGCAGCACCATCAGCTCAGAACTGGCAGAAACCAGTGGGACCCAGGTACACCCATCTGCTGTCCAGAGAAGTCTTGAAGTGGTCTTCATGGAAAAGTTCAGCCAAAAAGCCGTACCTCCAACAGGGAAACAAGGCCAAGCAACTCAACTATGCACGAAAACATAGGAACTGGGGCGCAGAAAAATGGCAGCCAGTGCTCTGGACAACGACCCCAAACATACAGCCAATGCCATTAAGAACTATCTGCATCGTCAAGAAGAACAGAAGTCCTTGAAGTGATGGTATGGCCCCCACAGAGATGGCCACCCCTGATCTGAAGGTCATTGAGTCTTCTCCAAGACGTTTGAAACAACCTATCAGCTGAGTTTCTTCAAAAGTACCTAGAAGAATTGATGCTGTTTTGAAGACAAAGGGGGCATTTTGTTAATTGATGACAACACTTCCATTTTTGAAAGCATTCTTAGTTTACAGCATTTGAACATTGAACAGCTGAACATTCTGGTTTTGTAAAAAAAAGAAACATATCTTAAATTATTTTAATTAATGCCATATTTTTTTCAAAATCAAGTAAATGAAGAAATGATGGAATTATTCACTGTTGTGGAAAGAATTATCAAAAACAGGGTCCTCCTCAGGGTTTTATGATAGACTGAATTTTTTGAGGCATGGACTTTACTAATGAAAAACAATATTCTCCATCAAACTGGATCCAACTTTCTCAAAAGAAAGGTTGACTTGAGAAAAATGAGAAAAGTGTCTAGAACTTTATGTATACCTGTGTGTTCACTGTTGAGGTAATTATTGGTATCTCTCATTTACCAGACATGTATTAGGTATGGGGAAATTTGTGGAGAAATTTGGTTGTTTTCGTCAGGAAGACATCTTTTTGTTAGACCAGCATCAGACGAAAGTTTCAGCATCATCTCCTTGGCCCATGCAGATTCACACTTCATCACTGAATATCACTTTCACACAATCATCCACACTTCATGATTGCTTCTCTTTAGCTCACTCTAACCTGTTTTTTTTCTGTATAGGTGTTAGTGCTGGTTTTTCTTTTCATTCAGCCAGTTCTGTCACAAACATTGCCTCCCATTTCCACCCATTTGTTTTTCATTTGTTTATTGTGCGTTTTCTATTTTCTGCCTGAGCCTTTGACATCTTTCTTGGTCTACCCTTATGTTTTCCTTTTATAACTTCCCCATTTTGTTTATACTCACACCAAATATTACGCACAGCTGACTGGGAACAAGGAGTTTCATAATCTTTTCCATTGTTTCATTTGATAAATCTCTTGTTGGGCCCCTGTTTCCTTTCAATAGCCTGTTAAGGTCTCTTTTAACTGCAGACTAATTTGCACTTTCTTTTGCTGGTATTTGTTTTTAGAAATGCAAAGTACAAAGTGATTCCATAATTGTTTTTCCTCAAAATTGAAAGACTGCATCTTTTTTCCTTCTATTTGGTCAGGGAAAAAATATGGGATTAATTGAAATAATATTTTTTATTATAAGTATATCTGTAAATACATTAAGAAATAAAATATATCTGTATAATAAAACTATACCTGAAAATATATCTGTAATATGTTTATTAATAATACTTAAAAAAAAAAAAAGCTGGGTGAGCATCATCTAAGTGTGGTGATTCCACAATGTTTTGTCAGGGGTTGAAGAGATTAACATTGCCCTTTAGTCAGTATCTCTTTATGCATCTGCAAAGTGTTTCAGATCCGTACATGACTAGTCAAACCCTTTAAATAAATCACTGTCCTAACCCCAGACAGGTGCAGTCTGCATTAGAATCCCTGGTCTGTAAGAGCTTAAAATTATAACCCAGTAGAAAGTGCTTCCAAAGCAACTGGTCTAGTAAAGAGTCAACAGAAACCCAGAAGATACATAGGTGCAAGTGTAGTATCTCATTTGTCATATATGTAGCACATGATATTCTATTTTATAAAGCGTATTTCTGTGGAATCTACACTTTGGATGATCAAATAGGACTTTTGTTTACACCAAGAGCTCTCTCTTGCGTACTTGCGTATTTTCTTTCCAATATTGCAAAGATGGCATGGTAAATCTGTGAGTACTAGTACTAGTAGTAAACTTTCATGAGTTGCACAGAAGGGGATTAACTCAAGCACTAGCACACATAAGCTCACAGAAATAACATCTGCTGTGTGTCTTGGGGTGGGATATGTTTGGTTTTGGGTTGTAGAAATCGCTATTTTTACAGTGCTACTTTGGTATTTAAACAGTCTGTAGCAGGGGAAGATGATCTCAGAGCAGACCAGTAAGGAATCTAGCTAATCAGTGATTCCTTGCAGAACATGATTGTCCCATGTTTTACACCAACGATCTCAAGACAATCAGCAAAGCTGCCATATGACTTGTAATTCTATTACACCATGACTATGACCTGTATGCTGTTTGTTACACGGGCATCAGTTCATTACATGCATTACTGGGTTCAGACTTACACCTGTGGCACAGTCTGTCCAATTGGTCTTGGAAAATGGGTGGGGTTGGGATTGGTAGCCACTCCACTGCTTAGGCTATTCTGGGCAGAACTACATGGGACTGACACCAGCCTAAGCATGTACTTAGATAGATCACAGGTCAAGGATTTAGTCTGATATGTTTACACAACCAGGTGTGGAGTTGACTCATTTCTAACAAAGAGGTTATTCATTTGCAATATACTTATCCATTTGGAGAATCTGTCACAGCTCTTCTGGAGACTTTGACTGTCATACCTACTTCTTTTTTTGCATGCAAAACCCAGCAGCCTGCATTACGTTTTTTGTCTGAACAGTAGTCTGTTATGTAATGTATTGCTTTCGTTACTGACATACAAACATTTCTGTGTAACATTACATTTTTTGTTGGAAAAGTAACATTTGGAAATATAAAATCTTTGTTGTACTCAATAATTTGTACTCAACCATGCACTTAATTAAAAAGAACATAAATAATAAAAGTTGTACCTAAAAACAATAGGGTACCTAAGACTTTTGCACAGTGCTGTATATTTTGTAGAAGGTAGGTCAGCTACCTTGCTAGAGAACTTGGCTTTTGTTTATCTGCACAGTAAAACAATTCATTATGGCTAGCTAGCTTTTCTTTTTTTACTAGCACTAACTTGGCCATTGGTTGTAATAACAGAAATCTATACCTCACAATAACTAGCTTCCCACCATCTATAGAATGGCTACAAACCAGTTACAAAATAGAAGATTATGACTATAATATTATAATTCTAACTTCACATTATTTATCTTCCTGGTGCACTTTGCTGTAGTCTTATTAATGCTAGTTGCCTTACTATGAATGTAGTTACTTATCTTAATGGCATCATGATAGCAAACCTTGCTAGCTGCTGACACTCAGTAAATAATAGCAAAGGACAGCTATGATTTCATAATTAACATTTCCTTAAATACAGATCTAATTAGTATGAAAATACTAAAACAGTATTATTTAAATAAAAACAAGAGAACAGTAAAAATATAACCTTTTGATCGTTTTTTTATCTTAGTGACCTATTAATAACCCTTTCATTGTGTCAACTCATTAATGTCAGTTTGAGATAAAATTTAATTAATCAGCCACCCAAGTAACATGGTGCTATTAAGATGACTTCCAGGCCAAGCCTGTGGTCTTTGGTAATTTATTTATTAAAGATTTTTCACAGGTTTAGTTTTGAAGTGAGAGAAATTATTTGGAAAACAGCTCTACTTTCCTTATCTCTAATATAGTCCACTAACTAAAAAGTTTAATTTAATTTGAATATATATTCTCCCTTTTTCTCCATGAGCAAATCTATGAGTCACTCATAAATAGGCTGTTCTGGCATAAACACACTCAGTACTTTAATAGCTGATTGTATGCGGCTCTGCCCCGGTAGCCTGTGGCTCTGGGAAGGCTCTGCTAAGAGAAAAATGATCCTCCGCAATGTTCCCACGTCGACATCACCTCCCCGCTGCTGTGCATACTAATGTCAGCATTAGTTGTGCTCTGTGCTGACCTCAGAGGATGCCAATCAGTCACGAAGTCTTCACCCCGCACACGGCTTCAGAAGTGATGGCCTTGAGGACACACTGTTGCCATGTTTCAGGCTTCCTTCAGTACTTAAAATGCTGCTAGTGCTATATCTCTGCTCATGAAACCGAGTGTGTGTTACCAAATGAAAATGGTGATGTTTTAGTAATCTCTGAAATGAAATCACTACTATTAAAATAAAAACCTGCAGTTATTCTACTCTGTTTCCGTACTATCATACTATTTTGAAATGGCCTGATGTTGTATTGTCTAATATCATGGCTTTAAATGTCTGTGAATAAAACTTCCCAGATCATGGCCAAGTCCTGTTTGATTTCTCTGTGGTTAATCATTGCCAGGGACTTGATGTCTGAAGGACCAGGAACACGTTATGCCATGCCAGCCTCTTAGCAATGCAAATAACTGATAAGCCTTATCCAGCCACTGTTGATTTTTCCTCCTGTGATTTTCCGTAATTATCACACACCACCCTGTTGTTGGACCAGATGGAAGAAGGCTAGTGAAGGAGAGAAAAGGTGGTGAGGCATGGACAGGTGAGGGAGGAGCATGCCGGGTTTCCACAAGCTGGTGTGAATGGACACTTCTGCTCCTGCAGCTTTTGTTATCCTCTCACGGATAAGGTGGCAGTGACCTTTCAATTCGTTAAGGGGGGGAAAAATGAAATGGGCAATTTTTCCATCCACTTGACCTTTTGCTGAGTGCCATCTGTCTCTTTTTCCCCCACTCTTGGCAATGAATAATGCTACCTAGAATGTTCACAATGCAAAACCATGAAGTTTCACCAAGTTCTGCCTCCTGTCCTCTAATGCTCATTTTTGGAACTGTCATAAAATACTGTATTTCATCCTCCTCTGTCTTATGAACTGCAACCTTCATTTGTCATAACCTCACTTGGCACTTTCATTCAACATCCTTGACTTAAGCCATAAAAGCCTTTACTCAACAAGGAGATGCTTCCCGTGTTGCTTTTTGTTGCTGTGATTTACAGAGTATTTGAATTTGTTTTACAGTGCAAACTTCATAGAAGGTCATGTTCATGGTTAGTTTATCATGTTCTAGGTGGGAGTGTGCTCATGTGTGCAGGGTCAGCCAATAGAAGCAGAGTTTGATAATGGACTCCTGACCCTGAGAAGGATATGGAGCTGGCTCAACAAATGTACTCTAACCCTGTTTTCCATTTTCAGTCCCATCTGTTTTTATTTGAGAAGATAATCTGGAGGTTTCCTAATACAAATGGCTAAATGCTGATGAAAGCTGATGCTGTTCTTGCTTGTTTCATATGGCTGATAAAAGTAGGCTGACTTTGTAACAATGAACACGGATAGATTGATAGTCAGTAATGAGAAATTTCAAACTTCTTTTATGTCATGGGCAAGAAAAACATATAAATATGTATAAGTGACCAGCGAAAGAGACATTACTGAGTGGATGGAGCCCACTCTCTATTTCTGTTTACTCTTACAGCCCTTACAGATGAGCATCCACCCATCTGTCCTCTCTCTTTCTCTCTCTCTCTCTCTGCAACAATGATTTGTTTTGTCTACACAGAATAGGTAACCATGGGTGAAAAGCTGCTGGCTTTGTTGACCCTATCACCAACACACACTTCCTGTCAAGCTGTTTGAACATGCAGGTATTGTTAGCCTTATTATTTTCAAACTTCCTACTTGTTTAGACAGGTAATGATGATATCATTTTATAAAATTCCAAAAAATACATTAATCTGCATTCAATTTGATCCTGAGCTCAGAGATACACGTTATCACAGGTTTCCTCCTAATGTCCAAAAATATACAAGAAGGTGGACTGACTGCAATGCATAGCTGTGTGTGTGAGTGTTTTATATCATTGTGAATGTAGAGAATATTGAGAATAGGAATATCTGATATTTTTGACCTTGTGGGGACATCTTGCTGGTCCCCATATGGAAAGTGGGTGCTTGTTCAAGTTTTTAACAAAAATACAATAAAAAAATAAAAGAAAAATAAAAGAGACAAACTCTTAATTGCTGAGGTTGAGGTTATGTTTAGGGTTATGCATAAGATGAATTAATTATCTGCATTAATAATTATGTCAATTGAATGTCCTCACAAGAATAGCAAGGCAAAGTCAGTGTGTGTGTGTGTGTGTGTGTGTGTGTGTATATTCCTGCATCATGCCTAGCGTTCCTAGGATAGACTCTGGATCCACAGTGAAAAGCAATGCTTTGAAAGTCTGTAGTTGGTGTTAAATAACTCAAAAGGTTACATCAGTAAAAGAAAACTGATATTGTTATTCAGAGCACACACACACGCACACACACACACACACACACACACACACACACTATTTATATAACACCTTTTGACTGCACAAGAACTGAACAATATTTCAACATGTGTTGGTTAAAACTTTAGAAAAAAAGTTAGGAGTAACGCTTAATGGTTAAGCTGAGTCATTGCCTACTTAGGTTACAAATAATCTTCTTCTACTAATCACAATGCAATTAATCAAGGAGAAAAACACAGTTAGGGTTTGCACTAATAGCTTTTTTTAGAGTTTAGATTGCAGCCTGGATAAATGGGAGTGCTTCAGTTTGTGATGTCATATGATTATGGGGATGAATCACTGAACATTACGCATCGCAGAGATTATATAGCTGGATCCTTTTTAATACGTACATACTGCAGCATATTAGCAACGGTCTGCATTTGGAACTGACTGGAAGTGAATCCAGAGCTGGTGGGAGGGAGTTTAGCATTCTGATCAGTAGCTTGTCCGAAACCTCAGAGTGTTTCTGATGACATAACAAACCAAAATAATTACAGCGAGCGTGTGGGTGGAAAACCATGCAAGAGATTCCCTATAGCCTATTCAGAGTAATCGCCTTCACTGTATCCTTTATTGTTCTCAGGTCACAGCTCGAGCAGTTTATACTCCTTCCTAGCAGATGCTGCAGTCTCCCTTTTCAGAGTATCAAGAATGAGGGAGCCATAGATAGGATATTGCATAAATAGAAGATTAACTTTTCATTCCGGCTTCAGACAATCCTCAGAGTGTCCCCTGTCTGTCCCTGATCCAGCTGCTTTGGAAGGGGTGGGGGTTTTAGGCTAGTGACAGCCAATGAGAAGGAGGGGTGGAGGAACCCTTACCCAGCAACAGCGAACTCTGCTCTTCTGTTGGTCTATAGCATGCAGGTGGCTATGTCTTTGAGCCTCCAGAGCCTCAGCACACTGTTGCACTCAATGACTCATCATATCATTTTTATGAATTGGGTCAGTCATTACAAATTAATGAGTTACTCCTAGAAATTGGGCTTTACAAAGCCAGATATGGTTAGCAAAATCATGTTTGAGTTATTTGAGTCACTTTTAATAAAAAGTATCACCTGATTAATGTCTTACAGCAAGAACATTTGAAGAATGTTAAATGGGAGCACAATTCTTACCACATCCACCATTTGTATGTTTAAAGGCTGGCTCTGTGTTTAAATATTTACAAGATGAGGTCAAATATAACTCTAAGGAAATGGAGTATTATATGTATAGACAGTTAATGACAGAATGATATTTGGTAAAATTTCAACTCGTTTCAGTCCTGCCGCTGACTAAAAAAAGCTGAACAGAATAATAGCTTTAATAGGCATGCTAATTAACATAAATATGAACTTGAATGTGATTCAAATTACTACGTTATTTGCCATTTTCTATTTTGTATCTTCTAGTAAGTTAGGGGCAAAGGTAAAAAATGATTCAGTGTGTCTGACTCTAGACTTTCTCTACACACTGTCTGTGGCTGTTCCTCTATGGTAAAAACTAACTTGTGATAGTTCTTTAAAAAGACTAGCGGTCGAGTACATATTTTTGTTAGTGCTTTTTTTAGTCTGGCTGTTCTTACTTTTGTATTCTGTATATGAAGTGTGCACTAGAAAGCACATTTCTTTGCATAAACTTGCTGAAATCTTACACGACAGGTTTCCAGTGTACTGAATGGATTATGTATAAGTCAAACTAAAGAACAGGCCACACCAAACTGCCTAGCTTGCATGCCATGTTTAGACTGCAAACAACACACAACCGAAGCTTTAATGCAGTCTAGGCACAAGTGAATGAATGGCTGCTAAACAGCCCTTATTGATATTTTCGTATGTGGGCCTGGCCCTACTGCTAATGCAAACATGGGCTCCACTAGTACTCCATTCATTGGCCTTTCACCTGAGAGGAAGCGGTTATGTGTGCTATGTCTAAAAGCTAAGGCTTATTTTCTAAAATGTGAATTTGTTTTTCAAGTCATGTAAGTGCTGAAGGACATCTTTGACATTTTGTTTTGGCTTTTGAAACAGAAGCGTACAGATATGGGGTGCTGTCCATTGCTTGGGTATATTTAACACACACACTGAATGAGTGGACTGGTTTGTGAGTGTGTTGGTCATGCTAGACGTGCAACAAATTCTCATGCACACTTGAGGACAGGCATGGTTTTAGGCATACTTCATCCTCAGGCCATCCAGACCCTTTTACTGTCCAACACTCCCATCCAAGTTTATCCAAGACCTGAATAAACAAATGCCAAACATTCTTCATTTTTACAACAATGTAGTAGTTTTGACTCTAAGCAATACAGCCTGTTGCTGAGAATGGAACGCGAAGCAACTCGCTCCTTATTCAAATCAGTATCTCATTTGAATTTCGCCCCAAGCTCAAACAGCAGGGTTATCTCTCCCCATTGTTTATAAAGACATCTTAATCATTTACGTTAGAAGGTTCCACTTTGGCAAAATCTGGGGATGCATTTCATCTTTGACCTCACTCAGCAGGTGGATAACCTTTACTACAGGCTTCAAAATTACAGAGCTGCTGGTAGTGAAGCCAGAAACTGACCTGATGTGCTAATCTATGTGGAAACAGTATGGAAGGATACTTTAGAATAAACTGGCCTTTTGTGTAAATATGAACTCTTACACTATGCCCTACAGCGGTAGAACAGTCAGACCAGGTGATGTTTTCCCAGTTCTCAGCTGTCTAATTTAGTTTAGGTGATCCTGTACTCACGAGAGCCTCATATTCCTGTTTTTGGCTGACAGGATTGAAACCCAGTGTGGACTTCAGCTGCTTTAGCTCATCCACTTCAAGGTTCAGTGTGTTGTGTTGATGCAAAGGCTTTTTTTGCTCCTCATGGTAAAGAGTAGTTAGCTAAGATACCACAGCTTTCCTGTCAGCTCAGATCTGTCAGGCCATACTCTTCTAACCTATTTTTTCAAAAAAACACTAGACTTTCTGCTCACACTAGATATTTTTTGTTTTTCACACCATTCTGTGTGAACTCTAGAGACATTGGTGTATGAAAGTCCAAGGAGATCCAGCAGTTTCTGAAATATTCAATCCCATTTTCCCCGTTCTGATTCTTAATTTAAGTTAACTGAAACACTAAAAAATTGTGTCTTGCCAACATTTCATATTATTTGCATTTGAGAATTGATTGCCATGTTTGAAATCACTAATTGATGTACAATACATTTAATGAATACAATATACATTTACATTTATGGCATTTGGCAGATGCCCTTAGCCAGAGTGACTTATATGTATCTCATTTACATAACCGAGCATCTGAAGGTTAAGGGCCTTGCTCAGGGGCTCAGCAGTGGCAGCTTGGCTGTGGTGGCATTTGAACTCATAACCTTTTCGTCACTAGACCAATACCACTGATGTATGGTCAAAATTTAAGTTGAATAATCCTTGGGATAAATGGCATTAAGCATTGGTGACCACGTTGTAGTACCACCAGCTGAGTTTTTCTCTGGGAAGGGAAAGTATGTATGTGAAACCCTGATCTCCATCCTTATCTACCAAGCAAGCATGCATGCTTCCAAAACAGCACTTTTATTTTTGGCTTAGGCATCAGATTAAACTGTGCTTGCACAGCAGGTCTCCATGTTTTACACTGAAAACCAATTTTTTTCTCTGTGTACATTATGAAGGCTAAAGCAAGCAGTCTGTCTGTAAGCCTGTCACTGAACATGAACACACCTGTTTTATTCCACAACAGAACCATTCACGTGGTTTTCCTTCGGAAAAAGTGGCTGTATGGTGCAAGGCATTGTTTGCATATGCTGTAGCTGACAGGCAGTGGTAATGTGCAGCTCTTTTTAACCATGATCAATGCTAGCATCAGTGAACATTACTCAAATGAACAGGATTAATAGAATGAATCACCAGGACCCTGGTCACTATAAGGTAAAATGGCAACATAAAAGAAATCCAATATGACTCCATATTAGTTTTGAAGCAATGGCAGGGGTGGCTCAATGGTTATGGTGTTGGGTTACTGAATAGAAGGTTGGGGGTTCAAGCCCCAGCACCAGCAAGCTGCCACTGTTGGTCCCCTGAGCAAGGCCCTTAACCCTCAACTGCTCAGTTGTATAAATGAGATAAATGTAAGTCACTCTGGATAAGAGTG
>JAOVVG010000026.1:17980783-18002126 GCA_028566375.1 Leptodoras nelsoni
ATATGAATTATATTATGAATGAACTAGTTTTGATGCCTTCAGTGAGAATCTACAATGTAAATAGTCATGAAAATACAAAAAAATGCATTGAATGACTTTTGGCCTGTACATTCACTCTGTTAGTCTCGGCAAGCATTTAGACTAAAGAGAGTGTTTCTGTGCATGCACTGATTGTTCTCTAAAGTTGTTTTCTTCATATTACGCTCGTATGCTTTATCTTTGGTAAAAGATCAGGTCCTGGTCAGGGCTGTGGCAGATCCAAAGCCTTTTCTAGGAATACTGCGTACAAAGCAGGAATACAGATTGAATAGGACACCAGTCCGTCACAGTTTCTGCACATTTCACAGGTTTGAATATGCAAGCAGATTTACCAAGAATGTTGTAATAATGTTAGCATAGCCGGGTCTTTGTATATTTGCACACATGATTCTTGGCGTATAGAATGAGAAAAAGTCGTGCACTGGGCAGAGCAGGCTTTATTATAAGGTGACATGATTTAAGTAAGCTCTTGGCAGAACTCCCGTGCACAATTCCTGCTGATGTCTGCACTGAAACCTGGCAGTACACACACACACACACACACACACACACACACACACACACACACACACACACACACTTGTCTTGCTATACTTGTGAGGACCTTCCATTTACATAATTATGCAGCTAATTAATGCTATGCCTAACACTAACCATAACCTCAGTAATGAAAGTGCACCTTTTTTGATATTTTATTATTTTTTATTTTTTTGTTAAAAACTACAACAACAAAAAATAACTTTCCTTATGGGGTCCAGCAAAATGTCCTCACAAGGTCAAAAATAGATATTCCTATCCTTGTAGGGTCACTCACAAAGACATCAGAACATGGCCTCTCTCTCCCTCTCTTTTACTCACTCACTCACTCTCTCTCTCTCTCTCACACACACACACACACACACACACACACGCACACAATACCCTAATGTCAAAGAGGAGAACAAACCTTCACCTGCACTGCAACCATTACTGTATCTAGTTTACAGTTTGCTACTGTAAATAGTAAAGACAGTATTTTACTGTCCACTACTTCCCAAAAAATTAAAAATTTGAATTACAGTTATGGTCGATGCTCCTAGCTTCGAGGATGCTTTATGGTATGTAGAGTGGGTGTTCTAGGCCATTAAGTCAGCAAACTCTGACGGCACCCAGGAAAGTGCAATCTGCTCCGACACTGGCTTGAAATATTAGAGCACATAGTGAGTGGAGCCAGTGTAGAGACTGACCCACAGAAGGTCTCCCACATTCAGGATTGAGCACAAGGTGTCATTGCCTTTTATAGCCAGCCTTTCTGGCCCTACCTGTATGGGGTCCCCTTTCAGCTCTGCACAGCAAGATATATATTGATGCTACGAGAGTACCAGCTCACCATTCAGTATCGCTTGGGGTGTCTCCTGGCAACACCTATCGCAGTGTACATGTGTGACAGAGAGCTGCAAACATAGCACAGTGGCCACTACTGCAAACCGCTAACACAGGGCTGGAGTCCCTGGGACCTGATAACTTGTATCAAGCACAGGGCAAGGATACTGAGATCTCCTGGGCACTTGTGTGCCTGTAATTTGGTAAGTAGCTACACTGGGTAGCTTCTGGTAAGAAGCCAGACTGGCTAGACACAACACCGCATCAGCCCACCACTAAAGTGCTGTGAGCTGGCTGGGATGGGCTTAGAATCTAAGACAGGCTGTTGTAAAGGGTGTAGGAGGAACCGGACCCGTGGCTAAAGGTATGTCAGCTGGTGGTGCCGCATAGTTTGCGGCATAAAGTACTGGCAGCCATGAATGGACCTATGAGGGCAGGTTACTTTGGTGCAGCAAAGACCCTGTGGTGACTCCAACAGCCATTCTACTGTCCCAGCTGTTGGGTGAATATAGAGCTGATTGTGTACTGTGGCAACCATTGTACAGCAAAGAGGGGATCTGGGTAGCAGTCATATGCCCTTCTCCAGTCTCTCCATTTGGGCATCCCAATAGAGCAAGTCACTGTGGACGTGTTGGGTCCATTTCCAGTCACTGAGGCCGGAAACTGCTATGTTTTCATGGTTATGGACTACTTCACCTAATGGCCAGAGACATACGCTGTTCTTCTGCTTATCTGTGGTCCCAGAAGAGCTCCACAGAGGTCTACATTCAACTGAGCATGAGAAAAACCAGAATAGCATCCTGATATAGGATATGGATCCACTGTGACCCTGACCAGGATAACACACTGAAAAGGAATCACAAAATAAATACAAATGTCTTACTGAATATTGAGAAAGATATAAATATGAAGATGTCAACACTCCAAGTCTTTTGAGGATGCTACACCCAAACAATGTTAATAAAAACTATTTCCCTCAGTGGAAAACTTCTGATTAGGAACTCTGAATCCTTCAGTGACCTCCAGAGACAAAAGAAAACAATTAATCTGGGTTTTACAGAAATGAGAAGACTGTTCACTAGCCTTCCACAGCCTGGTTTCTGTGCTTCAGTAAGCAACAGTTTCTTTTTTTTCTGTTTGTTTTTGTTCTCTCTGAGAAAATATGAAATGGTGCTCCTGGTTCAACTGTTTGAAAGAAATAAGAATCTATTCTTTTTCACATTTCAAGCGTATCTTTAATCTCAGCAGCTGACGTAGTAATGTTAGGTCCACACGCTGACATTAGTAAGGAGGCATTAGAGAGGATGTCATTTGGTTCTGCTGAATAGGAAGTCAGTGACACTGATTACAGCTTTGGGGGTTTTGGGAGAGTTAAAGACAAAGAGAAAAAAAGCTAGCAGTGTGAGCTATCTAACTGGACAGCATGAAAAGGAATATACTAGTAAGTGGTCAGAGACTGCATTGAGTACTAAAGACTGCTTTAAAGAAAAGGAGAGACCTTGAGATGTCAGTTATGTTACAGTTTGCTGTAGTTTCCAGAGTGAAAATATTAGTTAAGAACAGTTTTATTTCTTCTCTAAAAGTTAAGCTAGCATGAAAATAACATTGATAATATGAAGTAGTTGAATGCTAACACACATACACTACACATTGCAAAAGATTACAGTGAGAGGTATTATATAATGGATAGAAGATGGATAGAATCTGGTAGCTTTGGGGACACAGACATCCAGCAGTCCTAGTTCTATATAGTCCTATAAGTTCTATATAGAGATGACGATACACCTAGTAATATCCCTCTGAAGTGACTTTCGATCTTTAAATAAAGGATGTATTCCTGTTGGATGTGTCATTTTGTTTAGGAAAATGAATTTGGTTCATAGCCACTCCATCATTTTAAATTCAGTACAATACTGCTATGCAATTATTTAACTGAATGTGAATGTGAATTATTCATAGCCAGGCTGATCTACCACGGGCTGTCTCTGGAGCATGTGGAATTTATTACTAAAACAAAGATAACCTGAGATACATCACAAACTCATTCACCCTCTGCCTACTCGTTCCTTTTCACCTCTTGCCAGCCGGAACTTGTACAAAGATTCACTGCAACCTTTCATTCAGTGGCTCTGACTTTCTCGGAAAGCCATAATCGGACATTATGTGTAACATTCCGCCATAACCACCCATCTTTCTTTCTCTCACCTCCCTGTTTCTCATCCTCCCACGTGTACAAACACACACTTTGTTTCCTGGCAACATGTTATCGGGGAAGAATGTTGAAGGGCTCTCGTGTCACAGAAGGCTGCAGCGTTCAGCACACGCACACACACACACACACACACACACACACAGATTCACTAAGTAGCTGAACACACCGCTTGGCTATCGGACATAGAAGAGCTCATTTTTATGCCACCTCCGCCATGCTAGTTAAAGCTACCTTCAGGACATCTTTATATGTGCTGGCACTGAAAAGTTGGGTGCCCTGCTGTCAAAAGTTCAGCTTGTTATTTTATGACATGGTCTCTGTCAGTTACATTTCCTCCCAGTTTCAGAGGTTTTAGTAATAGGTTTTCACTATAAAATGTTCATACAGTGTTAAAGATCACATATATGTTATGCTCAGGGTTAGACAATATACAATAGAATTCTACAGGAGTGTAATTTGGAGTGTAATTAGGAATAACTGTAACTATAAAAAAGCACTCTTTTCAATACCAACTACCGAAGCCATCGCGTGCTTCCTCCGATACACGTGACGCTAGCCACCGCCTCTTTTCGAGCTGCTGCCCATGCAACTTTCGGGAGCAGTGTAGCGCGCTTGGAGGAGAGTCTTGTATGCATGAGCTCACAGATGCCTGTGATTGGACAGTGTCACTCTGATTTACATGGAGGGAGTGATACATAACAGGTGATATGAATAATATTGATTATTGTGTTATAGTAGCACCTGTTAAGGATTGCGATATATTCGGCAGCAAATGAACGGTCACTTCAGACCATGTGTTGCAAACAGAAAAAAGGGCAAGCATGAGATTAAAGATCTGAGCGACTTTGACGAGGGCCAAACTGTCATGACTAGATGACCGGGTCAGAGTATCTCCAAAATGACAGGTTTTGTGGGGAGTAACTGGTGTGTAGTGGTTAGTATCTACCAAAAGTGGTTCAACGAAGGACAACCAGTGAAGCGGTGACAGGGTCACGGACATCCAAGGCTCTGTGATGCTCTTGGGGAGCGACAGCTAGCCAAGCTGGTCTGATCATGCAGAAAAGCTACTGTGTGTTTAAGAATACAAATAGCTGCGTTCAATGCTATTTTGACCCTGGTGCAAACAGACACTCCTTATTTTGAATGGCTTCTGAGTAATAGCAGGTTCACACAGTCCTTGTAGTAGTTCATTTGGAATAATGCAAGAAGCTGAAGGTTGCCGTATTTCAGTTTTAATTTGAGGCACCTACTTAAACATGTATTAAGCAAAGTCTTGGTCTAAAGAAGTTAGTTTATAATGAGCCAAAGCTCTCATAAAATAGAGCTTCTGTTTCATTTGTAACTGAAAATTGCCACCTAAGAGAGAGTCAAGACCCTGACGAGTATCCAACCAGAAATTTGCATACCACATCTTTCTGGGGGCAAAAGAAGTATATAGTATATTGTGTTTGTAGGCACTTTAGTGGTTTCTCATAAAAAGTTTGTCAGCATGCATTCCAGAGCAGATTTACCTTTTCCATGAGTTCTACTAGGTGGTTAGATTTGAAAGTCAAATGGAGTAGTTTCAGTCCATTTCCCATGCTGGGTTAGGTGTAAAGAGGAAGAGAGTGAAAAAAATACTATAGTCTCATCTTGTTCTTACAGCCTGCAGGGGATCAGCTAACAAAATTGCAGACCACAGCTTCCTGGATTATTACTTGTGAAAATATACTCTCCATACAAATATATTGCGAAGAAGAAGCAGTTGTGGCCAAGTTAACACATGTCTGTCTTGAAGCACAGCATGCCGTGATCATTCTAAGTGTCCATCCATGGTCAGTTTGGGAGGCGAGTTAAAGTTAGAGCTGCTTCTAGTGGAACTTCAGATATACTGGTCTAAAGCCAGGTGTTTGGTTTAGCTTTGACGTTCAGAGACTGATCCCTGACCCGACTGCAAATCCTCAAACACAAATAATTGTTTCTCTCCAGCTTCAGGAGTCAAACAGAGTCTGTTTGTGTATAAATAGCCTTGGATATACTCTTTCCCTTTATCTCCCGTGCATGCACACAGCCAAAAACACTTCAGGGAACCGCAAATCACAGCAGTGTCCTACAAAGCCAGTGGACACCCACAGTTTGTGAATGTCTATTTGTGTCTGCATGTGTGTGTGTGTGTACAAGTCATGTATGTAGGTAGACTGGAGTCGTAAAGTATGTACCACATTGCCAATCTGTGATTTTGTAAATTATATCTAATATTCAATATTGTGCACTATTTCTATGTCAATAATTAAGTGTTAACTGCTTTGTCTAAAGAGTGAGACTTTCCTCATGCCTAATTTCTTGTACTGAAGCATGTGTTCTGACTGCAGTCTGATGGATTTGATGTACATCAACAGCTAGAGTGCAGAATGCCATTACAGCAAGAAGAGGACGTACCAAATACTAAGAAGCTCTGAAATTCATGGGAATATTTCATAAGATTCTACTTGTCACTTTACTTGTTGTCCAAAATATAATTTGTAAAATTGTTGTATGCAATCACTAGTAGCATATATGAAGAAAAAAAAAACAATTTCCAGAAAAGTTGGGACACTTTCTGAAAATGCAATAAAAACTAAAATCTGTCATTTGGTAAATTGCTTGAACTTTTATTTTACTGATAAAAGTAAAAATCATTTTCAGTGTTCCCAACACTGTTCCCAAAAATGTTTCTTTGTCTGTTTGTCTGTTAAATAAAGCTTCAAGTGAATAAACAAATGACAGAATCCAGTTTTTATTGTATTTTTAGAATGTTTTTTTGGAAATGGGGGTTGTATATAAATGTACATGTATAAACATCTATCTATCTATCTATCTATCTATCTATACTGTGTGTATATGTGTAGAAAACAGTGCATATTAAAATGGGTCTTTTACTCAAAGCAAGAGACAAAGGTTTCTTTTCAATCAAACTTGAAAGAAACCAAGGCCTTGCTTTGTGCTGCTTCATTTCAATCCACTTCCTTCCTCCTTTTCTGCATTGCTTTGCTTTTATTGCTGCACTTCTCACTACTTTTAAAGGGCCAAAGAAAGTTCCACACTTAATTCTGATTTATTCTTTAGGCAATACAGTCTATCTTTGTTATTCTTCTCATCACTCTTCCCGAAAAAAAGGAAAACAGTGCCAGAGACTTTTTATACAGGAAAGAAAGCTTTATACATTAAAGGATTCTGGGAGGTTATGCAGTGATTCATGTTAGTGTACATTTGTCTTGTGTGACTAAGAATCTTTTTTTTCCACCACAACTTTACTCACCCAATATAGCATTCTGTGGGACTGCTCATATAGGGAGGAATTAAATATTGTGTTTGAGAAAAATATGTATTAAAAACCTTTTAATTCATTATTTAGCCAAAGATTCTGTAAATTGTGCACAGACACCCAAAAAAGAATTAAATAGTGCAAACTAAAATTGCAAAATAAAAAAAAATTAAAAGTCCATTAAAATGAGATGGAAAGGCAAATGGAATTCTATATTTTGTACTTGTACAATTCTTCTATGTGAAGACGTGTATACATTAGAGATGTGGTGGTTAGTTAAGTTAGCCTGTAAACCATGAACATACTTACAAAAAAAGACTGAGTTGTTATTAGAAATTTGACCTGCGACCTTGCACTTGCATAATACCTTGTTCTCATGTTGAACCAACACAGGAGTGGATACATGGGTCAGAGAACAGAGAGTGAAGGGCTTTTCCTGAGGGCACTGAAACATGTTTGACTCATAGAGGTGCAATGAGAAATGTCAGAGGAGTGCCAAGGCTTAGCATATGGGTGGTGCATATGCAGTGCTGTGACAGAGTGACCCAGGATTAAGAGATTCAGCTTTAGGAAGTGATGTCCTGGTGAATGCTGGACATCATATTTAGTGACATATTGATAGACATCATGCAAAAAAAAAGTGTTTTTCTGTGGAAAGGATAATGTGTTTTGTTTGTGTGAAGTTAAGTGCAACTGTTAGAACAGCTGTGTGTGTGTGTGTGTGTGTGTGTGTTTGTGTCTGGCACCTGTGTTTCCTATTGTCCCTACTTTTTCTGTGCTAATAAATGACTGAACAATTTCTAGATTCCAAAAAAAAAATCATGTCGAGTCCCTCTACAAACCTGCTGTGCTAGTGCTGTTCTCTGCAAGGTCTGAGATAACACTGTGCTATACAAGAGTGCATATTTCAGCTGACTCATAGGCTGTCAGAAACACACAGTGTACTTGGCCTCGCTGCTTCTACACTTCCTCTCCCCCTAACCAGGATGTATAGACAGCTAATTTCTGACACAATTACATGCAAAGCATATTGTGTCTTTCTGTGCCCCTTGGCATGAAGCAGCTGGTCATGTTTTTGTTTTCCCCCTTTCACCCTCACTCTCACTCCCACAAACAGTTGGACTTTCTGTATAATATGAGGTTGCCCTTGTCCCTGCTGATACAGGTTTACCTTTATGTGGCTTGTAATCTGAGCTTTTCTGGCCAGGTTGGGCCTCCTCTCCCCACTGAATGGACTGCACTGTGCCCTGCCACTGTTTCCTGAGCTTTCACTCTGCTTAGCTCGACACTATTATTATAATGGAGCCTGCAGTGGGCTTGCTGCATTTGTGCTGAGGAGACACTGAACTACAGGGTCACCTCACCCTTGCCCACACACCCACCAACATACACAGAAAGCAGTGCAGAGTTTGCAAAGATGACTGATGTCTGATGGCTCATATGGAGAAAATAAGACTGTGAGGAAAAAAATAGCTCAAATGGAGCAATAGAGCACAATGATGACTAAAAATCTGCAGCTGCTTTTGTGTATAGGATCTACCTACATTAAGAGGTCTTGTTATATATTGTAAGCATTGCTACTGGCCTTTACAATATCATTTAGCTGTTACATGCTATAGTGAGATTATATTGCATATAATTCTGATATTTTACTATCTTTTTAGAATTTTCTAGAATACAGGAAATGGATAAATCTTGCTATGTTTGTAATGGATTTATAAAGTAACCAGTAAAACCTCTAGCCCATGATTCATTTTATTCATTCACTTATTCACATAACACAGTACACTAACATCCACTGCTCCATCAGGAAATGCAACCTGAAACTATATTATGCAAAAAATTCCACTTGCAAAACTGCAAAAACTTTGTATACTCTATTAAAAAAGTGATTAAAAAGTATAATTAAAAGAAAACGTTTTGGGGCTGAGTAGTACACGACTCTGTCCCAAGTGTGTTGCAGACATCAATTTCTTAATATATTTATATTTTACATATAGAATTAAATTCATCATTGAAAACACTGAAAACCTTTTCTTTCAAGTGAAGGTTCCAGTGAATTAACAAATTACAGATTTTGTAATTTTTTACATTTTTAGAAAGTCTATCAATTTTTTTGGAAATGGGGTTTGTATTGAAACTATCACATATATAACATGCTGTAAATATACTGTATGTTAAAGTGGGAATGTTGGGCGAAACTCCTGCCTGCATAGTTTCCTATCATACAAGTTAAAGCAAGCAGTACTCCCCCTCTATTTTTCCCACACACTGCATTTGTTTTTACTGCTTTAATGGGCAAAGTGACTCATGTAGACTCCTTCTCGAGGGAGTAAATTAATATGTATCCTCAAAACAACCCAGGAGCCTCAAAACAGACCAGGCACTACAGGAACCGCATGGATTTACTGTCTGTGAGTGTTACCATGAAAAGAAAACAAAACAAACAATTCTACTGAGAGCCAGGAGAGGTGAGTGGTAAGGAGACCCACCTGTGAGGAATTGTGTCTAATGTGTATTCTGTGTTGCAGTGAATGAGAAGAGGATAAAAGAGTGAGAGACATAAGTGCCAAAAGAGAGAGAGGGGGGGAACCAGAGAGCCTTGTGTTTGCATGTGTGCATGTGTGTATGAAATGCAGACCACAGTAAATGAAAGATGAAAAGTGGAAGATTATGTGTATAAATAAAGATACCCTTTTTTTAGTTTTCCCAAGCTTGCCTCCTGATTCCTTATTTGCCACATCTGTCACACTGGTGCTGAAACCCAGGCTCTGTGTAAGATACGTGGAAAAGACCTCATCAAGACCCTCATGGTCATGCACTAGAGTCAGACCCAAGTCCTCCTCACACTGCACACTGAGCAGTATCAGTGCTTCCAGGCCCTGCTCCAGGCACAGGCAGATTCAGGTAGCAGGTACCCCAAATACCCCCCCCCCCTCA
The DNA here is from genome assembly GCA_028566375.1 of Leptodoras nelsoni. NCBI lineage: Eukaryota > Metazoa > Chordata > Actinopteri > Siluriformes > Doradidae > Leptodoras > Leptodoras nelsoni. The sequence goes on from JAOVVG010000026.1 coordinate 17,990,620, forward strand.
CCCCAGAGGCGACCGCGGCTGTGCCTCTGCTGACAAAGATGGGCCCATACCACAAAGCTGAGGCCTTCCTGGAGCTGTCCGAGTAGGCCACGGAGGCATGCGGCTGGCCTGAGGCACAGTGGGCAGCCCGATTGTTACCGCTCCTCTCTGAAGAGGCAGAGCTTGCAGCACAACAACTTCCAGCTGCCAACATTCTGGAGTACCCAGACATTGCAATCATGCAACTTGTTGGCCACACCACTGAGCACCAGTGGCTTTGTGTTAGTTGTATTGAACTATGCAATGTGATACCCAGACGCAGTGCCTCTCTGCAATATCTCAGTGCATAGTGTTGCAAAGTCACTCATCAGTATTATGTCCCAAGTTGGGATCCTGAAAGAGATACTAATGGACCAAGGCACCTGTTTTATATCACACACACTGCATGAATTGCTGGAGATTAAATTGATTCACACCAGCATTTACCATCCACCGACAGATGGTCAGAACTGTGATAAGTTGCTCAAACCCCTATTATTCACAGTATGAGAGGTCCCGCAAACCTCCACGGGTTTCTCCCCCTTTGAATTGATGCATGGGTGCAAGCCTTGTGGCATCCTAGATGTCATGAAAGAAAACCAGGAGAAGGGATTTTCTATTAGCCAAAACTAAATTCAATACGTCCTTGACCTGAGAGCAAAGCGCCGCACATTGGAGAAAGTAACATAAGAGAATTTGCTACAGAAGCAAGAATGGCAAGCCTGGCTGTATAATAAGCCTGGCTTCTGTGTGGACTTCAGAAAAGTTAATGTGGTGTCTAAATTAGATGCATATCTAATGCCTTGCATTGACGAACTGCTTGATTTTATTCGACATTGGATTTAATGAAGGGATGTTGGCAGACCCTATTGGCTACAATATCCCATGAGAAAAATGGCCTTTTCCACTCCGTTCAGCTTACAGCAATTTGTGACACTTCCATTCGGGTTGTTTGTGGCACCTGCAATGTTTTAGCAGATCATGGACAGCACGACACATGCAACATCTGAGCGCTGTCCTGAAGTCAATGAGGCAGGTGGGCCTCACATCCAAACCAAAGAAGTGCAATTGTGCAGGTGGAAGAACAGTATATGGATTTCCACTTGGGTCATAGGCAGGTGCCTCCCCAAATTGAGTAGAGAGCAGAGATTGTGGCCTGCCTGAGGACAAGACCAAAAAGGATGTGATACAGTTTCTGGGGCTGGCTGGCTATTATCATAGGTTTGTGCCTATTTATTCAGACATCACTAACCCTCTGACTGATCTCACTGAAAAAGACGATCCATTCCAGCAGACCTTTATTCAGGTAAAAGCTGTGCTCTGTGGCAGATTGCTCTTGCATTCAAAAGACCTCTCTTTGCCTTTTGGTTTACAGATGGATGCATCAGACAGGGGGCTGAGGGCAGTGCAGTCCCAGGTGGTTGAGGGGGAAGAGTGCTTGGTGCTGTACATCAGTCGTAAGTTTTTGGGGTGCGAGCAAAGTACAACACTATAGAAGTGGAGTGCCTTACAATCAAGTGGGTGGCCATCACCCTCCGATACTATCTGCTGGGGCGAGCTTTCAGACTTTTTTTGGGTCATGCCCTGCTCCAGTGGCTCCAGCTCATAAAGGATGCCAACACGTGAATCAGTTGCTGGTATCTGGTTTTTCAGCCTTTTAATTTCGAGGTCATCCACAGGCCAGGGGCAAAGCCAGAGACGGGCAGTGGGGGTATGTGGCAGCGGGGGCATGGTTGAGAGTCGGTTTGTGAATGGAGGGTGGAGTCAGGAGAGGTGAATGATAAGGGGGCCCATATCTTAGGAATTGTGTCTGAGTGCTCTGTGTTGCAGTGAACACAAAGATGATAAAAGAGAGAGAGAGAGCTGAACCAGACAGCCCTGTGTTTGTGTGTGTGTGTGTGTGTGTGTGAGAAATACAGACCACAGTAAAAGCAAGCTGAAAAGCAGAAGTTTGTGTAGAAACAAAGATACCCTTCTGTCGTTTTCCCAGGCCTGCCTCCTGATTCCTCATTTGTCACATTTGTAACACTTGTGTTCATTTTGAATAGTCTGTTAATTATTCAGTGTTTTCAATGTAGTTTTAGGCTTGACATAATTGTCAGAAATGCAACATTGTAACGGTAGTAAATGTCTCATTTAAAAAGGGCTCACAAACACAACTTGTAAATACATTTTCTAATATGTCTCTTGATTATTTGCACTCATTTATGTCAAGTATATAAATTGCTTTCTGTTACTTGATGCTTCTGAGTTTAAGGAAAGCAGCAAATATGAGATGAAATGCAGAGCTTCTTTGCTAATATTTTGTATACCTAACAAATCACAATGCACAATAAACCTTCCTATAAAGCAAGGGGAATTTTAAAAAGAATTTTAAATATTTTAATAATGTGTGTAATGCTTTGAATTTATTTCCATTTGAATTAACCTAATTTTCATTTATAGATCACTACAAAGATGACCTTCTTCATAACCTTCAAATGTTACCATTGTAACATTTCTTTAGCATATGTCTTTTCTCCAAAGAATTCATCTATGATAGATTTTCCTTAAATACCTAGCAGAACATTTTTTTCAGAATCCTCCTTAAATTTATGCTTCAGTTTAAAAAAGGCCTGCAGAATTATGGTTATTGTGGGTGGCTGTTGTTATGAAGATAAGTATAGATTGGGAACAGACATACTTGAGCATGATATTACAATGTCCTTATGTTTAGTGGCTTGGCTCTGTCCTAGTTCAAAGAAAGAAAAGAGTCATGGTTTTCTGTCACACACATTAAAGCAAACACTTTCCATTGTGCTTTTGTTATTTTCTTAGCTGAAAATCTTCCATTGCATTCCCTGCAGAGAAACAAGCACACAACCTGAATTTGCAGCAGTGGAACTCTAAAGTCCCATGGGGAACATGCTCGCTTCTGCACAGCTCTTTCCTCTACAGTTAAATATAGAATTGATTTAGAATTGAACCTAGACGTGCTCTTAAAGCAGCCAACGTCAACTCCACATACTGCATAAAGAGTACTCATTTCCATGTGAACGACAGCGCAGAAGGCAAACAATGCTAAATTCTGAATGTGTGTTACATAGGCTCTTTGACAAAACCAGTGAAATGAAAGGCAGCCTGTTCTGGAAGGCCAAGCACAAAAGCCATAGCTTTGCTCCGTACATAGGCCACCACACATATGCTTAGCGATTGGTTGCTTTTTTGCTAGCATGTGCTGCATTGGTGGTGACAGCAGTATTGTGTGTGTGTAATGTAGCTGAGTGGATTTGGTATGTTGCTATAAATTGGGTGAGGTCAGGGTTGGAGGCCCCACAGGCAGGCTCAGAGAAAACAACGGGCCTTTATCAATGTGTCAACATATCTGTACAGCATTACAATGGACAGGAAAGAAAGCAAGCAAGGGAGAGAGACTTTTTTTTTGCCAATTAAACCTCACTTATTTAATATTTATTTCACACTGGATAGAAAAATCAGTCTTGACTATCCAGTTACAATTTATTGGGTTCTGGGCTTATATTTATTGATTTCATGTCAATGTCAGGTTCTTTGAGGGATCAGTGGCAACAGAGTGTGAATTGGAAAAAAATGTGTGTGTGTGTGTGTGTGTGTGTGTGTGTGTGTGTGTGTGTGTGTGTATGTGTGTGTGTGTGTGTGTGTGTTTTGGAAGGGGGGGTAAAGTAGTTAGTTGTTAGTTGTTCAACCTTGACAGTACAGCAAAGGACACTGCCTGTGTTATATAATGAGGATCAATTCACCAATTCAATGACTATGTGTATGTATGTATGTGTGTGTGTGTGTGTGTGTGTGTATGTGTGTGTGTGTGTAGAAAGATCTATGGTAATTTAAGAGCATTATACCTCTTCCTGGGTAGCAGTTATTATACATTTCATTGTTCTTATAAAACCAATTACTTTGGATTTCTATTTCACTCTACCATATATGCTCACTTCTGTTACCTCACTCACCTGAATGTTTGCAACATCATCTTGGCAATTAAATGTCTCTTAATACCTGAATTGGTACAGTCAATACAGCAGGACAGAAAATTATTTTTCAAGAGCATGTTAATGTTCAAGCTGAGCATTATTTTATGCCTTTAGCTAGTATGAATATGTATTGCTGGGTCGAAAAAAAATGTTTGCCCTTCATAAGAAAGAACACCCAAGCCAGCCGGTAGCGAATAACTGGAAAGGCAGTAATTTGAACTCATCAAACATACATACTGCAAGAATATCTCGTTCTTAGTAACAGAGGTAGAGTGTGTGAGAGAGGTTTGTGTGTGTGTGTGTGTGTGTGTGAGAGAGAGAGAGAGAGAGAGAGAGAGAGAGAGAGAGAGAGAGAGAGAGAGAGAGATTGTGTTTGCACATGTTATGGATTTTAGAGATGAACATTAGTGTATAAGAAAAGAAGAGCAAAGGTGTGTGGTACAGCTGAAACCACCTTACCGTCTTGCAGTGAGCTTTTGTGTGAAAGAAAGAGCATTCGCAAATAAATCTGTGCCACGGTTTGTCTGAGATAATGGCGTGAACTTATATTAATTTACTTATCTTAATCTTAAGTAACTGCTTAAGTTACAGCGTGGACAGGACACCATGAACACACCTTCATACATCCATGTACATAATTGAAGGTAGTCAGTCCATCTACCAGCCTGGTTTTTGGAGGTTAGAGGAAACTGGAGAACCCTGAGGAAACCCACAAAGACATATGGAAATGAGGTGAAACTTCATACAGACAGTAATCTGAGCTCAGGATCAAACCCGTGACCCTAGAACTGTGAGGAAGCAGCAATACACACTGCACTGATTTACTGTAATGTTCTTCTATTTTATAATGCATTTACACCTGAACATAGTCCATGAGGTCACTCTGTGTTCCACTGCATGTCTATCTTTATGTGCAACAAGATATTTTGTTGAGGAGTCTCTAAGGACTCCACCTGCCAACTGCCAAATCATCCCACGGTTACATGGACAAGCAATCAGGGGAAATGAAATCAAATGTTTGCCTGAGGGCACTGCCGTAGTGAGCCGTCGTCATGGTGACAGTGCTTTGAGGGGCGTGATTTAGCTGACAAGAGTTGTCCTGGATTTGGGAGTGTAGTTTAGGGAGATCGTTTCATAATCACGGCTCATTATTATTTGATGCTCTACATCCTCTTGGCTTTTTGTTTGCACTTCAAATGTCTTTAGAAAGTGATTAAAGTGGGGGCTTTTTTTTTTATCAACTCCTAGCTGGCAACAATTTGATAAAATGACAGTAGTACTTAAAATAGTAAGTTGATTAAGGAAATTTTTCATAGTTATTTCACAGAATTATTCACAGAATTACTGTATGTGTGATTACAATAAACAAGGATTTACAAGAATGAAGATGAACAAGGATTTGTTTGTATTTTTTAATTATTATTATTATTATTATTTTTTGCTGAAACCCCAAAGAGACAGAGAGTCAGTGAATGTACAATTACAGAATTTCAAATAAATTTGGAAGTGTTATTGCCATAGGAGTCGGAATCGTAACCAAAAAGCATCCAGTTAGGTCTCAAGCATTTTTGACGTCGAGATAAGCAGATAATTTAGACTGTTGGTAATTAAAAAGAAAATGATGGGTCAATGAAAAAAAAACTTAAAAAGGAAAGAAAAGCCAAAGAAGAAGAATTACCAGAAAAAGTGCCTGCTAACACAATTTTTTTGAAAGCCAGAGCTAAGAAGCAGAAAAATGGTAGCAGCAGTTGATGATAATGCTGAGGCTAGTACTAGCTCAGTCTGACCAGCCTTTTCCCTGTCAACTTTATGACCATAGATGGCATTAACCACTGCTAACAGAGGAAGCCAACATTAGCATTGTGGTCTCACCATGCTACCAAAGGAACCAAAGACAACTTGCATCCTACAGTTAATGCAGTCAAACCCTAGTTTGCACCTGAACATTGATGACTGGTATGAGAAAACAATAGATCCAGCACTGTGGGGAAACATTACAGAAAAGGGAAAAACTGGTCTGATTGAGAGAGGTGCAGCTTCCTTTCATAACAGAATAGCCAAACATGCAGAGACAGTTGTACAGCCATGATCAGCAGCATTCAAGGAAACCCAAACCTTCATTAATGAAAGGTGGATGCTGCTCTTGAGAAAGGCACTGATTTCTTGACTGACGACTCTAAACACCTAAATAATATCTGTAGTGTTTTATTTATGTCTGATTCAAACAGTGACGTTATCAAGAGCGTCAATACTCTCTCATATGCCTATGCTTATGATCTGTACAGAAGCTTAATGGATTAAACTGAATCATTTCAGACCATTTATTAAGAATGAACAGGACAGATCAGCTTAAGTTGCTAAAAATAATGCTGAGTTACAGACTTCATGTGTACTTTGCTCTCCATCTTTTTCCTGACACTTCCCATCTAACTGCGAGGGAGAATGTTTGTTTTCTCCAATAGGTGGGATTAAAAAGGAAATCAAAACGAAAATGGGTCAAAGACGACTTAATGTTCTGTCACTGCTGGCCAGTGAGTCCAAGCTTGTGAAAGAGATGGACTTTGATGATTTGGTGGATGAGTTTGCAAGAAGAAAAGCAAGAAAGAAGCCTGTCACTTAAGGTAAGACTGTCTTCTGTATGCTAACTGAGGCTATTCAAACACTCAAATGGATGTGTGATGTAGTAATGTATGCGCTTTTTTGTGTCTGTTGGGGAGCAGGGCATTCAGAGCTCCTTACATTTGGTTATAAGGGTGGGAGACAGGGTGAGTGCATTGATTTGTATGTGGTGGGAGGGGAGCACTTGGATTGGTTCAAGCCCAGGGGCCCATTTATTAATTTGTTAATCCGGCCCTGGGAATACAGGAACACTGGGAATTTTCACACACAACAGTCTGTAGAGTTTACACAAAATGGTACATCCAGCGTGTGGTTATATGCCCGTAAGGCATTAACCCTTGATGGTGTGTGCAAGCCTGGTGCTTGGGGGTTATTTGCAACGTGACTTCAACACTCAAGAGTCACCATGCTATGAATTAATTTGCTTTGCTAGTAAGCTGTCTACTTTGTAGATAGTTGGCTGGTAGACACCCTGCAAATCACATCAGACATATTTTTTGGTTACAACAACAGGGTTATCAGATTGTGTAGTGCCTATTTCTTGAAAACTTTTGACTGTTGGTCTGCCATCTTGGTTTATTTTTTCCAGTTGAGAGATCTCTCAGGATATTTGCATAAATGCAATTTGATTGGCTGCAAGCTGTACCACAGACCCACAATTCAGTTCTGCAACACATTCAAAGTGAATGGGAAGTGTTGAAGCCTCCAAAGAAATAACCACTCTTTGCTAACAACTGTGGTAAGCAGAAAACCATCTCAGAATGCACAGCATATTGAACCTTAAGGGAATGGGTTACAACCACAGAAGGGCTCATCAGCTTTCACTTCTGTCAGCCAAGACCAGGAATCTGAGGCTAAGTGGGCACAACTGGACAGTTGAAGCCTGGAGAAACACTGTATTCTTGACTGTATTCTTGTTTTTTTTCCAATCTTCAACTGTCCACTTTTTAGGCACACCGAGACACACATTAATTTGTCTGAAAGGACAAATGATACAGATTTGGATCTGAATATAATTATATTTGACCAATGAATTCATGATGGTGTTCTACAAAATGCTTCACATTAACATTTATTTATTTCTCCAGCACTTTTATTATACATGTGTTTTAATTAAACAGGTCTTTCTTTCTACTCTCGATACAGGAAAACATCTCAAAATGATAGTCTGTGCTAATCACACATATGCCAGTAATGTAGTAGACACTGGAGATTAAGTAAAACGGCCTGCATTCTTTGCAGTGCCCTATGTGTGAATTTTAAACCCTGTAAACATTTTAATTTCCTGGCTGTCTCGCATTTCCTGCCAGACAAACCTAAGCCAGACGAAATAAGACTCAGAAATCTATACCACTGCACCATCTTTGTAATGTTAATTTTGGGTTTCTATTCGTCTCTCTGTAAGAATGGGTCAGATTCTCTGCAGTAATGTCTGCAGAAAGCATTCTAAGACTTTTGCTGTGTATCAGACTAGGAGTCTGACCTGCTGTCATGTAAGGGTTCATTTGGGTCAAGGTGACATCTTGAATATCAGTATGTGTCATAAATATTAAATGAAATTAAATATTAATAGCACGCAAATGAGCATACTATTATTATTATTATTAGTTGCCTCTCTCTTTCTTTCTTCTGTGATGATGTGGCTTTTTGTCCATAGAGTGCGGCAGCATTTTTTGAATTTTTCATATCGTAGAACCTGCCATCTTCCCATATGGCATTTTGTCATCATGTGATTCCTTTAAAGCTTATCCAAAGAACAGCTTGTCCTTTTGGGCCCATGTTCATTTCCTCTCACGCTGCTATCTTTGAAATCAAAATGGGACTGAATATGAGGCAGAGCAGTTCTCTCCATGGCAGATGGTTAGCGGATTGCGTGCCAATTCACTGCATAACTCTCAACAAAGATTATCCCCTTCCAATCTGAGCTGCGCAGGATATTGCCCAGGGATCCCACCGTGGGATCAAACCAGTGCCTTCGCTTTCATCCGATTGTCTGAACACAGATGAACAAATAGGCAGACACCTTCAGCTGACCCGGTGAACAATGTTGGAGGAAGAAGGGCCCAGAGGACAGAGGACTCCCCCCAGTGGCTGTTTGTTTGGATATTAGTTACCCTCAAGTGCTCCGGTGCCTGAGCCTCTTTTGTCAGTACATGCAGAGGAAATGGAGGCTTACCTCCACTAGTTACAGAAGAGGGTTGCCTCTTTTTGCAGGCATAACAGACATCTCCTAAACACTAAAAGCACTAGTGTCAATCATTATCTCTTAAAACAAACAGAAATTAATATAAATAAAATCAAGTAAATTAATTTCTTTAAAGACTTCATTGATGCGTCCTGAGAGACCTCGACTGATAGCTCACCTATTCATATTATTACGTTTTCTGGATATCTGGCCCAGGACAGAAATTCATTATGAAGGCCTCATTTCGAATGAGGTCCCAGGATGCTTCACAGTTCTTATGAGCCAAGCTCTGATTAACAGCATGATGATTACCCTTTAGAGACAGCAAAGTGATGGCACTGTGCACTAGCAGAATAAAAAGAATGAAAAAAAAATGCTAATTACCATTATGTCCACGTTTATACAAAAAGCATCACAAATCTTTCTACATATTTTTGTTTTAATGGAGAAAGGAAGTTAACTGATCCCCATACATGTCTTCTATGTGGCAGTACCTGAAGTACTGTCCTGCATCAGATCCTCTGATTGTTAATGTATTATGTGCTTGGATCATTGTTTTCCACTAGGTCTCCAGAGGCCTTCAGAAACCAAACATGGCCTGAGCTACAGAATCTAATAATAGTCACACTGCCTTTCTCCACACCTCCCGTCCGGAGCGTCAGCATGCAGCCAGGGGACACACTGTTCAAGTGCTGCATGCGTTTCATACTGCTAACGACAGAGAGGACACACACACACAAACACACAAACAGACATCCTAAACCACCACATGTATAAACATCAGACATACTGATCAAACTGCTGTAGCATTTGCCTTATATATTTTCCTGGAGTTACTGTAGTGTTGCAGCCACATATCTAATGTACGTGTGAAAGGAACATTCTCAAATGCACTGATAATGTACTAAAGCATATTGGAAGCCCTTCAATTTACATAATAGTTATAATAAGAAAGTAAAACATTATACACCAAAAATAAACATGAAAATACACTTGGCTTGCTCTCAAATTTTCTCTCTCCCTGTCTCTCACACACCCTACATAAAACAAAGGATGGCGCAAAATGAATATGCAGCAGCATGGTCTCCTCAGGCTATTAAAAAACGGTGTGAAGGTTCAAAAGAGGTAAATGTATTTTCCATACGCTTTTTATAGCACCCAGATTCGCGATAGAGACATATGTGCCTGCCCCAGCACCCCGAAGTGATAAAAACCCAGTATACGTCACAGCTCTGTCATTTGATTAAGAAGCAGAGTTGCTCCTCACTGCGCTAATTATGGCCTCATTGGCAGGCAACAATGACAAAAAGGCAGTCGCTCTGTGCATGAACAGCCCAGAAGAACATGAGAACTAATTTAAATGGAAATTTACTTCTCCCCACTCTCTCATGAGTCAGTGAACAGAAGCTTTTTAGGGTCATAGTGGGATTTTTTTGATGGTTCTGTGGAGAATATTTGACTCTTTTCAATCATTTATTCACGTGGGCACTAAAGTAGGTATGCTGCATATACATAGTTGCCTTTACAGAAGTTCCACTAGTCTCAATGAATGTTTATTTGGACATTTGTGTATGCTGTTATTGTTTTTAAATATTCAGTCACATTGGATATGTTGACAGGATAAGACCTTCAATTATCCTTTTTCTCATTTTTGTCAGTCTGAGATGACATTATTTCACCAAAAGGTGAATTTCTTATAACCCTTACACTCATCTTTACTGGGGTTGCCAATAATTGTAGAGGAGACTATATATATAAAGCGGTGAGTCATTCATGGCAGATGCAGATCGTTATCACCATAGTATGTGATATATATACATTATATTACAACTCAAGGCGGCTTACCTTTTATTTAAAGCATATAAATAATGTAATGACAAACAGTATGTATTTTTATAAACTATGGCCTTAATTTCACCACTTCTTGTTTCCCTAGAGTACAAAGCTGATCTTGTGCACATGTAAATGCACTTTATCTATCGCCATGGGGAAAACAAAGAGCTTTCAGCTCAAAACAGATAGACGGTTGTTGACCTTTATATCATACATATAAATGAAAAATGTGCAGGTTAAGGACACAATTAAGAACAAACGTGGCTGTACATTTGTACATTTTCCAGGAAGAAAATGTACGAGCAAACAAACCTCACAGATTCAGTTGATATATTTTTTTTATAACAGAATTGAACTGCAGTATAAACCACCATTATCATCTGTTTTAGATATGCTGTAAGAAAGAAACCATAACTGAAAGCCTCTCACAAAATGTTGTCTTGACCATCACCAAGCAGTGTAGAGCTACAGCCGGAATTGTGACCAGGCAGACTATTCAAATGTTTTATGAACTACACACAGTGGAAAACAAATCACACCCATCATATTTATGGATCGCTGACGTTCTGGGGCTGTTTTAAAACTAATAGCATGATGAATTATGCTAAGTATCAGGACATCTTTGTCCAAAACTTGGTTGCAGCTACCAAGGGGCTCAGATATGTACTGTAGATGAATCATGATTTATGATGACGACTAGAATAAACTGCCATGGACAGTTTTGCACTTAATCAGTTGAATCTCTATCAGCGAGCAGTTTATATCTCCAACAGTGTGGACTTTGAAATTTTTAATCAGTTTACCAGTTAATGTTACATTGTTAATGTTTTGTTTGTTTGTTTGTTTTTCTTAACTATATAGCA
>JAOVVG010000026.1:18018699-18032987 GCA_028566375.1 Leptodoras nelsoni
AGAGTTGCCGGCTGGGCACCGGCTCCCCCGTGACCCCGTAACTGGGAATAAGCGGTACAGAAAATGACTGACTGACCTGGAAAGTAATATGCCATTAATAAAAATTTGCTTTGATTTGTTTGATGTATGTTTAACAAAGCTGGAATGTACAGCTGTTAAACAAGAATTGTTTAGTGTCATATCTGTGATGTACAGAATTTGTTGCAAGTTGGAAAACCTGGTTGAACGTTCTCTAATTGTGGTGATTCCCACATTTTTGCCAGGGTTTGTAATATCAATAGTATGTGTGTCCGATGTGTGGTGTCTGAACAATCTATAGATATAGGTTGCATAATGCATAATAAGCAGATGAAGCAACAGTACAAAGTGTTTAAAAAAGTACAATAAATTAGATGTTGTAGTATATGTAGTGTAATGAATGTAATCAATAAAACAGGCTGGACTGAGTCTTTAGCATCAGGAAGGTGGTAATAGTGCTCACTGAAATATTACAACATGCCCAAACATGTGTGTAGAGTGTGTCCGTGAGGTGAACCATGTGGGTGGTAGTGGAGGCGTGAGTGAAGGAGGAAACTTGTTTACAACTTTCTCCCACACCATTCCATTGCTACACTCCCTCCACAGGTTTTTCACAGTCCTCCTGATGCTGCCGTGTCAGATTACAAAACACAGATGCTTGCCTAACTATCCCCTAGTGCTGCTCGAGTGATTCCACAATCTCTCGGGGTATGAGGAAGGCATGCATCAAGGCTCTTCACTGTTCTGGCACCTAGATGGTGGAATGAACTTCCCCCTTTTGTTTAGAGACTTAATAGAGACTTAATGCTCTGTAAATGCTGTTATGTTCATAATAAATGTATTTTAGTTACACTGATCATGCTGTTCTTATGTTGCAGATATTTAGCCCAGCTCTATAGTAAGGTTACCAGAATTAAACTGGAGTTGGGTACAGAGCTTCACGTATTGCGTGGAGGTAAGCAAATCAGTCCGCACCATGCTGTTTCATCTTCCCTTTCATCCTCTGCTAACTATATGTAATGTAAGACTCTATTGTAAGTAGAATAGTATAAACAATCCTATATATTGTATTTCTACATGTGATATACGTGATGAATATTTCAGACGTAATTGCATCGAGTCGATGGCATTAAGGGTGAGTTTAGCCCTTATACAACAGGCTCGTCATCACAATCTGAGTCTGTAGTGTGAGAGTAGTCTGTCTCCTGTAACATAAATCTGTCTAGGAAGGTGATTAGGACGTTTTCTCAGTATTTTATTTTAACAATGATATGCATGAACACTCACCATGGAGTGAGATGCTGCATCAGCTGCCAGGTGTAGCAGAATGCTGTAATTGCCCCACAAACTATCTGTAAATAGACTGAATATGTTTTACTGAATGTATACGTTTCTTTAAAATTAAGTTATTAAGCAAAAACTGTTGGAAGGTCTGGTTTGGTGTTTGTGTTCAGTCGGCTGTCGTGCTCAGAGCTCAGAGCAGTGTGGGTGTCGGAGGTTAACTCATTCGTCAGGTGAAATGGTACTGCAGTGCTAATGATCTGGCTGATTGGATGATTTAGAACGTTTGAAAAATAAGTCAGAGTTTCAGGATAAATGAGTGTTTCGCAGAAAGTTATTAAAGAAATAGCGCAATTTGGATTGTATTACGTGCATGCATTTGTTTATTCTTATTTTTTACTAATTATAATTTTGTTGGATTGACTAATAAATGTATTAATTGTTTTATTAAAGCATTTCAGAAATTTCAGGTGTCTTTACTGCAGCTTATTCTTAACATTGGCGTTTTAGCTGATGCAAAACTCTGCCACCAGATGGCGCTGTGAATTCAGATAGAGGCTTAGGAACAGCTGCTTCGGAAAACCAGTCCAGTAGAGCTAATTCTACCCCACTTCTTAATGCTCACATTATTATTAAATGAGTAAGATGTGAAGTTAAACACTGCAGTAGCAGAAATAAATTCATTTGCCTTCAGATTTTATTGTGCCAGTGCATGATATGGTAATAAATTATAATTCATACTCCAGCACTGTGGATTTCTTGTATCTTGAATGATTTGATTTTCTATAATGGACAATAAATCTGTCTGTAATTCCACTCCCAGTTTACTGACGAACTCCCAGTTTAAACGAACCAAAGTTTATATATATGTGCTCTTTCTAATGTATTGTTCTTTCTGTAGTAACAGCTTGTTTACACGTGTACAGGGACTTGTAGGGTGCATTTATAGGCATCAAAGTTTTGTAACAGTCAGTAAGATTTCAGTCACAGGAAAGTCCTAACGATAGTGGACTTTGTACTTTCCACTTTCTCAGTCACATAACAAAGCGCATGTACTTCTGTCTGATTAACTTCAAAAGAGCAAAAGGGCAGGATGGTGAAGGGTCTGCTGTCTCTAACTGTTCATAAATATTCACAGGAACTAAATAGTATTCCAAGACATTAAAAATGATCTATAAATGCATAAAGACCAGTTATTTTGTAATAAACACTATCTTCAGTGTTGCCAGATCGCTGTTGTCTAAGAGCAGTAAATAAATAACATCAAGGTAGTAACAGGAACTCTACTTTGTGTTAAAGATTACACCAGTTGGTCTATCTATAATCTATAATGGCGCGTCTTGACGTGTTTTATTCCTTGCTTAAATAATTTGAATAATATTACGATGTTTTTCTTTCCCCCAGTTCACTATGGTCGAGATCTGGCAACACCGATCAACATCGACACATCGAGCTGCTCCCCCTGTGAAGTCAGTGATGCACTGTGGAGCCTCGTCAGCACAGACTGGTAGAATTCTGTTGTTCCACGTTGGAGTTCATCTTAATCTTCCCTTATATTATCCTTGTATCTTTTTTTATTATTATTTTTTTTTTATTAATAAACAAGTCTTACAGAATGAACTGAAATGTGCTACACTTACTAAGTAGGCAATGTATATAGGTATATAACTTTATATACTTGTGTACCAGTACCACTTTCACTCGTGTGAGAGTTTGGGTAAAGATTATAATCTCTAACGAATAGGATAACAAACATTTTCACTGTTTTACAAGCACATTTTATAATTTTGTTTCATTTTGACAACTCTTGTGGGTACATATTTTGGTTTTATTTTGTTGAATATTTGAAAGTCAGGTCAGATAAGTAATAAGTAGTGAAATGACATGTTATAGGAAAACAATCAATAATGACATGGTGTAATGCATTACCACTGATACTAAAGTAATTTTTCTCCGATAACATAATTAACCACAAGTGTTTCATTCTACTTATACAACAGCAATTTACCGGTTACCAGTTTTTATTTTTAAAGAATGCCACAACAAAATTTTAATGTTGTTTAACTCCCCATGAGACCACTTTTCTAAGAATAGTTCCCTCGTTTTTTTCCCCTCTCTTGAAGTTAATAATACAAAATAAACACAGCTCGTCATATTACAAGTGTTACAATGATAAAACCATATCGCTTACAGGATTTTAAGCAGTCCATCACCTTTAAATCTCCATCCAGCAGCGGAAGATATGTGGTCAGAAAATCCCCACGGAGAGGATGATTAATAAAGATGATTACCACTCTGTGAGTGCAAACACTAAGCTATACCTACAAGGTGTTTGACTTGAACAAGTAAAAAAAAAAGTTACCACAGTGTCTGAAATGTCAGGAACAAAAAGGAATTTGAATATATTGAGCAGAATTCAAAGAAAACATGGTACAGAGACAGAAGGAAAAAATGCATAACTCATAAATCTTAGCATATATTGTTTAATGAGTAAAAACCAAATGTAGTTTTCTGCTTGTGGATTGCTGACTTTTGAGACACCCTGTAGTATGGTCTTTGTCTGGGGTTTTTTTTTTTTTGGCCATTAGTGTCTCTTAGTAAAGCATTAGTGGTGTCGGGTTACATTGAACGAGTGTCAAACTGAACAAGGTGAATGTTTGCACTGCGAGCTTTGCTTTGCTTTTCTTTTCTTCGCCTCATATACTCGGGTTGAGAACCAGTCGGGTAGAAGTTCATTAAGTGTAGTCACCTTTCAGTGTTCTGGTTACAATGTCCTGTACATCAGAAGAATACTGCTCCCTTTAATGGAATTTTCTCTATGGTGCTCATTTTCAAATCTTAAGATTTAACCCGACAACCACAAACCTGTTTGTTTGCTCCTTTTCAGTTCAGCGCCACCTTTTTCTCAGGAAAATACGTTTCCAGAGAAATCGAGATTTTATTTTTATGTGAAAGGTTAAAGAACAAAATTTCTCACGCTCGTAAACCATTTTTAATTGCGTGACTATTTGATGCTTGTTTTTTTTCTCATTGTCACTTAACAAATGACTCAGTACGGATGCGCAGTTTCTGTGGTGGGATGGGTGGGTGTCTGAGTGGGTGCATGTTGAACGTGTACTCGTCGGGCTGATTCTACCCTGGCACGAGTCCGTGACCTTGTTTTGAAATTTCCTGCCAAGGCAGTGGAAGAGTTGGCACACGTCTTGCCCTGAGGTTAGACCACATTGACACTAGTGCAGCTTAGTGACATTCCAGTCAGTGCAATGGCATAATCAAGTTTTCTTATGATAAATCTAATTTAGCACCAAGTTCAGATAAAAGACTTTATTGTAAAACTGTGTCATCTGAATTCCATTCTCAGACGTTGAAAACTATATTAATACGTACTGGATTTTACAATGATGCCAAATGTTAAGGAAAATCTGACCACATCATTTTAATCAAGTTTTCAGGTGGGATAATGGTGATTATTTGGTCAGATGGAAAGTTAACCCGCTTTATACACAGGCCTGATATTTTTAAACGTATTTGCTTTATTGTCATCAAACATCGGTATCTAATCAATTTTCTGTACACCTAACACCTACTTTTTGATGAATAAAAATGCCTAAATGCCAGTTAATCAACAATGAACAGGATTATACAGTATATAAACAAAACAGGCATGGTGCTGCCTGAACGCTCTTGTTTTTTCCCCCCCATCAAGTCATAAGACCCCTGATTCGCTGTTTGTTTGTGACCAAACAAGCCTCAAGCCTCACTGCACGTTCCAGTAACTCTGTAGATCATGTGATACAGTAGAACAGCTGGTTTGCTGTCTGCCACATCAGGTTGCTGTAGCAAGCAACTGAATTCTATACCACCTTTACCGTAAAAGTGGAAAGAAAATAGCACAGGGCAAAAAGGTGTAATATAAAGATGTATCTTTATTATAAAGGTACATATATACATTTGAATATCATAATTTAGCAAAAGGTCAAACCAAAAAAAATCAAATACTACCTTTTATTTTATTTACAAGACATAAAGATATAAATATTTTCATCCACGTATGCGCATTAACACTGAACTAATCACGTTCTAATTAGCTACAAAACATGGCATCATCCCATACGGTTCTCTCTTCCATTGCATCTGCTACAGAAATGTTTGTGTAAGCTTTGGAGCTAGTCTAGAGTAACGGAGGGATTGAACACATTTGTTGTTCTGATGCTAAATCTGCCATTAATCCACACAAGTCTGTCTTGCGTGCTGTGCAATGATCTATGAAAGTTCATTCTGCATGTCTCAGGCAGCAGATCTCGGTGAACTGCATGGTCTATAAACGCCTTTCCTGAAATGTAACCTCGTCACTTTTACACCATATGGTACATGCTTTACTCGACTCACGCTGACAAATCTCAAATCATAGACAGTATTGGGTAACCCCACATCTTGGTTAATGCAATATCTAAAACCATGTCATACTTGCATTTTGTTTGCTCTTAAGTGCATATTGCTTCACACCATATTGGATTGAAAAAGAACACAGGTTTTTTAAATTCTCAATTGCAGCTTGATCGTCTCACAGTAAATTAATAAACAAGAAAATGCTGGTTAGGCCCATAATAAATGGTTGTAATGCTTTCTGAGGCTGTCTGTCTCTAATGCTTTCCTTGAAAAATTATTACTGCTATGTAATCATTTCTGTAATAAGGAAACTCTTTTTGTTTCTTCTTTACACTGACTAACTGGCTCATTCTCTCAAGATACCCTTCATTCTACCAGGTCAGAGTAAAACTCAGCCTTAACATTATTGTCCCAAAACAACACTCTTTGATATTTTGGGGAAAATAGCTTTAATAGTAGTTGGTGTAAAATTCCCTGTGGACACTGTCTCCAGGCCCTCAAGCCTGTGTGATGGCATCTCTGTTTTACTCGTGCTGCACTCCAGGAATGCTACTCCAATCTTCCTCACCTTTCCATCTTTTGTGATCAAGCAGGAGCTACAGAGCAGTCTCAGTATGGCCTTGCGCATGTCCTTACTGGTTAATGTGTAAATTATGGGATTAAGTAATGAGTTAAGCATAGCAAGTCCCAGAAAGTACTCTGCCTTATAGAGTACCAGGCAGTTTCGTACTGGACAAAAAAAGTCCAGCAAAAGGAGCAAAAAGAGAGGAAGCCAGCATGCGATAAAAACACCCAGCACTATGGTGACTGTCTTTAATAGTGCCATGTATTTCTGGGACCTCTTTGAGAAACCTTTACGCTGTGGCACGCCGGACAGCCGCTGTGTGTTGGACTTTACAACTCGGAAGATGCGGACGTAGAGGACCACGATAGCCAGTAATACGACAGAAAAGATTGTAATGCAGAAGAGAATGAAGCTCTTGGAGTACAGTGGCAGGACGGTAGAGCATTGGTTCAGGATGCCCATGCAGTTCCAGCCCATAATGGGTAGCAGACCCAGAAATATCGAAAGCATCCAACTTACGCCGATCAGAGCAAACATCCGCCCGCGCTTGGCCCCCTGGTATGGCTTCATCCGCACCATAGTAACATGCCTTTCAATTGCAATGGCCAGGAGGCTAATGATGGAAGCTGCTAATGTGATGAAAACACCGCCTTCTCTAATGAACCACTGGACAGGTGTCATGTTGAGCGTCTTGGCCCCTGAGGTTAAGATGTTCACCATGTACGTAAATCCTGCCAACAAGTCTGAGAATGTCAGGTTGCCCAGAAGGTAATACATGGGCAGGTGGATCTTTTTATTCTTCCAAATCGCTAAAAGAACCACCGCATTCTCCAGCACGATGAGCACACAGATAATAAGGAACACAATATCTACAATTTTCATGCCTTCAGTGTACCTGCTCTCAGTCAGCTTTCCTGTGAAGTTGTAGTGGGCTTTGATGACCTCTTTGCTTTGGTACTCCTTGAACATTGTGCTCGGGTATGTCGTAGAGGTCTTTGTGATGACTGTTGGGGCTGCAGCAACAAAAGCAGCATGCGATGCTTCCATTGATCCCATACAAACTCCTCCTCTCATCACAAACTAGTCCTTTGATGGTTCATGATTCCAACATGGAAAAAGTAATCCTAAAGAGAGTTGGGGTTTGTTTAGATCTGCGTCAGATGCGCAACTTTATCCTTCACCTCTTGCTTAACATCAGTTCTGTCAAGAATCCATATGTCCACAGGGCTCTTGTTTTTGGAAGACCCTAAAGGAAGACAAATTGAAGACATTTCTAATCAAACTCTGAATGAATACAATATGATATTAATAGAAATAACTAATACAGCATTTTATGATGGCTGGTATTGAAACTGATAAAAAAAAAAACACTAGCAGGTTTTCATGGTTTCTTATGGAATTAGGATTTCTCACATTTCTCACTCAGGATTATAAATTGGAGGAAGTAAAAAAAAAAGAGAGAAAAAGAGACAGGGAAGACAAACCAGAAAATCAGTTTGATTAAGAGGAGAAAGGCGGAGGGTGTGTTCACGATCCCAGCGCATAAAACGCCTCCAGGCAAAACAATAAAACCGTTTACAAAACTTCTCATGGTTGAAACAAAGTGGTTTGGGCGGTGTGGTGACTTCAGAAAGACCTGTTTATGAGACTGCATTTTCGAAAGTTGTGGAGATGGAAATATGAAGACGGTGCATTGAGATTCCTGCACGCTTATAAATAGCCTTTAACTAAACGTAACGGCTCTGCGCTCTTTCTCTCTCACACACGATAATAGCGCAGGCGTAAGGGTCTGTTCAAGTGCGCCAAACGATTCATAATCGCCATAAGAAAGAATTCAAAACGAGCGAAGGTGTAATGCATCGTTCTGTTTTACACAAAACGCGAGTTTACACTTTACTTTGCAAAGCACTCGCTTGTACTTAGATTTAGTAGGAAAATGTATGCGCACATTCTTCCTGAGTAAAAGTTTGTATAAAGCCGGAGACAGAAAAGTGATTCTGTAGAGTAAAAAAAAGATTTTATACTGTGTTTAAAAAGTGCTACCTGCAGAGTATAAAGCATGATCAGAAAAGAAAACCCGACCCGAGCTAAACATGGGTTACATTTTCCTAGTAAAACATTACAATGGTACAATAATAGAACACGTAAATGTATAAGAAAGAAGCCTATATAGAAATATAAGATGTACACACCCGGTAGTTTTCAGCAGGCAGATGTGAGCCTCTGCGCTCTCACATGAACAACTGAGCAGCCTGAAGTGAGAGGCTCGTTTGCGTCTGAGACAGGATTAGACTTGTAATGGAACTGCTCCTCCTTTTCTCTCTCCCTCTCTCTCTCTCTCTCTCTCTCTCTCTCTCTTCTGTCTCAACAACCCCTATCCACCCCCACCCCATCCCACTGGATGGACATGGAGAGGTGGAAAAGAAATTAAAATGAAAAACCATCCCTCTAGGTAAGCATAATGACAAAGGTACACTGTATGATGACCTGGTTTGTATGGAAATTAGTTGGCAACATGGGTAATGTTTGATGAAAATGATAGACAGAGAATTGTGTTAAAATCTGTTGATGAAAGTGTGTTATTGTGTTATTATGTAAAAAAAAGGCTTGTGGACACTGAACAAGTAACCTAGTGTAAGTTTTGCTCTGAGTATTTTCACACCTACATTCTTTCATTCCAAATCTCTCTCTCACACACATACACAAAAGCATAAACCACTGTGTGATTATTCATCACTGTGGCTCTCTAAGTAATTTTTCCCAGCTCTCTGCTTTAACATATGCATCAACTCCATCAGCTCTGTACCTGTTCCTTAGCTGAATCTGTCTCCAGGAAGGAAAAAACCCCTTCACATTTCTTCGACTCTTAGTTTGCCGACCCCGATGCAACTTACGGTTTGCAGACTCTAGTTTTATTTGTAAAAGTGCACCAGAACAGAACAATCCTTGTTTATAGACAGGTTGATGTGTGTATTACAAGCCATTTATATTGTTGGTGGTGGTGTTAGGGCCTTGTACATATCCTGTCTAGAAATAGAAAGAAAAATATGTGTTTATCCTGAGTAATGGCAAATAATTACATAAGGAATTACGTAAGTAAAAGGCCAGGCTATAGTGTTTACTAGGTGGCTATGGCTTTTTTTTTAAAACAGGAATTTCTGTCATTGTGGCTGGAAGGAGAGGGATTTCCTTAAGAAACACCTATGAGGTCATTCTGGGCTGTGCTGGTCAGTGCGCTTGCTCCATGGGGAACACAGTGTCCTCTCGGTCAGACCGACCACCACCCTTCTTCTTCACAGCAAAGCACACAGAACAATAGAAATACACGTGTGGTTTTTTTTTTTTTTTTTTTTTAAGCTTTGGAGCAAAGCATGGAAGCTGCATTCGAAACATTTGCAGACATTTTGGAAATCAATAGTTTGTTTTGTTTAGTTTTTTAACATGTTTCTGTCCCATGACTTGTGTGTCCTGTTCACCTGTCACTTTTTAACCCTTATGATCTTCATTTGGAGGTCAAACTGCCACATGTAAGCCTCTTGGTCCTGTCAGTCCCCTGCCCCCAGGCCCACCCACTGACTCACAGTCTACAGACATCCCCCCCTCCCTGCATGAGTGCAGACCCAGCATGTTACCTGAATTAACACACAAAATAGCCTGACACTTCTGTCGCAACCACCTCCTACAAAAGCCCAAACTCTTCTTTCGTTTCTCAACCTTGGTGCATTTTTTTTTAACTAACTACTACTAACTACAGTTTGGTACAGTTTGTCTGCTAGAGAGCTGCTGCTGTGACGTTGAAAGCTCTCGACATCAGGAAGTCGGTAAAGCCTCCTATTACGGACGACTTTTTCTAAGTGTTTTTTCTGTTTATAATGCTGCATCCGCCAGACACTTGCTGACGTAGGACTACACCCAAAGAAAACAGTAGACCCGGTTTGGCAATCGTTTTCTCTACTCATACAGATAATCTGCAGTGATACTATCAGACAGACCTTTTTAAACAATCCCATTGTGCATTGATTGATTAGTATGCAGACGTTTTGTCACCATTAGGCTGGCGTTGTTAAGGGTTTGTAAGTCTAGTCACACTGATTAAGAAGATGTTTCTTTTGTTTTTATTGATCACCTATTCATTTTCATGTGCGACAGTAGACTGCTCTTTAATGCAAAAGGCTGAACGACTCACCACTTCTTCTGTATTGAGGTCATTATACTTGACTCAAAGACCCAGCATGTGATCAAAAGCTGTAACATTATTAACCCAAACAACATTAATTTGCTTCGCATTGAATGGAGAAGGCAGGCCCTCATAATGTTAATCCGGATTCTTGTTAAACCATTTTGTACAGCAGAGCTTTTAGATAATCTTGAAATAAAATCCAACTTTCTAATTTCACTTATTATATTTATAATTTATTTAATTTAGGATGGAAACAAAAGGCATTTAATTAAACACTAATTAAAACACACTACACTTGTATGTGTAAAAGTAAAAAAAAAAAACTTTCAGAAGTTTAATTAATATTCTGGCTCACAATCAAGGTTCCTTTAAAAGAAATGTAACAGCCCAGACCAGCACAGCCCAGAAATGTAACAGACCCTCTTTCTTCCTTCAGACCTTTTTTCCACCAGCATATACAAAGATTACAGTCCCACTGACGTATCCCACCAGCCTTTCTAGAAAACCATCTTTCCCACCACTTGTCTCAATCATGATGGAGATATTTCCAGAAATGGTGGTGTGTTATTTTAGGTGTCCAGCCTAAAATTCATGTGCCCGTGGATGAAAGGGCAGATTACCCTCATATTCCTGGCTGTTGCTCCTCAGCTGAGTGGAAAGCCTGGACCCTGAGGTCATGAGATTTCCTCTCGCATATGAGGTGGCTGGCCATGACCCTGGATGACTGTCACAAGCCCTCAGTAACCGAGAGCATTCACACATCCACTCGACTCTCAGGTGACATTTTCACTCATTCCTGTAAGTCAGTCTACACACTGTGTGACCTTACAGATGAAAAGAGGCTGTGAAAGGAAACTGACTAGGTAGAGATCAGATGTGATAGTGTTGATGCATTGTGTGCAAATAAGTTGGGCTGTAGAAGTAGGGGTACTTTAAAGTACTTTATGACACTGTATGTTAAGAAGGCTTGAATGAAAAAAAAGGTTTTTTTTTTTTACATTTGTGTTCAACATCTGGAAATGATTTTTAGTACATATATTAGAGAAAAGTTTGCTTGGCTCTCATTTATTTATGCTTTGCAAGACTCAGTGCCTGTTTGTCTCCTGTCCTAGGCTTTGTCAACACCCTTACAATACACCTATAATCACAACAAAGCTTTCCTTTGATTGATTGATCCACTGTCCTACTGATAAGCATTCACTCCTTCACACTCGTCCGCCCTTTTCAGTTTCCATAAACACAAGACTTGCTCTGTTTAATGTAATTACAGATTTAGCAGAATTACCTATTAAATCTATAATTACATTAACCAGAGTAAGTCTTGTATTTATGGAAACGCTCTAAGTTCTTTCATATCCTCTTTCTTCCCCTTCCTCCTTTAATTCATGCAGAGTCACATAACGTCTTGTCGCTCAGTTAAAGAGTGAATCATTTAATGAGGAAACTTTCTCTTGAAGTTGTGTTTTTGTGTGAAAGCCAGACGCCATTTATTGAAAGAAGGCAAGCTATAAACTGCAGATTATAGAGGAATGTGTCCATGTTCTGCATGCAAGCACTGTTGCGGTTTTAATCTCCCTCCGAATCGGAATTTCCTTTATTTTTTTTCTTCTATGCACGAGAAAGAGAGGGAGGGCGGGATAGAGAAAAAAAAAGAGGCAGTGCTTTGTCCGTTTGTTGTAGTCAGTAGGGATTTCTGGGACAAATAAATACAGGAAGAGGCTGCCTTTTGGGACGATTTGATTATAATTGAATCTCGCCATACGTGAAGATACATTTGTATCATTTTGCAAACATCCTTGTCTCTTGTGTAAAGTTTTCAAACCAGCTGTTCACCGGTAAACGATCAATGATGTTATTCTTCCCATGTAGAAAACTTCCAGCTCTTTGCTTGGATAAGAACCCTTAGTTATCCAAAGCAGCACTGAAGAAGAACTACTAAAGAGTATATATTTTCAATAACAGAGTTTTATGTATTAAGCCCCAGGAGGTTCCTTAAGCGTTTAGTTGTATAGTCTTGTACATCACGAACACAACTTTCTCAGCAGTTCGTTCCATCCTTACTAACTTCTAAAACATCTCAATCATTTGGTAAACGGTTTTCTCCCACTTGCTTACTCTCACGCCCCAACAGTTAACCCCTTCCCCCTTGACTCACTTATGCTTTCCCGCTCTCGCGGTTCCCTCTCTTATCTCTCCACCCACAGGCTCTCTGATAAGCCCTCGGGCTTGTGGAGATTGGTCACTGTGTAAAGACATTCCTTTCCGGAGTGTTGGTGATACTGAGGTACTGCCTGCAGGTCTCATTTCTGGCACTCCACTTCATTACCATCACTTCTGGTCCAATCATTCTCATGGTGCCCTAGTAAATGACGTCAACCGCCCGTGTGGTGTGGGGTGTTGCGTTGTGGTGTGGTAAGAGCCACATATTTTCCCACCTTTCCCTAATAAATGACAGAAGATGACTTCCAGATACAGCAAGTCGCTTTGCTATAAGGCTTTGAAATGTTTCTGGTTTGGGAAGGATTCCTTCCTCTGAAGGATGAACAGCGGGAAACATTGCTTTCCCACATTAAAGCTGAAGCAGTCGTAGAGCATACTGGTCATGAATCATGAGAAGAAATGGCTTCAGCCCATCTGAATAATCATGCTGAAAAAGTCCCTTATGTGGCTGCATGCTGTCACACACTCCATCGTCATATTTGGGGAGGTGGAGAGGAGGGTAGTGATGTGTGCAAGCTTTCAGAATGAGAAACTGCATGCAGTACACGTACAGCTGTGTGGGAAAATTCTCTCTCGCCGAGATGTTTTTAAGCGTCTGCTAGTTATAAAGCTGCTTTTTTTTTCTCTCCACATTCTTAAAACCAAGTGTTCGTGAGTACATTCAGCCTGGGACATCTATGATTGTAGATTGGATAACACCTGCTCTTATGTGGAGTTTTATTTCTTAACATAATCCAGGAACGATGTAGAAAGATGTAGAACTGCAGGAGGGCATAAGAAGAGCAGGAAACAGCAGGCATTTATTATTCAGTTTGGTGGAAGAAGAAGCAAGATATGAAACAGAGTTGCCAAGCTTATTTTAAAAATAGCATAACTAAGTGCACCCCAATTGTGTGCAATGTTCTCTTTTTAAGAGAATTAAGAAATCACAGGATATAAACAGAAGGATCAGCCATAACATTAAAACCACCTGCCTAATATTGTGTAGGTTCCTCCAAAATAGCTCTGACCCATTGAGACATCCACAAGACTCCACAAGACCTCTGAAGGTGTGCTGTGGTATCCGTTACCAAGATAATAGCAGCAGATCCTTTAAGTCCCTAAGTTGTGTGCTGGGGCCTCCCTGGATCGGACGTGTTTGTCCAGAACATCCCATAATAATAATAATCAGTTGGATTGCGATCTGGGAAATTTAAAGTCAAAGTCAACACCTTGAACTGTTGTTGCCATGAAGGGGTGTATTTGGCCAGCATTCATGTTTAGGTAGGTGGTACGTATTAAAGTAACATCTACATGAATTCTAGGACCTAGAATTCCCGGCAGAACATTGCCTAGAGCAACACACTGCCTCTACAGATTTCCCGCCTTCCCATAATGCATCCTGGTGCCATGTCTTCCCCAGGTAAACGACACACGCGTAACTGGCTGTTCACACAATTATTCGATATGAATTGAAGGGAAATAAAAAATACTATTATATTATATTATATTATAGGGCGACACGGTGGCTCGGTGGGTAGCACTGTCGCCTCACAGCAAGAAGGTCCCGGGTTCAATACCCGGGTGGGGTGGTCTGGGTCCTTTCTGTGTGGAGTCTGCATGTCCTCCCCGTGTCCGTGTGGGTTTACTCCGGGT
>JAOVVG010000026.1:18099290-18111385 GCA_028566375.1 Leptodoras nelsoni
CATGAAACCTCCCACACTAAAATGACAGGTGTTTCAGTTTCATTGTCTAACCCATGTACATGTGTGTGTGGGTTTATAGTACAAACACTCTTACATGACGAGGCTGCTTCATCTAGGAGTAAAGAAAAACTGGCAAAATTAAAAAAAGAAATACCGTCTCACAAGTATCTCATGAGTAACAAAACAGGTTTTAACGCTGGGCTAAGGCACGTGAAGCAACTTGCCTAATTTCTATAGGCGTGTGTTTAAAAATGTAGAGTGGTTACTTAATTTCACAACTGTCTACCAGAACAGTTCTGCAGTATGTTTCCACCCGTTACCTTATTCTTATAACACAACAAAACCGGGGCCAAACAAGCTACCATGAAATACTGACAGGTTCCTATAAGAAGATTCTAGACTGTGTTCTCTGCCATATATCGACTGACAGATATGATAGTTGCTCCATATGACATCAAATTTGACATAGCAAACTCCAACCTGGTTTAGCAGAATCTCTCTCAGGCTTTCCTTCCAGGTCATGACTTGTACCTTGTGCTGTTTTCTCTTCCATCATCTGCAGCTGAAGCAAAACGTATAATTTATTAAATGATTATTAACAGCGTAGTGAAGTCTTTTATTACTTAGTCATCCTCTGTTGTAGTCACTGCTGGAGCCTTCTTGTGTAGGACAAGTAGAGTGTGTGTGCTTAAGGGCGGGGACAGAGAGCTGACGTTTGGACAGAAGAATGGAGGATGGGCTCAAATGACTCAGCACAAGAGAATTTTTGTACACAAACTTATCTCACTTGAACATCAGTGTTTCCAGATGGCACCCTTCCATGTTTTGCACTTTTCTGTTTGCTCAATTAAGAGAGAAACAACGTATCCAGACTCATATTTTGCATAATTTGTTATGCCCTAGTTATCATTTTCCTTATAACAGCTCTTGTAAAGGCCAAGTCATCAATTCTACACAGATACATTTACTACTCAAACATGTTTTAAGCTTACCTCTGATCCTCGAATGCCCTAGTGCTGTAGTGAGCTAGTCAGCTCCTCGCCTCTGAGCACTTCCTGCTTTTCCTGGAACTTGAAAGCTGTGCTAACAAAAAAAAGAAAAACAAATGCACCAAAGGAAAACCACTGATTCTCTCCAGACTCATATTTTGCATAATTTGTTATCCCCTAGTTATCATTTTCCTTATAACAGCTCTTGTAAAGGCCAAGCCATCAATTGTACACAGATACATTTACTACTCAAACATGTTTTAAGCTTACCTCTGATCCTTGAATGCCCTAGTGCTGTAGTGAGCTAGTCAGCTCCTCGCCTCTGAGCACTTCCTGCTTTTCCTAGAACTTGAAAGCTGTGCTAACAAAAAAAAAAATGCACCAAAGGGAAACCACTGATTCTCTCCCTAGACATAGGAGTCATTTAGGTCACACTTAGTCTCATTTTCCCTTTACACTCCCTCTCTCTCTACCGAGTATACTCTTCTATCTGGGGTGTTTTCAATCACAAGGCTGAGAAAGGACGCGTGCGCACTGACTCTCTCTCTCACACACACGCAGAGACAGAGAGAGAGGGAGACAGAGAGACAGAGAGAGAGAGAGAGAGAGAGAGAGGGAGGAAGTCTTTGTGTGCCATTAGTGCACTATTCAAACTATTCATTCCCTTTTAAGGCACATTTAAGTGCCAGTGGTTACAAGACTGTCAGACTAACAAAGAAAATCACTGTACAAGCAACAACCCGTCATTAAATCGTTCATGAGTTAATTTAAGCTGAAGCTTATGGCTATGCAATTAAGCAAATGTAATAAAAGAAACTTTCTCTGTTCTTTGGAGGTTAATTTCTTCATCATATGGAACACAAAACTCTGCACAACCCAAACAAGCAAAAAACATTTTAAACCAAATATCTGAAAAGAATTTTAAATATCAATAGCTACAACAAATCCAAACATTTGCTCCAAAAAAGTTGAAATTTTAGTTGAAAAACATCTTCTCAACAGTTCAGCTGAAAAGTATTAGTATTTGTGCTTCTAAGTCTATGCATTACAGCAACTTCATTTGGTCACACTTCCATAATTATTCCACACATGCTTTTACTATAAACCAATTATAACAGATTACATTTCACAAGTATAAAAACAGTTTGGCAGTAAAAGAACTACTGCAGGTAAACTACTGTTCGCTTCTATTGACTTCATCTTAAATAAAAAATACAGCCTTGGGCCGAGACATAAAACTGTACACATCTGCATAAAAATAAATCGCTCTTTACATAATAAAAGTACAAACCCCATTTCCAGAAAAGTTGGGACACATTCTAGAAATGCAATACAAACTGAAATCTGTAATTTGTTAATTCACTTGAATCTTTGTTTAACAGTCAAAGGACAAAGATTTCCAGGATTTTCAATGACAAATTTAATTCTATTTTTATATAATTATTTTATAAATTGATACCTGCAATACACACAAAAAGTTGGGACAGAGGCATGTTTAACACTGGGTTACATCACCCTTTCTTTTAATTACTCTTTTTAATAGTTTGGGAAGTGAAGATACTAATTGTTGCAGTTTTCCAAGTGGACTTTTTGCCCATTCTTGCTGTGTACAAGAATTGAGCTGCTCAACAGTCTGTGGTCACTGTTGTCTGATTCACCTCTTCATGATGTGGCATAGATTTTCAATAGGAGACAGATCTGGACTATAGGCAGGCCAGTCAAGCCACACTGTTGTAACGTGTGCAGAATGAGGCCTGGCATTGTCCAGCTGAAATAGATATGGAGTTCCTAGAAAAAGACATTGTCTTGATGGCAGCTTATGTTTCTCCAAAATAACAGTATAAGCCTCTGCATCAATGGTACCTTCACATATATGCAGATCACCCATGTCATGGGCACTGATGCACCCCCATTCCATCACAGATGCTTGTTTTTACACTTTTCATCGGTAACAGTCTGGATGGTCTTTTTCATCTTTGGCACGTAGAAACCGACATCCATTTTTCCCAAAAATAAGCTGAAACATGGACTCGTCTGACCACAGAACGTTTTCACTGTCTTTCGGCTCATCTCAGATGACTTTGGGCCCAGAGAATTCGCCGATGTTTTGTTGCAAAATTAATATATGATTTCCTCTTTGCATAAGACAGTTTCAGGTTACATTTCTTTATGCAGCGGCAGACTGTGTTAAGTGACAATGATTTTCCAAAGTACTCCTGAGCCCAAGTGGGCTCATGTCCATCAGGGTAGCCCTTGGCATTCATGCACCAATATTTCCTCTGACTCCCTCAATATTTTCATATCATGAACTGTAGACAATAAAAGACCTAAATTCTTTGCACTCTTGTGCTGAGAAACAGTGTATTTGAACTGACAATTATCTCACAAAGCTTGGCACAAAGTGTCCATTTCTATTTACAACATACAATTAGGTTTGCCATTGAAAACACTAAAAATGTTTTCTTTGTATTTTTCAGTTAAATAAAAGTTAATGTGATTTAACAAATTACCAAGTTTTTACTTTTTATTGCATTTTTAGAAAGTGTCCCAACTTTTCTGAACATGGGGTTTGTATGCCAATTTTCACACAGCACACTCACGTAACATACACACATGCACACACTCACTGGGACACACTAAAACAATAAAACAATAGAATCTAATAACCTGACATGAACCTGTTTCCTAAAATAAGGTTTCTGATCCCTTTTTTAAAAATATTAAAGAATTACAATTTAAAAAATATTAAACATTTCAATATTTAAAAACCTGTCTAGGTCTGCAAATGTCCAATGCTTTTGTCTTAGACCTGACTGATGCATTGTTAACAAAAATAAACTGTCTTAAATTCGGTTTTGTTTCGTGCTCCTAAAAATTGGGTTGTTTTTGTTGAGTCCTGATTCTCATGAAGTGCAATTGGTATAAAGTCATTTGTTCTCCAGTCTCATAGTCCTGGCATGATGTATGCTATGTTGTCCAGCGTGCTTGACTGCAAAATAAAAGAAAACACAGTCAGAAGCATTATATATAAATGTACATATGTACACATATACATACACACACATATTCGCTGTCCACTTTTTTAGGAACACCAGCACATAAGAGATGCCCTTCTGCTCACTGATATTGAAAGAGTGATTACATGAATTTCTATATTCTTCCTGGCAGTTTGTATCAATCTGGCCATTTTCCTCTGACCTCTCTTATCAACAAGGAATTTGAATCCACAGAACTGCCCATTCACTGTTTTTTCACAATGTTTTTTGTTTTTCGCACCATTCTATATAAACTCCCGAGCCTGTTATGCGTAAAAATCCCCGGAGAGTTTCTTAAATACACAAACCAGTCGATCTAGTATCAACATCTATGACATGGTAAAAGTCACACAGATCATACTTTTTCTTCATTCTGATGTTTGATGTGAACATTAACTATAGCTCTTCACCTGTATTTGCATAACCTTTTGCACTGTGCATAAAGGCCATATCATGTTATTTACATAACTTCATCCGTATCAAACTATACAGTGACTTCTCAATGCCTATAGATGCGGTGGAGTCATCCCGCAAAAAACATTGCTATCAGGATAGAAATGTTTCGTGATAGGATTGAGGTAATCAGTCAAAAAACTTTGTATTAAGTGGAAATACCCCTTCCCACCCAGCAGACATGTGGACCCATTTGGACATGTGAAAACATACCAGCAAAATGTCCCAAGAGTATAAGAAGGCCATTTTTTCCCTTTATCACCTAGCTACTGTATATACAGTGTATATTTAGTTTGTGGGTGTGTGTGTACATGTGACCCACCAAGATGCTGCGGGGACAGCCGTTAAGCTGAGGGACCTGAGCAGTGAGACAGGTTAATGGACCGAGAGCACACAAAATGGAGTCTAGCAAGACAGAGAGACTGCCAGACACTGCTACCATTCCCTGCAAGAGAAGATGTCAAACCTTAGTTTGTTTAAGGATTATGCACAGAGCAGGCCTAGAATTCAAACAAACAGCTAAATTGTATAGATTTATTTACACACACACACCCCACACACACACATTTATTCCAGTAAAAAGCTTTAATGCTACACCAAATGAAGACATTTTATACTACTGTGTGGTTTTTAAC
The DNA here is from genome assembly GCA_028566375.1 of Leptodoras nelsoni. Classification (NCBI taxonomy): domain Eukaryota; kingdom Metazoa; phylum Chordata; class Actinopteri; order Siluriformes; family Doradidae; genus Leptodoras; species Leptodoras nelsoni. Next base: position 18,104,403 of record JAOVVG010000026.1, read on the forward strand.
ATTGTAGCAACAGTTTGTAGAAGACCCACACATGGGTGTGCTGGTCAGATGTCCACATACTTTTGGCCATACAGTGTATATTTTCTTGCATTTTTAAGGCAGAAAATACTGCTACCTAAAAGGAGATCTAATTAGAACAATCTTTGTTAAAAGATTTTCTTTTTTATCTTATATTAAAAAATGTATTTATGAAGGGTATCAATAAATCCAAAAGGGCACTGTATTAGATAATAACAGAAAAGTGACATCAAATTTAGAGAGCTTCTGAGATACTGTTTCCACTGTGCACTCACCTCTGTCTCTTGTAGCCTGTGTCCGATGAGAGACAGGGACTCTCCAAGGAGCTGCAGGTGGGCAGCAGCATCTATGGGGTCAACCTCTGGCACCCGGATGGTCAGAGAAGAGCGGCTTGGAGTGGCCAACCCTGCCCCCATACCCACAACCTTACTAGAGCCTTAGACAGAGGAGAAAAGGGAGAGCAAATCTGAATGAAAAAACACATGCAAATTTCAGGTTGTCTTTCTCAAGTGGAGCCATAAATGATAAATAAACTCAGAAACAATATGAAAGAATGGTTTGTTTTTGGTGCAGCCTGACTGAGAAAAGGTTAGGGGACAATCACAGGAACAAAGATTTTACTCTTGATTTTGTTCTCTGATGAGGAAGTCTTCGGTTTGACTGTAGTGGCCTCGGCTTTATTCTGCTTGTGCTGCAGATACTGAGCTTTTTGCTTCCAGACCTGCAGGCAGAATGAAGCAATCATTTCAACACTAATGACACTAATTATTCAACTCACAGTTCTAAAGAAATAATAGCAGAAATAATGACTTGTTTAAGCAGACTTGACTGTCACCAAGCAGCAGAAAAAGCTTACTGACTTGTTTGTCTTTTTCAGGTAGATGCTTCCAAACCTCTGCAAGCTTCTTGCTCAGCTCCCCAAACACTGCAGAACCATGGGCATAGAATTGGTCATTACTTCATGCACTGTATATTTACAGGTTATAGCATTAATGTAATGTATCTATGTATACAAATGATCAAGTATACAAAACATCAACACATTAAAATCAACAACTGCATTAAAAATTACAACAAGCAACACAACATAAATATGGAATAACAGTAATGTAATGAAAAGCCTGTGTTTGATTTAATGCAGCACCCACCAAGTCCAGGCTGTTCAGCATTTATATTGGCCCTGTACTCTTTACAGAACACCTGATAAGCTGTTGTAGTCTTCCTCTTTTTCTGAAAGAAGCAAGGGCAGACCTGTTAAACAATGTCATCAAGGTAAGTGATGGCTGCTGGTATTTGAACGTGGCAGTTTGGAAATGCAGTCCAGAGTCAATTTTATACAGCTGCATTTGGAACGGACAATTATTTCTTTTAATTGTCCTTTTTCTGGGTCAGAATCATCTTTACTTATCTTTAATAGAAAAAGACCTTTGGTGCACAAGTTCATTTTTATTCTGAACCCAACAGAGAGTCTAAATTATATAGAGAGAATTGTGAGAATAGTGTGTAAATACAAGTTTAGGTACAAGTATTAGGAGGTGTAACCACTTTGCTAAGCTCTGGAAGAAGACCCAAAATGTCACCCTCAGCTGAGAGGAAATTGATTCAGATGGTCAGGAACAACCCAAGAACCACCAAGACACAGGCCTACCATAAAACTGCTGGAACACCAGTGTCACTGTCTAGCCAAGCAAGTTTTACATTATCATGGACTGGAGGCTGCCATCCAAGAAAAAAAGACCCTGCTCCAAAACTGACACCTTCAAGCTTGATTACAGTTGCAGCTGACCACATGGCTTTCTGGAGGAAGGTTTTATGGTCAGATGAGACAAAGTGACCAGAGGCATTCAACACTTACCACACTGTACCAACTGTTAAGCATGGTGGTGGTAGCATCATGCGTTCGCTGCCAGTGGAACTTTCACAGTGTATGGAATAATGAAGGGATACTACCTTAGAAATTAGAAACCATCAGCTAGATGGTTGAAACTTTTAAAGAGTTTTAAAGAGCATTTAACCAAATATTAGGTGTGTTGTATGTATAAGTCTGACCATATGTTAATTTCAGAAAACCCCCCAAAAATTTACACTTGTACACCAAGTTCAAAGAAATCACTGAAAGTCCCATATTGCCATGACGTTCATGTCAATGAGGAGTGTAAACTTCTGTCCACAACTGAAGCTCCAGCATGTACATTTTTAGATAACATTACTGATTCAGGAAAATAATTATTGGGCTGAAACCACAATTCAAAGTATTGTACACAAGCTTTTCTGGTCTCACTTGTCATCTCTTTAGGTCCTGTGGCACAAAAGAAGGTCTGACTGCTTTCAGTGACAGATATATGAAGCCACTATTGAGATATTATAAGAGTAGGTGAACAGAAAAATGGAGAACACAAACACCATCTGTGCTGCCTGATAGAACATCACTGGTGGACACCACTAGTTCAGTAACAATGAACCTCATTTATCAAACAGATTTGTGTGTAATTCGATTACACAACTTTAGTCAAAGATTGATGTATGAGGCCCCATATTTGTTTCCAAATCTATCTACCTAGCTACTATTCTTAGACACTGCTGTCTTCATTCTTTAACTGTTGCTTGACTTGCCACCTTCAACAATTAAATCCTTTAGAAGACATTTATTTTTATTTGAATACTGAGCTCTCCCTTTGCAATGATTACATGAATTTGCACTGTTACATATTTCTAGTGAAATCATCATGTTACATGCTGCTGCTTTAACCGAATCTTGATGAAGTCTTGATGTGTAAGAGAGCATCACCTTGTCTTTGTCATGCTTGTCCCTCTCCTTCTCCTCCTTCTTTTTCTTCTTCACCATCATCATGTCAGCACTCTGATGGTGATGATGCAAGGTGATTGCTGGAGCCATAGTGTACGTCCCTAATGAGGTACTGTGATTGGATGAGCTGTGGGAATGGGAGTGGCTTCTGGATGAGTCCCCTATTAAAACAAACAGGCATGTTAAATTCAACTCAGCTTTGTTTAACGAACACCAAATCAGTAGAAAATGTTTAACTGTTTGATAATAAGTCTTGCTCTTACCTTTAAATCCTTTCTTTTCTGCATTTCCTTCTTTGTTGTGCTTCTTCTCTTTTGAGCTTTTATCCTTGTCCCTGTCCTTCTCTTTGTCCTTTTTCTTTTTGCTTTTTTTGCTTTTTTTCTTCTTTTTAGATGAAAGGTGTGTGTAGGAGTCATCAATTATCAGTTCACCTGCCTCTAGCTCCCCTCCTGAGGTTGAACAATCTCCTCCCTGTGCCAAAGTCCCACCAAACTGTCCTAAAAGACAAATTGTTACAGTAAGCCTGGAGAAATCAAACAGATAGAGGATGCAGTGGATAGAAATAAGGTTGTCACATCAACCTATGTACACTTGGATACACAGTAAGGGTGATCCATCTACTATCCAAGCTGTGAAATACACGAGCACAAACTTCTCCTACCCTCCACTTCTACTTCTTTCCCCACCATGGGCAGAGGCTCTCGGCTATGCTGTTTCTTCTTTGGTGGCTTAGACGTCCCAATTCGGTCCCTGTCCTTCTCCTTCTTCATCCCACTTTTTTTGATGCCTGAGGAGGACTGATGCCCCATGCTCCCTGAAGATGAATGTGCAGGGAACGGGAATCCTTCAGTCAACTCTCCTCCCTCATTCTTCTCCTTAGGTGAAAGGATAAGCTTCATTTTCAGGCCCTCACCATCCCGCAGTGTAAGTGGCTCACCCCTCCCTGCTCCGGCATGGAACAAGGATGACTTGGAGGAAGACGAGGACGAAGAAGAATGCTTCTTAGATGACGATGACGAACTCAGATGACGAGACTGAGAGAAAGAGTGGCCACTCTTGGAGCTGCCCTCACGTTTGCGATCTTTAGAGGAGGAATGTGAAGAGTGAGTAGGGTAAGATGGTTTTTTATGAAAGTTGGGGCCAGGCTCAGAGCCTGTGGCCATTGGGGAGGTGATGGCTTGTAAGAGGCCCATAGCAGTATCTGTAGAGTGGGCCGGCTGAGAGGAGCATGAAGACGAGCGTGAGGGTGAGCGTTCAGAGGACTTACGCTTCTTCTTATGAGGAGGGCCTGAGCCATGGCAGTCTGAGGAAAGATTAAATGAATACTGTTACCTTGGTAATATACAAACCTGTTTGACCAATTACCAGCTGTCCTAATGCCTATTCGGATTGGACTAGTTTTACTTGAGGAGGTGGGGTAACATAATTACCATAGTTTCTCAGTGATATTAGTCCTGTCTGACTGAATGCACCATTTCAGTCATTTTTACTTTATTACACTTACCTCTATAATGATACTCATCACTTGAGTGCTTCTTCTTCTTTTTCTGTAAATCTCCACCCATCACTCTCAACTCAGAGTCCTAATTATTGGCAGAGTAAATATGAATCAACAGCATAACACAGAAGCAATAGCATATGAGGAAAATTTTGAATTTTTATACATCAATTACAAACATCTACACTACTTTGTAAATGCCAAATGGAATAAAGGACAGAAAGGAAAGATAAAACCAAGACTCATACATCTCAAATTGCACCTCTGCCTAAGTAAACTTTCACCAAGTTGCATGTAAACCAAAGCAATTTTGTAAAGTACCTACAACCTAACTGAAGTTACCAAAAACCTCATATTAGCAGCTTGTACTCAGAGATGCACAGACATAATGATCTACATTACATTCAGTGGCATCATGATTTTCTACTCTAAGTCTACTCAAACTACTCCTGACTGACAGGACTGGAAACTCAATCAAATGTATACTGCTCCTGTTTCCATCACCCTGCTGTTCTCTCACTGTTTCTCCTAAAGGTTTTGCACACCTGTGCTGCTATTTCTTCCTCTTCTCTCAATAAATCTTTGTATGAGCGCCTTTTCTCCCTTTGACTGCGACCAGCCACCAGACCTACCTCTCCCTCTATACCCGACATCTCTGAAAAGATAAAAGACAAATAAAAAACAGTATTTAACAGTTCATTTGCCAATCTCTCATCAGTTTGGGATGGGATAATAATGATTTCTCACCCATTACACCTTTCCGTTTTATCTCGACAAATTCCATGTTCAGCCTTCAGTCACTGGCAAGGCTTCACCATCAGTCTGTTTGGACAGAAAGGAACTGTTTTAAAGATATAAATTGTTTGTGTACAGGAAACTTAAAACGTTTGCCTAGACACTGTCGTATTTCAAAATAAATATTTGCAGAAATCTATATAGAGTAGAATTCTTTGTAGAATTCTGCCAAAGAAGGTATAAAAATGTCACAAGGCGAGTGCCAGAAGCCAACCAAAGAACCAATGAAGAAGGATGTTATAAAGATAAGGAAGGTGGAAATTATTGTAAGTAGACAGGGGGGACCAAAGGGGAATCTTAGGAAACAAAAACTGCCCCAGAGAACAAATTTGTTCAGAGCAGGACAGCCAGACCATGGGCTTTTCACTATTATAGAAAAATATAAACAAACAAACAAAATAAAAGTATATATGTGTGTGTGTTGTTTTTTTTTAAAAAGTATGCATGTTGTAATAATTGCTATTTTCATTTTCATAAGTCCTCGCAGTTTTAGTTACATATAAGTGTAAAATGAGTGGTGTGTGTGGAAGTTAATCGGGACGAAAAACTTCACACTTAAAGAACTGTCAAAAATCCCCCCAGAGTCCATGTGTTGTATAATAGCAGCACGTCAGTCTAACTCTGCTAATTAAGGAGATTAATACTGCGACAGTGCTGCCTGAGACTGTGTGTCAGATGGACATGGGCATGGCGGAGACGCTGAGGATGGGATAATGCTGCTGTCTGGTCTTTTCTTTTTTTTATCACGCTGTGAAAATCGCCTAGCGCTTTGCGTCTCATCCCACGGAAACTGTTTCCGCTTAAAATTAAAAGGCGAGCTGATGTTCATCGTTAATCGAGTGGCCATTTCCCGCCTCCTTTCGAAAGGATACACAAACACACCCCCTTGGCTCCGCCGGGGTCTGATTCTGCCTTGTTTGAAGTGCACGGAACCCGACAGCCCGGGATGGGCTACAGATAGCCGGCTGTATTAGCGACGGCAGCCCGCGGTTTCCACTTCATACAGGCCGAAAAAAATGTTAAGATTCAATTAGCTACCATTGCGCCGTGCATATGACCTCTTAGACACAGCGCCTCAAAATTATGCAAAGCGCAAGGATTTTATGAGAAGCAAAAACGTGACCTAGGTGGAAATAAATACTAAAATTACCTTCGCTGATGGCCGGATTTAAACGGCGCCAGCCGCCATCTTTGATTTGAGTCCACAACAAAGCGGGAGCTGAGAGGAGGGTCTACAATGAACAGCGGCTCCAGTGTGACAGGAAAACAAGCACTCAGCCTCACACATGCTCACCTTCAGGGTATGCATTCATGGCATGATACTGCACAGTGCTACTATAACTGCTTATAAAATACAGAGGACTCGACTCTGAATAAACATCTGGACATTTTTATTGTCATTGTCTGATACATATTCAACATCAAACAAAAAAGGTTTACAGTGAACAATGACTGAACAAATATGCAGACAACTCAAAATAAAAAGATATTAAAAAAAGATCAATAATGTGTGTTTGAAGGCCATTTAGTCATACACGTTGTAAAACAAATGATTACAATTATACAGCGTGTATATCATGTTAAATAAATATCTGGGGTACTTTATCCCATCTGTCCTTTTTCAGCCTCCTGTAAGCTTCCACGTTCTTCTTTACCTGTCTCCCATATTCTGCATTTGTATACTTAGAGATGTGAAGCTGGCCAGTAAGTCAGTCACTTCATCCACCTGTGTACACGGAGAAAGAGAAACAAGCACAGAGCTACAGACCCATTCCATAAAATTAAAATATAATGGAAAAGTTTATTCATTTCCATAATTCCATTCAAAAAGTTAAACTTTCATAGATTATAGATTCAGGGCCCACA
>JAOVVG010000026.1:18166290-18177876 GCA_028566375.1 Leptodoras nelsoni
GCCATTATTGTAATAAACAATACAATATATAATGGACATAAGGCATCAGGCTATCGCTAGTTAGGCTTTATGAAGACATTTACATATATACAACATATTTAAAATAAACTACATGTTCACTTAAAGTTAGGCATTATACTATAAGCCAAAGTCTTACACAAGGGACAATGACTGCAACTAAGTAAAATTATGCAGTTTATCTAACATACAACATACCATCTTACATAAATAACATTGCAGTTAAAGACTGTGAGAGGTGCCTTGGTACATCAGAGCGCAAAGTGTGCCACATCTACAGGATAATGATAGACTTGGCGTTAACTTGTCAGTCAGCCCATTGAAAAGAACAATGACATGGCAGAAAGAGTGACTGTGAAAAGCACAGGAGAAACAGGATCCTGTTTGTTGGCACCTGTAAATTATCATTCCTCTTCTTCACTCAGCATTCTAGATCACATTGTCACAGGTATGTGTGTGTGCATGTGTGTATGTTGGACTCACAGGTTTGGAGGGCAGATTCTGCTTCCTCTGGGGAGGGGGTCCAGCATGGACAGACCCTGCTGGAGCTGTATTCTCTCAGCATATGGTGAAGTTGTGCTGGATTGAGGTGAGGGAACTCGGCTCTAAGAGACACCCAGGAGGTCTACATTCAGACACACAAAATAAAAAAAACATATAATACACAGGAAATTTAACACAATGTCAAGTAACCATGAAACATCTGGCAACAAATCCTTGTGTGATCTATATACCTTTTGTTCATTTATTGTGAAAAGAGAACTGCAGAGGACAGAGAGAAAACAACACCCTCTCTTTCTCCTACAATAAGTTATTGAGTGTCAAACATGCTCTATTACTTATTTGTAATCAACCAGACACTTTTTTTTGCTCATACACAAATCGTACAAAGATGTTTTAGGGAGTGTTCAAAGGTCTGTGCTGAATATAAACAGACAGAGTGATGACTGGGGCACTTCAGAGAAGCAGAACAACTCTGGGAGGAGAAGTTGCCTCAACATGCCAACTCATCAGAGGTCTCCTGAGAAAAACTCCCTTTCACTTACGTCAGTCGGCACGCAGAGGGGAGGCTATTGTGAAGGAGCTTTAATCACATGCTCTAATTTAAAAACTGAAGGATTGGGTATATGAGAATGTATATGGTAAATACTTATACCTGACAACAGTCAGCAACTAATGAATACAAGGTTGGTGTTTCCCTTTGCCTGATTTAAGAGCAGCTGTGTGGTTACACTTTATATGCTGTGGTTTAGGGTTGAGATTCATGTAGAAAATGCTGCACCTTCTAATATATATTGAGCTTTGGCTAAATCTGAGTAAATTATTTCTAATGGCAAAAGTAGCACTAGTAAATCATTACTAATGCCAAAAGAGGCAACGGATGTCTAAGACAGGCTTAGAAATAGCAGATGAGAAAAGAGTGTAGCATAAGTGGTTAAGCACTTTGCTGGATTAAAGGCAAACCACAAAGTGCCCATGCTACATGGGTGGAACACTTATAACCAGTATCCTAGCAACTGGCCCACTGGCTTTTTCTTTTTTCCTGATCTCAGCACGCTGTCTTTTGCTGACATGCAATATGATGCATGTTCACTGACACGCAAGATGGCACAGATCAACACGCAAATGTAGCCTTGCATTAAACAAAAATAGCTTGTTAGGTGCTACATGAGTACTTATGACTTAAACCTGCATCATTCCTGAATTTGTGGCAGTATGTTACTTATTTGTTTAGACATTCTATCCAGATTCATGACTTAAGACTAAAAAACTATACCTAAAGAGCATAAGTATCATGGGACGATTAGTCATTCATGTTTCACATGAATCATTGTTTCACATGAATGACTAGGTACACGGGAGTCAAGGTCAATCACACTATGAGCTCATTTACAGCCCCTCCCTGGCACCTCTCTGACCTCACTTCCTCAGAGAAAATAAAGCAATTTGACAAGCCCTGTAAATCTCTTAAGGCACGGATGTGTCCTGATGGCACCTTGTAACTTTTGTGTGGTCCTATTAACATGATCACTTCCTACAGTTGTGTGTATCTGTGGTGTGAAACTGCACAGGAATGCTTCTTGTAACACGTTTCACGTGGATTACATTGTTACAAGGCTCCACTATATTTCACTGAGAGGGTGGTTCCACCCCCTCAGTGTTCTTTCTCATCTGTTTTCACAACATAGGAACTGATAAATTAGCTGAATGAGCAATATTGAATTACATCACTCACAACAAATTGGTCTTTCTGAGAAACTACACAAACTACAGGCCACAGCATGTCTCAGACAGATGACGTCAGTTTAAACACACTCTCGTCTTAGGTTTCAGTGTACACAGTGTGCTCCAGTCATAAGGAACTAAAGGTATGAACTTGTTATCAAAAGAAACCACAACATTATGTCATACTATAATCAACCTGACACCTTGAGCAAATCCCTTTTTGGTGCTGCATGATCAGTGAAGCATGGGGGCATCTTTGTATATGCAAGACACCTCAAGGGCTTTACAGTAGTGCATTTCAAGTATACTTCTGCCTGGGTTCCTACAAGATGACCAGCGGACAACAACCTACAACCAGACCGTGTTAGTAACATTTAAATTGCAATGTAATCCGTGTGCAGTTATGACACATTTAAGTGAAAAAAACAATGTTATTCAAGCGCACAGGTCTGACCTGTATTAATTTTTCCTTAGGTGTGGCCAGTAGGTTGACTGCTGAAGAGAGTTTCTGGAAGAACTCTGCAGCCAGGTCACCCAAACCAATACTGTGGGTCCAGTCCATCAACAAATCGAGGCTGGCTCGGATCTGTACTCCTCTGGACCATTGGTAGAACCCGCCTCCTGAACCTTAAAACAAGAACCAAATTCACATCTAATCACTATTCACTTGGACACTATCTATTCACTGATTGTCACTTCATTCATGTAGCATTTTTCAACTATTTTTTTTCTATTTTTCTATTCCATTTCTATTTTATTTACTTATTGTCTAGTAATATGTGGCCCTGTATAATGATGTGCCTGATTACTGCTATGAAAGAATTTCCACCTCAGGGATCAATAAAGTATGCTTGCACACACATACATACTCTCACATACACTCACTCATTCATTCAGTCAGTCACTCATTCACTATGCTGAAATAACAACGGTTACTAATCCCTAAAATTCACAGACTGTACCATTAGTCTAAGTACAGCCTTTGAAACTATAAAAAATATTTAGTAATTACACGTAAACTGTCTGTCCTTTCTGACTGTCTATAACAGAATATTGTGCACTGGACAGCACTTACCTCTCTCCATGAGGATGTTGAAGAGTGAGGCATTGGTGAAGAAAAACAGATAGGCCAGGAGCTGTGAGGATATCTCTGAGTGCACCTTGAAGGTGTTGAGCAGCTGTAATGCCTCCTTTAGGACATCCAGGATGTTGCTCACACCCGCAGGCATACGCAGCTGTCCATTCTCAGAGAATGGGTTACTTTCTAGCAATCCTGGTAGCACTGCATACAATCTCTGTAAAAAATACAAAAGAAGAATGAAATATAGACTTTTATGTTGTATAATGTCTGGTACATGACATAGTGATGAACACAGTTGAGAATGTAAAGGAACAGCTTTATTTCTGACTGCCACAAAGAAATGACACAAGAGACACCTTCCACAAACGCTAAAGGAAAATTTCATCACACCGTGATGCAGAACCGCTGTCTGTGTAAGGTGTTACTCTAGAAATGATAATATGTTAGAACAAGTGCTTTAATATAAACCTTTGATTTACCATGCAGTCAACTCTACGGTCAGAGGTGGTGGTATAGAAAATGAAGGGATTGAGAATTTAATAGCACTGTGGTTTAAACATGATTATTAAATGTGAACTGATGTCTTGCTCATTTGTCCAAAGTAAGACGAACATCAAATTGTAAATGTACCAGTCAAGAAAACGGCATACAAGCAGTCAAAAATAACAGTACTGAGGCTGAAGATAGTTCTATATCAGTATTCTCAGCGGTGTAGTATGATACAGAATCTACTCCAGGCATTGTATGTTCTATCTGAGCCCACAGGAAACACGGCACAAGCAGACTTCCTTTCAGCACACAGATTGGGGCAGCCCTGGGAAATGTCTCAGCTACAACAGTCCATTGTTACCACCACAGTAAATGTCTTGAGAGTTGACAAAGTAAGATGCTACTCCCAGCCTCTTGTACATACCCCACTGACCCAATCACTACATTCACAGATAAAAGATAACAGTCATGAGAGCAAGTAAAGCCTTTAACGATAAAGGCAGATAAACAGACTAGATCCTGGTGGCATTTTTTTTCTTGCAGCAGTAAAAGTGTGCAGAATTAATATAGTTCCTGTAGGAGGAAAATCTCATAGTATACAGGAAACATGAAGGGAAGTTCTTTGTTTAAACACAGGGGTATAGCACATTGTGGCTTGGCTTGACTTGTAAAAAAAAAAACCATGAGTAAAAGTCTGTTCCTGAGACGTTTCTAACTTTTATCCCATTCATTTGAAGAGTCATGGATTCACTTCTAAAAGCACGCACTTACTACATGGCCTGGAGACTGAAGTTGGACAGGGTAAATGTGCCTACAATTACAGTAGCACATTAAACAGAGCACTGTTTACAGTATCTTAATTATATATTGTAGTGCATGGCTCCATATAAACCACACAATCTTGGAAAACCATGGGCCATGTTTAAATAAAAAGTACACAGAACGTGTAAGAGGTCACTCTGAAAAAAAGGTTTCATCACATTCCATTCATGGACAAGTTTATTTGTCTTTGTACAAGAGCAGTACATCACCACATCTTAGTCAGACTTATCCAGGAGAGCAAGCCCCTGAAAGAATATGGTGACTCTTGAGGTGCTTTAATGAGCCAACTATTGAAATCACAATGACTCCACATTCCTCTGGTCCCTTGGGGCTTCATCCAGTACAAAGCCAGGATTAACACACTACTTACTGTATGTTTTATTAGAACTGAAAAGAGAAGTGCACGCATTTGGAAATAATGATACAACTTCTTTAACCTGTGTTTTTGGTGTTATCTTGACAATACTGGCTAAGACAAAAAAAATGTTGGCACTATAACATCCTGGCATCTGGTTTATAAACTCTAGCCTCACCCCAGTTTTACTTGAGTTGTGAGTCACCACACATCATCACCATACGGAAGCAGAAGCCAGTTTCCTGAGTTACATCTGTTAAATATTGTCACAGCGAGGAGACCATTAACCACAAAGCACTATATTTTTAAATCACTCTGATTTGTAAGTGTCTCCAGTTGTCTATACTGGCTGTTTGGCAATGACTTCAGCTCTCTTCCTGAGCAGGAAACAGACTGCAAACTTGGGCCAGCGTTTGGCTTTATGGTCACCGGCCACAGCTGCTTCCCCATTAACTGAAAAGCAGGCGACTGATGAGCCACTCTGTCCTTCCTGTTCACTCTCACCATGTTAAACAGCTCACCACTCGGGAGAAATCGGGCCATACTGAAAAATCATTGCAAAGACACTAGAATGGGCTGCACACATTTCTGGAAGCAACTAAAAGCTTTTCCACAAAGCAGCTGTTCAAGTTGGGTGTTTGTGTGGCTGCACAGCCAGCATAGTATCCAGACTCCAGTGTCTACGTCATGAAGCTGATGTTTGTGGTGCTAACTGGTGCTAACATGACTTATATCCGTTCAGTATCGACAATGAGCATATAGTAATCTAATTTCCATCTAAACAACATGTACCAAGAAGAAATCTCCAAGTAGAGTTTGGGAAATATTACACAATTCATTCCAACCTTAAAACAATTAAAGACAACATGCATGTTTTTTCATTCTAAGGAAAAAGACTTGAATGAATGTGTGCAAGTGTTTGTGTGTATGAGTGTGTGCTTACTCTTGTAAGGTAATAGACAGTCTGTTGGAAAGTGAACATGATTACTTCCTCTAGGACAGTCATGGCCTCTTCACTGGCAATACGTGTAGATGAGATCTGAGAATTTAACAATTCTGTGAAGAAGAAACAGACATCATTAAGTTCCCACAGAAAACCCCTACAGATTGAGACTGCAAAATAATTTAAGATTTTAAACACTATATTAGATGTAAAGCAATTTAAGAACATTACGTGCAATAATATGTTAACAGTATAACAAATGTATAATAAAACACAACAATTCTAGTTAAAATGTTAGTCACTGATGGAAGCAATTCATTCCGATTTTATCCATGTGACACTCTCGTAATTCCCCAGTCATGTGGTTTTATTACTTTTATTATCAAAAGAGCAGGCTTTATGCTCATTCCTATTTCTGTTTAACCAAGCAGCCAACCAGCTGTTGTTATACTTACACTTCATATTTATATAAACTGCCAAAGCTGTGGTGAAAAACTTTCACTGCTAGCAAAGTAAGGAAAAAAGATGACACAGCTATGGAAGAAAGGCTTCAATGGTACATATGTGGACTTCCACCAAATTTAGGCTCCTACCAGACTGTTATTAAGATAACAAGAAAGGAATCCTGACAACCATTTTACTTCTACAGCAACAAAGGAGCAATAAAATTTGCAGTACTATAGGAAAACATTTTGCTGTAGAAAATTAACAATAAACACTTCTAAGACATGCAGTGGCATTACACAGTTGTATATTTAGGACATTGAAGGAAAACAATAAAAGAGGTCTAGGTTTAGGAAACTTAAAGTAATTCATTTAAAATTCATAAATGAATTCAATTAAATGTTAAGTCTTTTTAGAATGCCATGAATATACTGGATTAACCAAGCCTATTGTTTTAAGATTAGCAAATAAAAAAGGACAATTTGCAGCATCAAAGTGAGTTGAGAGGAAAAAGTACCTTTGTCCAGCTCTTCATCTTGCTGTGTCCATGGCAGGAGCAGGGGCACCTCGTGCTGAATGAAATGCAAAAGTTCAATGGAGTTGGCCATCCATAGCACGAGTGGCTGTAGGCCTGGGATCAGCTCAGCCATGCTCAACAGACAAATCACTTCCAGCTCTGGCTGTCCGTCTACAGCTCCACTATAGCATAGAGGAAAAACACTTTTCACACACTAACATACTGTAGACTAAAAATATATGCAAGTAGTAAAACACTGCTTTGATAGGTTTTGTATACATACATGCATACATACACCGATCAGCCATAACGTCAAAAAGCACCTGCCTAATATTGTGTAGGTCCCCTTTGTGCTGCCAAAACAGCTCTGATCCATCAAGGCATGGCCTCCACAAGAGCTCTAAAGCTGTGCTATGGTTTGTGGCACCAAGCAGATTGGACTTCTTTGTCCAGCATATCTGACACATACTCAAATGGATTGAGATCTGGGGAATTTGGAGGCCAAGTCAACAGCTTGAACACTTTGTCATGTTCCTCAAACCCCTCAAGTACAATTCTTGCAGAGTGGCAGGGAGTATTATCCTGCTGAAAGAGGCCACTGCTATTAGGGAATATCATTGCCATGAAGGGGTGTACTTGTTTGCAACAATGTATAGCTACAATGCAACAATGTTTGCCAGGTGCCATTGTAATGACATAATCAATGTTAATGTTATGGCTGATTGGTGGGAGGTTCCTTGAAGAGGTAAAAACGCAACACCATCTTCCTCAAACGTACCAAAACTAAAATGTTCCATTTACCGTTTGGCCTTCTGGTACGAATAATTTATGGAGGATCCCTTGAGAATCAAAAAAGACAATGAACAGTGACTTGATTTTTTTATTTGCTCATACGAGCTTTTTTTGCAGCCAAGGTTGCTGTGTGTCATACTCGAACACCCATGATTCATCTCCTGTGATCACTCCTGTGTTCAGGAAATTGGGCTCTCCTGTTAAAGGATCCAACATTTGCTCCAAATTTGGTTGCATTTATCTGAGATCCCACTCTAACTAACCTTGAACCACCTTTCCCATGCATAAGAACTACGGAGCATGGGAATTTCATTCTCATTAATTTACAGACCTCGTATATATGTTTGCAGAAAGATTTCTGAATCATTTTATGGCACTGAGGCATTTTCATTTCTGTACTCAATATAAATGACTCTCTCAGCATGTGTTGAAACCTAAAACGTGGCTTGGAGATGTGACACTAAGCAGTGATTAAAAAGAAACAAAAATACATGTGAAAAAGAAAATCTCTCACTTGTCTGGCTGAAGTGCTGCAAGTTGTTTTGTCCTTTCCTGTGAGTGAGAAGAAAAGCAAAACCTCATGTACAGTTCTCCTGTTGTGTGCCTAATACTTTATTCAACCAATTGCGTACTGATTATGCTTTGTCATGGACAAAACTAAATCTAAATACAGTACTATCTAAATTTGCACTCACCCCCATGACAAGCTGGATCTGGTTTGTGATTTGCAGCAACAGTTTGCGGAGGTTTGTCATCTCCCAGCTAGCTGCCGAATGCTGAATGCACAAACAGAGTAAGAAGGCCGGAATAAGTTTAGGCTCAGGTCCTCCAGGGTCCACCATGGTGAGGATCTTCTCCAACACCTGGTCCTCTTGGTGCAGTTCATAGGTAAGAGAAAGCACCCTTTCATCCGAGTCCCTCCAGCATGTTGGTACCCTCCTTCTGGTCTTGTGCCTTCTCATAGTGGAGCCACAGGCATTATAGGGTGAGGCTGAAGCTGGGGGAGAAAGACTGGCCATCCAGGTAGGTATGCGATGGAGGTGAGGTGCTGTGGGGTCCTTAAACATGAAGAGATAATGCTGGCCCAAACCTATTAGGTCACCTGGAAAGAGTTCAGCTTCACCCTTTAACTGCACACCATTGTGTGTTACAGAGGCTTCATGGAGAGGTTTTAGTAGGGTTCGAGTTCTCCTGCTACCCTCAGCTTGGGTCCCGAGATCATCCAGGTGCTGTACACAGCAGTGTTGGGAGAGCACATCAGGTGCATAGAGCACCACATCCACCTTCAACTGCTCTCCATCCTCACCATGCCCAGCACAGCGGCCAAACACACAGTTGTTTCCACTCATCAGGTAGATCACAAAGTCCTAGAGAGAACAGATGCACAACACGAAATTATTTCAAGCACATCATTAAAACCACTTAACCAGCATTGATGATATTACATATCCAATGCCAGTGGACTTTAAATAACATAATTCACATAATACTCTGTTTAAAAACAGTGGTGCAGCCAGAGGGTTGTCCAGGGTGGTATGGGACACCCCGGTATGTGATTGGCCATCTCAGGTGCATAAAATTCCATTTGGTATCACAAGAAATTTGATGCTGATTAACGTCTCATTTCACCTCTTGTTGAAAGAAGTGTTTATGTCGATATCCAGCAGGCACCCACTGGTCAAATAGAGGCTAAAGAAAAGAAAATATTTCCACAGCTCATAAGTGATGATAGGTAAGTGATGAAAGCACCATTTTTTTTAGGTTTTAAGATTTAGCAGGGCTCCTGACTGGCGCAATGGCGAGTCCAGGTGATGCTATAGCCTCCCATAGGTGCGAATCAAGTGAGCAAAACTGGCCAGGCTCTCAGGGTGGGAGAGGCAGCATACAGTACATTCTCTCAGTCAGTTGGTGTGATCAACAGCATCACATGTCTTGGAGGAAACACATAAAAGCCACGCCCCTCCCTGATTGGCAGTCATTGTGTGACATGGGAGAAAACATAGGAGTTAACATTTAGCAATTAGAATTTTTCATTGTGTGGTTTTTTTTTTAGGTACATATTCTTCCATAAATAAACTCTGCAGATTATATCACACATCCTTGGTGCTTGAGTTTTCTGAAACATATTTGGATGTTCAACACTTTTGGATCCAGATTATATATTCATCAACAGAGTGACAAGTGTCTCTCCGGTATGTGAGCACAGTGTGTGTGTGAGTGTCATAGAAAGAAATTGAGCTGCAGTTCTGAGACACTGGCTATTAATAGTATGTTAAGAATTCTAGAGAAGTAATCCTAGTGGGCCACACTATCTGTCACACTGAAGAACTACTTCTAATCAACAACTATACAATTCATTCATGCCCCTTACATAGCAAGTATGTATAAAACATGTATAAAACTGTAGTTCTGCCACTGTTTAAAAATGATCTCATCTTGTGTCTAGTGCCGCAGACCTTTTAGTGCTCCTTACAAACATCAGGAAGAGACACTGACAGACGAGTAAGTATCAATACTTGCAATGGATGTTAGTAATCCACATAATTAGCTCTTTATACCATTTATAGATCTTGTCACTGAAGAGACCAGACTTTTCTTCTCAAAAGATATTTTATTTACTACTAAAATGGGGAAACGGGACTAAACAAACAAGACTCTTATCATAAAGAGTCCACACTAATTCATTAAAGATTTGTTTTGTCTTAGCTGACCTCGTTTTAAGTTCACGAGGCTGAGCACTACCTGCAACAAAATTACAGGTAGGAGTGTGGCCTCATCCTTCTGGAATGTTAACTCTTGTTTACAGTGAGATCAGCCATCAGAAAACACACACACACACACTCACACACACGACATAATCATAACATAATGAATTCATCACCAAGGTCAAACAAACACACTGTAGCGGGTATGAATACATCACCAATAAGCGCTGTGTTAAAAAGTAACTCAGGCCGGCGAGGCAGTGTTTCCCAGTACAACACGCACCCATATCAACCCACACAAGCACACTTGCACACCCACACAGTGCTCTGCATACTCAGCAGCATTCATAATAAAGAACAAACAGTGCAATGACCGTTTCCTTCTCCTGGAAGGTAGCACACAAAAAAGGTGATTGTAATAAAAAGATAATCCTGTTTTTTAACTGTTTAAGCAAAAAAGAGGAAGTAGTGGAGTAATATATATTGCCTTGTGGTGGGAAAAAATGTGTTTGTTCAGGTGCTTTATTATTCCTTCTTACATTCATTACAGGAAAACCTGTAATCTGTTAGAGCTTGGCATAAGATCCAACAAATATGGAACATTCCCATCATGAGGTCTGCCAGAAGTCAGCTTGGCTTGTGTACAAACTGAAATTATGACAGGGGTCTGACTCAAGCTGGGCTTCCCACCCCTGAGTGATGGGTGAAATACAGGAGGCCTAAAAATCACCTGTGCTCCTTACTTATGCCTGATTGCTTCGGTTGAACAGCAATGCACTGCTGTCTTTAGGTAGAGATGAATCAAGGGATAAATCCCACAGGCACATCTAGCAGCAAGGTAATAAAGTAACATTATGCATAAAGTAGAAATCATGTCAGTGAATGAAGTTTAAACAAAAAAAGTTAACTCAGAATTTCATTTCAAATAAGTTGAAGATCACATGTTAATAATAATTAAGGTTAATAAGCAAGTCAGCCAGGACAGATTTTCCACTAAAATCTAAAGAAATCTGGAGGTGTTTGACAACGTAGTCAAAATCTTTAGATGGTTCATGTGTTCGTGGTGATAGTAAACATTTTCACTAAGCTTGCGGGATTACTGCATTATCAAAATCACAACCTGATGGAACATATGGTTACCTCTGAAAAGTGTCCCTCAGACTGTATGCATAGTTAACACAGAGTAAAATCTGG
>JAOVVG010000026.1:18201078-18214275 GCA_028566375.1 Leptodoras nelsoni
ATGAATGAATGAATGAATAAATCAAATGTCCTGAAGCGTTCTTTGATTTCTTTGTGGAAAGTTCTGTCTAGCTCTACAATCATTAAAGCTGCAGTAAGTAAACTGTATAAAAATAACCTTTTGTCATATTTGCTAAAACTGTCACTATGTCCTGATGGTAGTACATGAGATAGATAATCTGAGAAAAAAACGTCAGGCTCCTCTGACCCCTAGTGCTACCTAAATGCCATTTGCAAGAATCCACTGCACCAGAATCAAAGCCACCAATCAGAGCCAAACCAGAGGGGACCAGAACCAGAGAGGAGTGTCAATCACTGCTCATGCCAATACATGCCCTGTGCAAGTGTCCAAGCTCTGTATTGTTAATGAGTGGCTTCAGGAGTTTTTCAAATGCAATGATGGATAAACCACCATAAATAAATAAAATAGCCCTTCAGTACTTTGCTTATACAGCAAAGACAAGAAACCAGAAGAAATCCAGTAAAAAGCAAGTTGAAAAGAAAGAATTAGCCTGAGATAAAAACAAGGGTAAACATCAGAGTGGCTTACATCAACACTCCGTAGCCCATATCTAACCTTACTGTAATGTTGCAGTCACTTAGATACTGTTAGCTTGTTTTCAATGCTAAGGCTTCTGGTTTTATTTGAAAGTTATTGAAGACATCTTTATGAAGTACCAAGGCAGTCATATCGGTTTGGTGTTTGTGCCGATATTTATGTGTGCCTCTGCTCCCACAGCTAAACGTAATAGTTCTCATAAATGGTTTATTGCTCTAGATTACATTTCATGTCAAAAATAATTATTTCTGCTTATTTGTTGGCCAGCAATGTCAACAAAGTCACTTTAGTGCCAAGTAAACGGGTAATTAATCGAGGACCAAGTTTCTAGCTAAAGTATAGCCAGTTGTAAGTCACTGTAAAGCATGTCTAGTTGTGCGGAATTAATTTGTTTTTTGTTCATAGCAGTATGTCCTCCATGCTGTTTACCCAGCCACTTTAGTTGCCATGGTTACTAGCCTGCGGGTGCACGGCAGCCTCCTCTGTGGGGAGCGGCTATGGAGACAGGTATGGAGCATAGCAGAGAGGGGAGGCAGACAGACCTGGAATTGTATGGTTCAAAATGTTCAATCTCTTCTCAATCCTACCAACTGCAGCTTTAACCATCCAGAGTCATGGAGGTAATTTTATTTTCTTTAAAGAGAGATTTGCATAGTGCATAATCATTTCCAGAGAAATCTTTTATACAAGCAAGAAAAGAAGCACCATATATTAAAAATTCTAAACTATACTGTATATTGTTAGCAGCCATGTTAATAGGAACACTTATGCCTGTTCTGATCCATTAAACTATCCAATGCATAAAATCATGCAGCTGCAGGTCAAGAACTTCACACATCAGAATGGGGAAACCTGTGATCACAGTGACTTTGTCTGTATAATGGGTGGGTTTGAATATTTCTGGACTCGTGAATTTTCATACACAACAGTTGCTGGAATTTGCACACAATGGTATGAAAGACAAAAACGTCCCATGAGTGGCACTTCTGCATGTGGAATCACCATGTTAATGAATGAGGTCAGAGCAGAACTCAAATGACACCCCCATTACAACCACAGTGAACAGAAAACCATTTCAGAATGCAGGAGAAGTCAAACCTCAGCCAAGAACAGGATTCGGAGGCTGCAGTGGACACAGACTCATGGCTGAAGACCATTCCGAGATGCTTTTCTGCTCAGCATGAAGACATGTGTGCATCATCAAATTCTTCAATAATTTCATTGAATTGAAGATAAAGTTAAAAATTGGAGCCATTTTGAACCCTTTTATGCATTTGTGTAGGGTTTTTTAGTTACAGGATGTATTCCAGGGTTAAAATCATGTGCTTCAGAATGTGCTTGCACTCTGATTTTGTGAAGGACAGCCTAGTATGCATAATAAAATATATTTTACCCTGGAGAAGACAACGTCTGTTTACTACTTCAAAGATGGTCTGTTATCACATAGTATTGCAATGCAGATATTAGATAGATAGATGTTTCATGCCCTGTTTAATAAAAAGCTTATATCCCAAATGTTTCACATTTTATTTGATTAACAAATGAAATGTATTATACATTGAAGTATCAGAAAAACTCGTATACCAGATAATTGGTAGGTTCCCCCACAGGATCTTGGAGGGAACGTTGCACAGTCCTCACACTGAAGTATGTTGAGGCCCCAGCATTGAATTCCGATGTTACTTGAGGCAGTGTTACATGCCTATCGCCGAAACGATTCTTGCTAGCCGACACTGGCCACATTCACTCAGAGTCTTTTTACGGCCAACTATTAAATGCAAATCAAAAATCATGATAACTTGCTATTCTCACAGAGGAAACATAGATGTCTAGCGCTTTATATATGCACTTGTGGATGCAACAAATGACATGCATAAGTGGCGGTGCTATGTATTTTGCATTGGCTCCAGTACCAGTTTTTCTGGTACTTCAGTGTACACAAAATATCAAGCGCAAAAACATTACTGCAGATTAATATTTAATACTGTATTGGTATGTTGCCTGTGATAAATGTTACAGGGTATTAGGGAAAAGATGTCTCCTTCCACTTAGCTCTTTACTTCAAATAATAGACAGCAAACCCAGATACCATTCCAGCTAGCTTCCTTTTGTTCTTAATTCAAAGGAAAGGTTGGGCCTGAATTTGCATATAAATGTTATTGAAACTTCCTCATCACATTTACAGAATAGGAGACATGGTAAAAAAGTGAACATGATACTGATATCCGAGATACCGTGTGTGAGACAAATTACATCTGAATGTCAGGATACATGACAGAAACAAAACTGTTCTTCAGCTTTCTGCTTCAAGGATATGTATTTATTTCAACATTATCTCTCCAGAACAATATTGATGCATGCAAATATCAACACACAAGTCACTTTTGAAAAAAGTGTGTTTGGGAATGACAATGTCTGGTCATGTTTTCTTTTCTTTTCTTTAAAAAAAATGTTTTTCTGTCCTCATTTGTTGACAGGCATTTTTGCAATTCAAATACAAGTTCAAGATATTCAAGAAAAGGTTGTCTGACAGATTGCACTGCCTTATTCGAACGCATGTAGGCCTACAGCACAAAGAGAATAAATGAAGACCTACATTTGTTTTTTCTTTTTCTTTTCGCTTTTAATTCCATTAAGATATCAATTTATGCAAATTTGTGCTACTGTAAAATATCACAACACATTTAGTTTCACAAATCTAAAAGTAGCGCAGATAGAAAGACCCATTTACATAGGTTTTATATCCATGCAATTTCAGAAACACCCTTTCAAAAATGCCACATCAGGTATTCCTTTAAATTTCATTAAAACACTTTTGCTACCATGCCTTTATCAAAATTGGTACTTAAAAAAAATCCCACCCATGTACATGATCAAAATAATAAAAACTATACTATAAAAATCTGACAAAACGATGACAAAGCAGAAGTGTGGGGTTAGGTCTTAATGAGAACCCCTTATGAACTTTTTGGTTTAGATCATTTACTGTTTAAAAACCTACTTCAATTTGAGTGAGAGCTGAAACAAAAATGAATAAAACATCCAAATATTTTTCACAACCAGCTCTGGAATAAATGGAAATCGTATACGATAAGGGATAACAGTCCAGTTCCATATGTTGTAATAAGATTCAGAGTTTGTCATTTAATGCAGCATGTCACATCTGGTATCCATTTCTCTGTCTCTGTCAGACTAACAACATCCTTCCTTTTACACAGTATAGCCATATATACCTGAGAAATTCTTAAAACACCCCCAAGTCTGAAGAATTCTTTCAGAATTGTCCTTCTGCACTTCAGTCAAATGTCCCATACAGTAGTGTCCTCTTTCTCAAGCCATGAACAAATGATTCTGTATCATCGCATCTGAATCACTGGCATGCTCTGAGCTCTGTTTTTTTCTTTCCCCAAATCAAACCTTCTCTGTGTTCAGAATATTAACAGGCATCTGTATGCACATTGTTATCAATGTTACAATGTTATCACATTGGTAACATCATCCAAGCAATTCCAGGCTTCGCTCACTGTGAGGAGACCTGTTAAAGCTCCCAGAAATGCACCACACTAAGAAACAACACAGAGAAAATATCATGCATGTACTACTCAAATTAAGATAACATCTTAAGGAAGTTCTGATAACATTTTGGTTTAAAGGGACTTGATTTTTTTTTTTAACAATTCAACACACCATAATGGCAGCTGGGCATTGTTATTTCTATACTGCTACAGTATAAAATAAATAGCAAAATATCAGCAGTACACGACCAAAAATAATAAATAATGCAAAAACACCCCTACGTTTTATTTTCACCAACCAAATGGATATCCAAGCACAAAGAAGTACTACTTCCAAAAATCACATTATGAAAATCTTCACACTATGTGTTTTTGCAGTTAGTCTCAGATATTACAACTCTGACCGTTATGTTGATTTTTTTTATTTTTGCAAAACATTTACCATATTGCTATATGATGGTACAGGTAATTTCATGCCTGTTTGTTTTCATTTTGTATTTTCCATGTGTGTACTTTTGCTAATGTTGGACTGATTACATGTTGACTAACATGGTCGAAATGCTGAGATACACACTCAGTAAAACTGTTTTTGACTTGTAGTATTCCCTCAGAGACGCTCATCATAAGGAACATTTGACAAGTCTGTCTCCACAGAACATTTTCACTGTTCTACACTCAGCATGAGAGATGGAGAAATTCCTCCTTGTTTAAGGATTTGAGTTCTCACCATTGTAGACGGGTTCCCAGTATGTGTACAGTCTGCTACCTTCTAGAGCCTGATTACACACAGATCTCGATGGGTGTGGTCACAAGGATGCGACCTCCGTTACCGTTGCTGTCACGGGAGGCACGCTCGTAGCTGTTATTAGAGGAAGGCGAGTTAATGGTAGACACGGTGGAGTAGGGCGGTGCCACCGGCTCAATGACGATGCCTGCTTTGGCTACAGCGCACATAGGTGACAGGCTCTGCTGCTTCAGACGCTCTACCAGATCATCCTCCTCTGAGGAAGAAGAGCTGAGCTCAGCCAGGTGCCCATTGAGCACCGTGCCAGTGGGTGAGGTAGCTGTGTTGCCGTTTTCTGTGTCTAGCATCCAGCAGTGGCAGAAGAAAGTGAGCACCTCACTGACGGAGCAGCGTTGCTCCTTTTCGATGGCCAGGAGGTGCCGGAACATGCGCAGTGCCTCGTTGGTAAAACGGCGCCACTGTGATGGCACTACACACACCCGCCTCCTTGGCTGCTGCTGCCAGCGTACAAACTCCTCATAAAAGGCGTCACATGGCAGCGCCTTCTCCCATGGAAAGTTGCCTGTGAGCATACAGAATACGAGCACTCCAAAGGCCCACACATCTGTGCTGTAGTCCACAGAGAAACCATCGTGCCGGCCTGGCTCACACAGCTCAGGAGCCGTGTAGGGGATGGTACCGCTCACGCGCTTTACCGGTGATCCGGCTCGACGTGTCATGCCGAAGTCTGACAGCTTGACCTTACGGCACTCCTGGTCGAAGATAAGCACATTCTCGGGCTTGATGTCACGATGCACCAGCTTCTTAGAGTGAAGGTAGTCCAGTGCTAAGGCCACCTGGTGTACACAGCGTTTTGCCACACTCTCTGGCAGCCCCACCTATGCAGCACGATGGAGAACAGAGGCTCAATGAAGACTTTAGCACAGACATCCTAGACCAGACAATCTGACAGCTAATAAGCTGGATGCTTATTTTTACCATGGCATTAAGATTGCACAGAACAGGAAATTCTAGTTGAATTCAATCTAAAACCCAGAGCTGACATAAAAAAAAATGCCAGATATATATATATCTCAAGAGGGTTATCAAATGATTAAATAACTGACTAAGAAAACAGAAAGCACAAAGATAAAATGTAGACATTGAGTTTTATCACTAACTAAATTTAAATCAAAATCATGCTATATAAATCTAAGTACAATAACATTCAGGTTGCCTCTTCACACAGATAAGCATATCATTATACATTTGAATCAAATACCTGGATAAATGAAATACTAAATCATAGTCATAAACCTTCATGAATAAAACTTCTAATGCTTTCAGGAATGCACTTTTATACAGCGATTCATGAGGAAGTGGTTAAGTGTGAACACATGCTGAGTCAAGACCTAGAACAATTACTGAGTACTTAGCAGAAGCATGGCTGAAATCACTGAGGACAAATGAGGAAGTTGTCACAAATGTGAATTAAACAAAGCCTAATTGTTACATTTTAATAAACCCAATATAAAAAGGCTTCCCTGGGTTTCTGAAGTGAAGTAGCCTCCTGGAAATATTAACAACAACTTTCAGGATCACATACTACTTGCCACCATTCTGACCTTAAAAATGAATTTCAAAATATTTTTTTACCGTCACTGTAAAATTTGTTGTATCCTAACTGTAGTTCCATTAATTAGTAGTAGAAGAGAGTAACACCTTGCTATCACATAAGGGATAGGAGGACATTATATATTATACATTATACAATTCCTGCTTTGTATCTTTGGCATTCAAAGATTTTAAATTCAAGAAAAGTGTTCACCTTCACATTGCTAAACCACTCTTTTGCCCTTTTTGTACCATCTCCATACAATTCCTGAGAACATGCAAGACTGCTTACTGATCAAGGCTCGGTTTTTTCTCACCTGTGGGGGAATGATGTCAAAGAGGTCCCCAGCTAATGCATACTCTTGAGCAAAGATGTAATACTCGTCTGTCTCAAAGGCGATGCCGTACATGTTGATGATGTAGGGGCAGGGGGAAAGGTAGAGTGAGATGCTATACTCCCTCAGAAAGCTCTTCAACTTAGTGGTTTTCTTCCTCAAGAACTTCAGAGCCATCTTAGTGCCTGTGGAAATGATTAACATTCAGCAATGCGGCAGCAACACTGAGCCTAACAGAACAACGAATGAAATCTTTTCATCTGAATATTAAACACATGGAGTGTTTCTTGACGGGTTATTAGAAGTAGAATAAGTCAAATGCCTTAAACAAAAAAGAGCAAAAAAGGGTAATTTTGCAAGGTTCAGCATAAACAATACGCAGCTTCTACCAGACATAGTGCACAGATGTCCCATGTTTAGATATTAAAAGTGTAATATTCACCATAGCCTCTAACCTCAATACATGTTTAGTGGTTAACGTGTGTGATAATTGTCCAATTCACATTATAAGGTATAAAAAGAACAAGTTTTTTGTTCATGCTCATTTATTTAAGTCAAAATAAGTGTTTTAATTAAAAAATGTTCAAATAAAAAAATGCACATGCACATACACAGTCCTTTATAGTATATATTATATATTTTTTAAAAATAAAATATTATATATATTTATGTACATACTATTTTTCCTCACTGCTGGTTATGCGCTGTAATTTCAGGTTCTTGATGCTGTATTTATCACCATTATGTAACACTATGAGATGCAGATGATTTATGAATGTCAAAGAATTGATTTCTGTTATTTCTTCCAGTAAACCCTTTGACTTCATTCATTATGTAAAGATGTTGGGCGTCTGGCCGGATCACAGCTCTTTGGAGAATTACAGCAATGTTGCTGATGGAGAAGAATGTAAGGTTTTGTCTTGTCTAGCATGTCCTACTCACCCTGACTGGAATGCTTAATTCCTTAGGACCATGTTGCACAGGCTTACAAATCACCAGTGACATTTTCTTTTAGCCAAATTAAATCTCTAGGCTCCAGTCTAACAGGAGCATCTGACTGAAATTTGGTAGAGGACACTCATCAATATAAGCTATTGTTATGGAAAGCTTGAGTAGTGGAATGAATGCTGCTCCACAAGCTCTAGCTGTGTTACACCAATCAGACAAGCTATTAGACTAAAGACCCAAACAAAGACAAACAAATTCACACTCAAACTACCAAACATCTGTCGTAGCAGATGTATCCCTGTGAAATGCAGAGAGGAGGAATGCTGTCAATTCCAGTCAAGGAAACTTATAAAGTAAAAGGCAAAGTGCATACTGGATCATTTTGAACATGGCATTATACTACATGTTCTGTGAGATTCCAATATAAGAATAATGTTTCATTTTAAAGTTAGATGCTGACTTCCATTTTTTTCATCTCTCTTTAATCTCATTTCACATCTAAATATTTCAGAAATTGTAATATTTTAGAATGACTGATCATCACCTCTCGCTATATTACTCATCATGGTCCCTGTTATCCATTTACAGTCAGTAGAATATCCAGCCATATTTATGTAAATGGCAGCTCAGGATATGAGCTATATTATTTGACATGAAGTGCTAAGAAAAGAAAATGCACATGGATATATTGTGATGATGAACTTGTGATGAAAAAACCCATAATCTGTGCTGTCTCATTTCATTTCCAAATACACTGCAGCATTAGAATTCACTGCACTGCACAGAATCAGCTGCAGATAATTAATAAAGGCATTTTCAGTCACAGACGGGTTCAAAGGGGCTCTGAAATAATTCATGGACTATTTAATTCAGGCAAATCTACACCCTAGACATCAGAGGATATCTTGTAGACCCAGTGCAACAGTCCACTGTAATTTCATAGAAACATTCCTTATTGCAGAGATCTAGAGCCAGAGTTGATATAACCTAGAACTCTAACAACTTGATGTTATAGACTGTTGATAAGTGGGAGTGTGGATTTCTAGGACCATCTGCAAAATTCTTTGCCGTCAAGCCCCTATTGTAAAGCACTTTATGCACAACATGAACCAAAGGCTGAGAGCTCTGGGGTTTAGGGTGACAACAGATGGTGTGTTTATCTCTGGCTCATTAAAAATCATCAGAAGCCAGTGATTAACAGAGGGGGCTTTCAACTGAAGAACATGAGTGTTTTCCTAGCCAGCAAATGCAAACATGCCATTTGACCAAGGATTCTCCTGCTTTTTCGGTTCATAAAGAAACATTAATACTACAACATAGTCTTCTATTTCTTTCCCCTTCACCACCAGAGGATGGGTTAGCCCTTGATGTTGCACAAAGGGTGGATTAAAACTTATGCCTACAGAGCGGCATGTTATGTAAGCCTCTGCCAATATACCCTCTTACAATTCTTGTCTTTAATTAGTCATTTTAGTAGTTAATTTAGTAGATTATGATGTTCCCAGAGAGCTGGAATTTTCCAGCTTCATGCTAAACCCTCACCAGTCTCCAAGCACATTTGGAGCAACTGCACTGTGGCCCTCAGTGTTATACTCTGCTCACAGCCTTGACATTTATGCTGAAACTTTATGCAGAAATCTCTGTAGGCGTTTTCCTTGCTGGTGCTGTGCACGATTACAGAGTACCTTCTAAACTAAGCAAATGTATGAGCAATTTTTCATGAAGCTCAACTGATTTTAAGATGATTCGACCACAAAAATCATAACTGTATGCCTATATATTTTTGTATTATATATCCACACCACAGTGGATCCACTAGGCCATGAAGCATGCCTAGAGATCTTAAAATTCTTCCTGGTTTTGTGGAGTCAAACCACAAATGAAATGAATGCATTCAGCCCAAAAACATCAGACCTTGCAGGTGCAGTTGCATCTAGACAAAAGCGTAATCACGTTTAAAAGTTAAGGTTGGGAATGGAGAATAAATGGATCAACTTATCTAGAAGCCTTACAGCTTCAGCTTTGCCCATCAGCTCACCACCTTCAGAGGAGGAACTGATACATGATGATGCAGTTTCCACTACAGCGCATGATTCTCCGTTTACCTCTAAGTGTGAAATATAACCTGTCATGTTCTCCCTTCCCTTGATCCTCACTTGACCATGCCTACTTGAGGACATAGTCCTATATGAAGCAGGTAGTTCTTATTCCTTGATGATGACCATCTTGGCCCTGGAATTCTTTCATTATGGCATGTACTAGGTGCAACTTTTGGATGCCTCTCAAGGTGGTTTAGACAAAGGTCAGATGTCTAAGTGAGACCTACAAAGATACTGGCTTAGCTGACAACAATGTCACCCAGACCACTGAGGTCTATGGAAAAGCCAAAACTTGTTGGATAGTTGGGATAAGAAGCAAAGTAATTCTAATTAAATTGGCACTGAGAAAAATATGAGCCATCACAGCACCACATGAAAGTGACTGTATACAGTATTTAAACATCCAGCAGTAAACCTTTTATTAAAAGATACATAGTAAGGCTAAAACCCAAGAAAGAATTAGGCCAATCATCACACACAAAAGATATGCCCTGACTTTAAGTATTCCAGTCCACACCTACTCCATTAGGATCAGATAAACTGCAAGATAATGTATCCTGCTGCTTTAGTTATGCACCACCTCTATTTTTTTAACGTGCAAGTGTATGTGAAGTGTAAGCTCCACAGAGATGCATTAAAATCTCAGTTTCACTGTCTGTATGCTGTGAATTTTCACTATGACACAGTATGATGTATTTGTGCACTACTGATCATGGATTATAATAAGAAAAAACAAAAAAAACCCTCCTCAATCAGATCTTCTTCATTGATCATATTCCAGCGAGAGAAGGGTTAATTATTTCATGTTATCTGGCTTTCACATTTATGCCTGATTCCCCAATCAGTAATGATCACTGTGGATGAGCAGTGATTACATTTCAGTGGTGAGTGCTTTTCTTTTTTTTCCTTTCTTTTAATTTCATCTAATTTTAATGGCACTACTGTCATTGCTTATGTGACGTTGTTACGCAGTGACACCAGTGTGGGGCATGGCCACGGGCTATAGTCCTGGTAGCCCTTTGGCCCTAATATTATATTTAATTATAATTTAATTATATAGTTTATTAAAATGTAGATACATTTCGCAAGAAATTAAAACCACAATTGAGAAAATGTTCCAGTGCTTACCTCTGATCTTATGGACAACCAGATCCACCTTGCCATAAGTGCCTTTGCCCAGCTCCCTAATAACTTCATAGTACTTATGAATGTCCAGCTTCTCCAGGTTCTGGGCCGCAATAAGCTGCAGCTCCTCCAAGATGTCGATGGAGGCACGAGAACCAATGGGGGAGGTGCTCATTCTTCCAGTGATAAGACGCAGTTATGACAGTTAATAAGTCCACTGAAAGTTCTGAAATCAAAAACACAACAGAGCTGTGAGATCTACACAGAAGTTCATCTAAGGTTATAGAGATATTTTCACCTTGAGTTTAGCAGCATGAACCCTGTTCAGACCCTGCACACACACAAAAATTTATATCGAAGATCAAGAAGGTGAAGTTCAGAGAAGTTAAATATATAAGCCAAGTGATTTCTTATGTAATCTTCTGTGTCCTGCAATAAACAATCTGGTTTCTCCTCCCTAGATCCCCTTTCAAGCCCTCAACATTACAAGCCTTGCTTCACACCATCTGAACAGAAGTAGAGAACATAGCAAAGCCAGACGAACACTCTAATGAATTGCTAAATTACTTTGTTGCACCCTGCTTGCCATTTACTGTACTTCTGCATCAAACAAAAAACTTGCGAGACAATTTTTTGCACATTACATAACACTAACATTTGGCTTTGATAAAAGGCACAGTCAAGCTTAACACAAGGAATGGGCAAAGACTCTTTCTGCAACCAATAACAGAAGGAACAAAGTGTGCAAGCTGGTGAATATGGCTGTACACTGAAGTACCAGAAAAACTGGTACAAACATAGCAATGCCACCTATGCATGTCATTGATTCTAGAGCTGTTTCCGCCATGAAAATGGCAAATTATCAGGATTTGGCAATTTTCAACGCAGTTTAGTAGTTGGAGCTCGTGAGATGGGTCATAGCATTTCGGAGGTAGAAGCTTAGTTTGGATTTTCACATGAGAGCATTTCAAGTGTGTACTGTGACTACAAAACCTCCAGCAAAACCTTGAACTTACGAGTAGCCATAAAAAGAGCCTGGGTGAAATGCGTGCGACAGGCGTGCATCACTGCCTCAAGTAACAGCGGAATTCATCGCTGGGGCCTCAACAAACATGAGAGTGAGGGCTGTGTAGAGTTTTCTCCAAGATCCCATGGGGACCCACCAAGCATTAACTGGTATACCAGTTTTTCTGGTACTTCAGTGGACACAGCCGATTTAGTAAAAATAAATCATACTATGGTAAGCATACAAGTCTTAGGGGGGAAAAAAAGGTACCAAAAAGAGTTTGTTAAGTGTTCAAAGATGCCTAAATGGGTTCTTACAACCCTGCCTTACAGGGAAACACACAGAACAAAAGCCTTTTGGGATCTAAAAAATGTTTTTCTAGGTGTGTTTATTTTTTCTTCTTGTACACAGCCTGTCTAGTTTACACAGTCAGTCTAGCTTCAGGCTGTAAGAAGGCAATGTGTAGAAGCGTATATACACTCTATAAGTGGACAAAATGATGAAGCCTTTATTACTAGTTTGCATTAAATCTACATTATACAATTCAGTTCAAATATAGTTCAGGACTGCACCAAAACATGATGATACACTATCATTGTACATCACTGTAAATCATAACAACATTTTGTGCTGCTTCTGATGCTAATGCAGCAAAACTGCTTTTGCATTTTGTCAAGCATCTCTACTTGGGGCCGGTCTCAGTAATACAGTGTAACAAATAATATCTAGAATTTTTATTATATTTAGAATTTTTTATTACATATGACAACAGTAGCACTGCCCGATACATTTCAAATACCCTGATCAGTCATAATATTAAAACTACACAACAGGGGAAGTGAATAACATTGATTATCTCATTACAGTGGTACCTGTCAAGGGCTGGGATATATCAGGCAGCAAGTGAACAGTCTATCAGTCTTGAACTCGATGTGTTGGAAGCAGGACAAATGGGCAGCCGTAAGGATCTGAGTGACTTTGACACAAATTGCGATCGCTAGACGACTAGGGTCAGAGCATCTCCAAAACAGCAGGTCTTGTGGAGTCCATGCCTTGATGGGTCAGAGCTACAGTATTTTGGTGGATCCACACAATATTAGGCTGGTGGTTTTTAATGTTATGGCTGATCTGTGTATCTTTTTGTACTTGTTGTATAAAGTTCAATACTTCTCAGCGTGGGGCGGCATGGTGGCGCATGGATAGCGCTGTCGCCTCACAGCAAGAAGGACCCGGGTTCGATCCCCGGGTGGGGCGACCTGGGAAATTTCTGTGT
>JAOVVG010000026.1:18214375-18225013 GCA_028566375.1 Leptodoras nelsoni
TGTCATGCTGACCACTCCCATAAGGACAGAATCATAGG
Source organism: Leptodoras nelsoni (assembly GCA_028566375.1). NCBI lineage: Eukaryota > Metazoa > Chordata > Actinopteri > Siluriformes > Doradidae > Leptodoras > Leptodoras nelsoni. Next base: position 18,214,414 of record JAOVVG010000026.1, read on the forward strand.
AAAATGCCACCTCTGTGGCAGGGTGGTACAGTGTGTAGTGTTGTTGCCTCACACCATGGAGCACCAGATCCCTAGGTGCAAGTGTGTGTGTGTGTGTCTGTTTGTCTGTGTGTGTGTGAGAATGTGACCTCCCTGCTTCTGCCCAATGAGGGCTGGGATAGCCACAAGGCTTCGATACTGAATGTATGGATAATGCCAAAAGCTGTTTTGTGCTATCGGATGTCAAAATAGGAATACAAAAATATATTTACAGTCGCAAACCATTAATCAGACAGACTGGATTGATTAAATAATCCAGATTTCTTCTCTCTGCAGTTCTCATTTCATATCAGGCAAGGGGTTTTCCACTCTTCATCACACACAAAGGCAAACTCAATGACCTGGTTAATAACGATAAATTAATAACAGCAGTAACTACAAAGCTGGCATTCTCCGTTTTATGTCCTTGCCACTGGCTAGGCAGTACTTCGGTCCATAAGGTCCTGGTCATGAGTGCAATGTACAAAACTGTACGCTTCAAAAGGTTTGTATGCCTTAGGTTTATTCCTTTCAATATAGATGTTCCACAAGATGTTTGGCTACTGTAACTTTGGCCATATATTTGGATCCTTGACACATTGACCCAACAGTGAGTAAAGGTCAAGAAACCCATTCCTAAGATTTAGTTTATTTGTACAAGACAACTAGTCTTCTGCTGGCAAACCATTAAAACAACTGGAGAAGGCATCCAGATGATCCATATTCCAATGTTGCTTACTGACACCTGACACCGCAAACTGTCACGTTCGACCACCAGTTTGGCTCTACCCACAAAACATGCCATTGCTGTTTACAAACACAAAAAAAGGTCTATAGATGCCACATTTAAATAAACCTTTGAGCATAATGTTTCACTATCATTAGCTAATGGATGATTTACTGAGCTATTTTATCCTTCAGCTTACTGACTGGTGTGATTTCTCAATGACTAAATAGACTTCACACTCCTGTCAGGCTGCCAGTCCTCGTTAATGGAGACAAATGTGGTGAATGAGACAGGATGCATAGCACATCCTGTCCATAGACACCATCTGGGGAGATTTGATACTATTTGATGTATGTGCGAAAAAGTGTGCTATATATAAGAGATTGTCTGTTTGTTGGTCCGACTTCTAGTTTAAAATTTTAAATTCACAAGGTAACCTCAAAAATGGTAACACCCCACCTAATCTAACATTAACCACAATTTTGAATTTGCTTACATTTTCTGCCTGAATATTAAGCTTTGGCCTATTGCCAGCCCAGTTGGTGGCTCTGTAGTTAAACAGATGTCATGATTAAGTAACTCGGTAAACTGAGTATTATACAAGATTCTGAGCCCGGTAATACATCTGAACTACTAGTACTACCACTAAAGCCTTACAACAGTTACCGGTTGGCTTCCCAGAATAAAATGTGCAACCATGGACAGCAACCTCCATCTGTGATTAGGTTCTGAGCAGACTTTGAAGGTCCTGTTAGTGCTGGTCTTCATGCTGTTTCTCTTCAAACAGCACATGCACACACCTACACATACAGATCCCATACACAGTGTTCACAAGGCATTAATGGTTTGAAGGAAATGGCTCGTTCAATGGAATCCAACTTGCCCTGAAAAGTGTATTGATGTCCATCTCATCTTCCAAACGAGACGCAAATGCGGATGTGCAGAATGGACACAAAGGTTGTGACTGTAAAAGTAAACAGACTTAAAAGTCTATTTAATGGCAGTTTATATTGATTATCCACAAACGTCTTTCAGTTTGGCCTTGATCAGTTTACATATTTTTGAATCCAAACTATTAACAGATTATTAGATTGCATGTAAATAAAACTACACCCGATGCATACTCACCACCCTATTTCAACCTGATACCTCCTCAGTGCAACTAAACTAATCTATACTTGAGTAAATCAATGATTCGGTCAAATACTTCAAAAGTCTGTAAAGTGGTAAAACACTCTGAATACAGAAAGTTGACCACTGCAGCATAATGTGAAATAGCTCTTCAAAGGTCCACGTTGGCTTGCTACACAACGGAGGTCTCACAAACTAAGGCATTGTGCATTGATTTACAAGGGATGGCTTCACGCAGCTCTGCTTGCAGAATCGGCTAATCACCTCTCAACCACCCCCCATACCCATCACCCCCATCCGTGCTTATCATCGCAGACCACTTGCTTGCTGCTCTTCTATCCCTTTCTCACCATAGCTTCTACTCAGTCAGCATGGCTGCAGGCATCTCTCGGTCAACAAATCAATGCCAAATCATCTGCCTAGCATTTTGCAGGTAACAATCATTTCTAATGAGTTAATCTATGTTACAATGACAGTTCACAAGCTTGTACACAGCCAGTCTAGCTTCAGGCTGTAAGAAGCCAATGTGTAGAAGTGTATATACACACTATAAGTGGACAAAATGATGAAGCCTTTATTACTAGGGTGCATTAAATCTACATTATACAATTCAGTTCAAATATAGTTCAGGTCTCAGTAATACAGTGTAACAAGTAATTTTTCTATGCAACACTGCTGTGTTTATTACATGACAACAGTAGCACTGCCCGATACATTTCAAATACCCTGATCAGTCATAATATTAAAACTACTGACAGGGGAAGTGAATAACATTGATTATCTCATTACAGTGGTACCTGTCAAGGGCTGGTGAACAGTCTATCAGTCTTGAAGTCGATGTGTTGGAAGCAGGACAAATGGGCAGCCGTAAGGATCTTAGTGACTTTGAAACAAATTGCAATCGCTAGACGACTAGGGTCGGAGCATCTCCAAAACAGCAGGTCTTGTGGAGTGGAGCTATTTTGGTGGCACAAAGGGGATCTACACAATATTAGGGAGGTGGTTTTAATGTTATGGCTGATCTGTGTATCTTTTCGTACTTGTTGCATAAAGGTCAATACTTCTCACAGTCTTCGATTGGGGAGCATGGGGAGGTTTTGTTTAACCAGGTAAACAGGTAAACATAGCGTGCATGTTCAATGTGCATCAACAATGGTGTGGGGCACAACCATGGTGGCACAGGCAATTAAAAAAAAGAATTAAGTGATATACATTTAGTAAATAGACATTTAATAAATATTGTTTATGCTGGGATCTGCATGGCTATGCAGCTAGCCATTGTTACTCATCACACTTATGTTAGCCACTACATATTGATAAGTTTGCCCAAATGAAAGACTGTTGTGCATTTTATTCTTTTCAAGCCATGAACATCACTGCTGGGTCCATTTTGCAGTATTATTATAATTATATATAACACATGTTATTTTGGCTAGTGGTCAAAGCCCAGAAGTAGTGGGATTCCCTGCTCTGAAATGTTGCTTTGGATGTGTTATTACAGTTACAGACCACCACAATCGTATACTGATTGATATCTCTGGATTTGTAATGTGATGCTGTATAATAAGGGAACATACCAATTTTGTGGGAGCAAATACCATTACTTAAGATGTCACTCATATCCCTCTGTCTACTTCCTCTAACTCTTATGTCATCTTACATTTATGTGTGCATTCATAATTTCACTGATGAGATGTGTTTGTGTTTGGATTCAATGAGCAAATAGGTCTGGGTGTATTTTTTTTCATGAGAAGGATGCTGTCCATACAGACAGAGTATTTGTGCCCCACTAGGCTTTTCATGCCCGAGAGAGTGAGAGAGAATTCCATTTCAGCCAAACCAATAACCAGTAACAAGCAGAAATGTTCACTCAGGCCTGCTGTCTCACTGATCTCGCCACTCTTTCAATAAATGTCAGCTCATATTACAAGGTGCTGGAAGAAACAAAGTATGCTTGTACGACCTATTGTTTTTTCTAAAATCATTTGTATCCCTTAGAAGTAGCATTCCAGGAGAAACGATATTGGGTTTATTAGTCATTGACTTTGCTGTAACCGGGATCTGGAATGATGATAAATGTGGCATATTCAGGTTAAGCATAAAACTGCAGATACTGCTCAGACCACCCTGAGTTTGTAAGTGCAGAAAAATTCACAGTCCAGTAGTAGAGATGATATACTGCTTCTACCAAAGCCTTAAAACAATTACTGGTTGGCTTCCCAGCATGAATGTGCAACCATGGACAGCAACCTCTGCACTGTAATTAGGTTCAGAGCAGACCTTCGAGGCCCTGTTAGTGCTGGTCTACATGCTGTTTTGGTTCAACCTGCATGCACACACACTGTTCATGAAGACTTGAAGCACAGTGAAGCACAGATCTGAAACTCTAAGCTCATTTTTGTATTGGATTTGCACGAATACCACGGGCAACTCTATGCAATGGCTCGTTGTGCAAACTCAAGCTAATGAGTGCACTCTACAAGCATAACACCTCCCTCTCAGCCAACTGCTTGGCTAATGTCAGGCTGCAATAATGACAAGGTGTGAAGTCAAACACGGCTTGCTCACAAAACACACTCTTCCCCTGAGGAACAGAGAGAACAGGATGAGGATATTTCAAGCTGAGATCATTTCAACACTCCAGCGTGCATAGTCAGAGAGAGAGAGAGAAAGAAGAGGGAAAAAATGTTTATTTTTGTATTTTGCTATCTCTCTTAGTGGTTTTGGTAATAACATCATTGCCTGCTTTCAGTCAGTGCACTGACCAGCTTGTCAGGATTTGCACTGGCATTGATTTGTAAAGGTGCCTGATCTGGTAGACATCTGGAAGACTCTGTCTCTATGGATTATCTGTATGTGTGTGTGTGTGTGTGTTTGCATCCTTGAATATGTTCCCCTGTGAACATGTGTGAATCATCTCTGCAATAGCAAACAAAGCACAGAAAACCTGACACAATGGATGCGATGCTCGATATGCCATGGACACCTATAATTCCTGTCAATTCCTGTCTTTCTTCATATAAATGCTCATGTCAACACTACAAAACAGGAGAACGCCGCTTTTGTGTGTTTGCCAGCATTCTGCAACATCAATACTGAGCACAAATACGGGTTTGTGTTTCTGAAACCGGCAATCCGGATGAGAACTGAATGTGCCTTCACTACCACCTGAGACAAATGAAATCCTGTTCAATTACACGCATCCATGCATTCAAACAAATGCACCCTACCTTTTTTTTTAAAGCGCACTGCGTCCACGAGCTCCCGCCGTCATTGCGTCCCGAGGACAGCTTGAATTATATCATTGGGAGTAGATTTGATCAATTCTTGCTTGCAGAGGATCTCCTCTCTGTATTTTCTCCCTGATGCACCCTCACGAACACCTGCCAAGTCGCGCGCTGCTACGTCCTGTGACTGAACCTCTTGTCTATTTACTGCTTCGGCTGAGACAGGGAGAGATTAGACCACGCCCACTGCACCAAGCAGCCAATCAGAGCTCCTCCAAATGGAGCGCTGAAGGCATGCTGTGTTCCAAGCCATACAGCTTTACTAAATAAAATGCCACAATAATACCAGAAGTATCGCAGTATTTTGACTATTTCTCTACTATCGTCACTACTTGTGACGTGGAAGTCATCTCTGCGTCTCCATACACATGCTCTGCGCGAGGCATGTTCAGAAGAGCACGTGCACAGACAGGTGATAGGATCTCAATCTCAAACATGGCATTGTTGCTTCTCACTAGGCCAAAAGCAACAAAGTATTTATCCTGCCATAACACCGTGGATTTACTTTGGCAGCTAATCATTAATCCTTCAAGTTTTAATCATTTACATAAGGAGTTCACATTAAACTGTGCAGCCCTGCAGCGCCCATTAACCTTTCTGGTTGTTCATGTCTTTCTGAGACATTGCAAATAATAATCAAACAGACTTCAATAGTGCTAACATTTCCAGTCTTTATCTTAACCCTAAACAAAAGGTCAAGCCACAATACAAGCTAGTAAGAATATAAATTACATCTATGATAACAGTATTAGTATAGTAATGCTTTTACCAAAGATATGTTAAGATTCTGACAGAGGATATATATTTTCATATATGTGTACATATGTTTTACTCCCTACTGAAGAGTTACAGCAGTTGTGTCAGTTATGTGCATCGCTGTCACCACTCTGTGATGGTTGGCTGCACAAGTGGGTTAGCGCCCTAATCCGTCTGTGCTCTCTGGGAGTAGGGGGACTGTCTGAACATCCTGAATTCTTGGCAGACTGAGGGAATTAGTATCTCCAATTTGCCTGACATACATGTATTTGGACTGTGGGAGGAAACTGGAACCACAAGAAGAAACCCACACAGTCATGGTGAGAACTCGCAAACTTCACACAGGGCCCAGGCCGTTTTGCCTGCGAAACCCGGGACCTTCTTGCTGTGAGGCACCGTAATGCCCCTTCAGATACAGCAGGAAATTAAAAGATCAGATAAGATAAGACTTTATTGATCCCAAAGGAAATTGCAGCATCACTGTACCACACAAATTACACTAGTGTAGATGTACATCAATCAGAACTAAAAGGGTGAGGGTTACCAATCAAACATAACACAGCCAGAGTGAGCTCATGTCATAGCTAATATCACAATGTCATCCAGTTGCTTTAATTTCAGTAGTAGGCCTACCTGTTGCTTTATTGTGCTACTCTGTGGCTTACTACATATCGATTTAGTTGAGAACTTCTTCAATATTCTAGGAACCCTAGTCAAATATAGTGCCGACAGGTTTGTGAAAAACACATGAATACTGTACCGAGGAATATGGGTCTTAATTAGACTGGTACAGACACTGTGTGAATGAATTTTTAATAAACTCCCTTGAAATTTGAATAATGAGGTCCCTTTGCTTGGAGTTTGTATTGATGTACATCTGTAGCCATGGTAAAAGAACAAGAAATTCACAACACATGCACAGTTGCTGCCCCCAGAGCAGCTTTTGCACATCCTCAAACAAAACAGAATGTCTCTAATTCTCTCATTGGGGAAAGACTGTGAATATAATAGTGTATGTAAAACTAGGTCAGTGCTGTACTGTTCCTGTACTGTTGAGATCTTGCAATTTGTGTAAATGATTCATTTTCTTTCTGTCTCTTTCTCTGTCTGAAACATAAGAAGCTCCAGGACAGGATACAACTCAAACCACTTGTATGCTGCATATCAATGTCTCATTCAACCCTTCTTTAATCCTTTATTAAGTAGTATGGATATTTAGACAATCATTCCTTTTTTAAACAGCCCACACTTGTTGAGAGACTTATCATGCCACAATGAATACTGTATCTTAGGTGCTTAAAACACTTTTTTTTGAAAACAAAAACATGATGAGAGTATGCCTTATTTTGATAAATGTACCAAGACATGCCTCATATTTTAAGGCAGCAACAACCAATCACTTTTCCAGTCAGCAAATACATAGAAAGATAGTAGTGCTTTACTTCCTCATTCATGTTCATCTAAGAAGTCAAATAATATCTGAGATAATGACTACCTTCATTTTGTGTCTGTGGTGCAGGCAAACCAATAACACACAGTCACATCAGTTCTACAGTGAACCTGAAACAGAGCCAGACTTTACTGCAGAGAACAAGTTATACAGAAAGATTATTGCCATGCAAGCAACAGTTGCCTGTTAAATTATGGTGATTTGTGTGGTAAAGCTCATTACTGTCACTGACAGACTCGTTTTCTCCTGCTGCAGTTAATTTACAATCTACAGGCTCTTGGCCAGTGTCTTGAAACAAATGTCTACTACTCTCCCATGCACCATTGCTTTTCAGTCCACTGAGCACTTTCCCACCCCCTCCCTCTATTCGTCTTCTTTTCACATTCTGTACTCTCTTCTTTCGGGCAAAAGAGAAATGTGTGCTGACATACTAGAATCTGATGCAGGAACACTTTGTTTATGCGTAGACATGCTGTCCGTGAATCTGTGTGGCGTACAAATCAAGTATTGACTGTAAGGAACAAATTGCTGACGTCATCAACTCCAGATTAAAAGTTGAAAGTCTGATTGTATCGGTGCAGTACAGTCCTGACCCTGGGCTCTTTCACAGAAGAAAATGAAAGAATATAAAGTGGTAATGTTATGTAATTGAATGGGGACATTCACAGGTCAGATTGGTACTGGCAATCGCACATGGAGTGTGCGTGAGGGTTCACGTGGTAGACAGTCAGCCCCTGTATGATCCAACACCTGGCAAACCTGACTTGGGTTGTGGACATTAAGTGGCATGACCTATGTGTAGTAGAGAAAGAGAGAGACAGAGAGAGAGAGAGAGACAGAGAGAGAGAGAGAGAGAGAGTGAGAGAGAGAGTGAGTGAGGGTGCTCAGCACATGCCACTGCACATGTTTGAATGTCCCACCTAGACACACAGTCTTTATTCTGTAGCAATATTTCAGACTGGCAGATGGCCATGCTGAAGGATTACTTTGGTGAAATCGCAATTCCTAATAGAGAATAAAGATAAAGTACAATACTGTAAAATCTTAGGCACCCTATTTTTGTGCAAATGTTGTTATCGATTTTTTTTGTTGAGTTTTGCATTATTGAGTCAGTACAAAAAGATTTTAGGTTTAAAAATGCTTTTCCAATAAAAAAAAATGTCACAGAAACATATTTGTATGTTAGTAAGGAAAGCAACACATCACATAACAGATCACGTTTCAGGCAAAAAACATAATGAAGGCTGCTGTGACAGTCAATAGTAGACAGTCAATAGACGATTCAGTAAGACATTCAGTAAAATTACATTATAAAATCGCACACATTGTTCCTGGGGACACTGTTTAAGAAAAAGCACACTAAATAATGACTACCTTAATCAATATGTTCGTTGACTAACAATAATATGACTGTTGACTGCATTTTATAGTATTGTGTTTAATGTAGAAACAGCATTTCTAAAGGTGTCTTTGCTTCACAGCAAGTCTTTGCACACTAGTCTACAGTTATTAGTTGGTATGTTTTGCTGAGCATTTGGAGAATCTGCTCATTATTCATCATTATGTTTTTTTTTATCTGGAAAGTGGTCTGTTATGTAATGTGTTGCTTTCGTTATTGACATACACAATTTTACTGTTACATTAAAATTTTTGTTGGAAAAGTAATGTTTGGAAATCTAAAATCATTTTGGACTAACTCAACAAAGTCCTAAAAATAAAGATCTATAATGAAATGGGAACCAAAAGGGTAGGGTGCCAAAGACATTTGCACAGTTCTGTAGAAAAGAAAAGCATACGCTATTAGTTTAATGCATGTGTTTAGTTTCATTTGCAAAAAGTAACTGAGCATTATTAAGAGTGTGTGGGTGGGCATGTTGTTGTAAATGTGAGTGAGCAAAAAGAAAGGAATTTGTGTGTGTGTGTGTGTGTGTGATCAGCAATGCACCTGAAGGATTGGAGGAGACAAGCAAGTATAATTTTTTTAAGTCTAGTTCAAGTCTAGTGCTAGTAGTGCAAGTCTAGTTCTTTGACAGATTGGGTTTAACAGACAGAATACTAATATTGTCTTATTAATTCTCTCCTTCTCCCTATATGAACCCAGTGGGATTACAGATGCACAGTCTGCATCTTAACTACACAGGGAACGGTAAGAAATGCATTGGAATAAGGCCACTCGTGGATTCTTTCTTTGATTAAAAGCAAATCTCAATCTGACACCCTCTGACCTCATCCTGCTGCGTGAGGGAGGATGACAGGGACAATCATTTCTTTCTTTTGTGGACAGAAGAGCTGCTTGTCATGTTGATGGCTGGTGGGGAGGCTGATGGGAGGCACATGATGCTGGCTTCATCATAGTCCATGCTTACTCTCAGTCAGGATCGTTGTGTGGTGAACCCTGCAGTTCCCTATAACCAGATACAAAGAGGTGCCATTTTAAAGCAGCCAAGTTTTGTAGAGTGGTGTGAAACAACACATAATGATTGTTTTACTGCTGAAAAAGACTGAAGCATAAACATTTTGAGGCTGCCAAAATCCTATCTCAGGGACACAGTGTCCTGCCAGACTATTCCAAAGCATGTGCGCTGGCATAAATTCTGTAATTATAGAACATGCCTCAAGGGAATTTTTCACCTGCAGAATGTGAAAGCAGATTCGAAAACATTTTATTGAATTTGAAATACATAAATGGATGTACAGTGGGGCTGGTAATAAGACAAAATAAATCATATCACAATATTTTTGACACTGGATATACATGGTATAGGTTTGCTAACAAACTGACAGAAAAACATTAAGTTGGAAAATTAGACAGGAATGGGCAGGAACAATGCCTGTGAATAAATGAGGCTTGGCTCTGAAGGCAGCAGTCATTAAGTCTGTCTATTTCTGTACAGCTAAGTCTTGATTCAATATATTCTGAACAGTTTACACAGTACAAACAGTTTATTACTCCACTCTTTTCACAAGTTGAAAAGAAATGATCATGATATAAAATATTCTCATTTCTGTAAGTTATACTTCTAGTATATATAAAAATCTTATATATATAAAATCTTTCTTCCACTAAATAATTTTCTATAATAATTTTTCCATACATTTTAAGTGTACTTATAAATAAATATTTTTAATGGTGTTTATTCCCTAAGCTTATTCCATAGGCATTTGTTTTATCTGAAACATAACATTCATTATTCTGAGTTCAATTTGGACAGATTACAAACCAGATTTCCA
>JAOVVG010000026.1:18274508-18286023 GCA_028566375.1 Leptodoras nelsoni
ACCCTATGTGGCCGGCTAGGCACCGGCTCCCCTGTGACCCTGAAAAGGAATAAGCGGCCAAGAAGATGAATGAATGAGTTATTTTATTAAATCTGCATTATTCAAAGATTGCTTTTCCAAAAAATAACGCTAAAGAAAAATGTAAAGAAAATATCATTACATTAAAGAGACCACTTTTCAGACAAAAAACACAATAAACCTAATTTCCGACATACGTGCATGTTATTTAAATCATTCTCAGTGGAACTGCCATGAAGGTATTTTATGTCCTTCGCATATTGATGTCATTAGGATGGTATGGTTGATGGTAAATCTCGCTTCTCCTTGAGCATGCAGGAGCACGTCACACTTACCGCACTTCTATTTAGATCACGTGGTGGTTTTATTTCGCGTAGGTATGCGCTTTCCTCATCCCTCACTCTAACGAAGTCAGGCTTGATCCTACAGAACCTTGAGCTATGTGATCTTTAGGCTGAATAAAGTTTATTAGTATACCTTTTATAGCATACCTGGGCCCAGATGTTGAAACCTTCACACGGCTGAGGTTACAAGCAGACTTTTCATTGACCAAACAAAAATATATGACATCGATACCGGCAGATTGTATTTCACCATTTCGTAGCCCTTCCTGTTCGACAACATTTTGTCCACATGCGCATTTAGGCTACGCAACATCTGTCGAAGAACATCGCCGAGAACATTCCGGGTAACTTAGTGCTCCTGGTGTGTAGACTTGTCGAGAACATGCGGATCCGACTGTAAACATTTCACCAAGCGGAGCGTGTGAGGGTGATGGACGAGGACGCGCACACCGCGGAGTGTCCAGTCTGCTACGAGAGCTTTTCCGACGCGGCTCGCACGCTGAGTTGCGGACACGCGTTTTGCCATGACTGCCTGGTCGGGACGTTTGTGTGCTCAAACAGGGACGGAATTATCACCAGAGACACCATCATCTGTCCCGTGTGCAGACATGTCACTTTCGTTACCAAACTGCAAGGACTCGCCGGAGACAAGGAGAAACACGCGAAGATGTTAGAGGTGCCGCTGCGGTTCTCTGGGCGCTCCACGGCTGCTCCGCGGCACCACGGCGGCCGGTCCCGGCGTCTGGGGCGCTGCGTCAGATGGATTTCATCCAGAATGAGCCGCCAGAGGCTGATATATCCTAAAGACACATCACAGGTGTTCATCATCAGCGATCTGGGACGCCCTTTGTCCGAGGAAGACATTATTGAAGTTGGGACAAGTATAGTGATTCCTGAGAACAGCACTGATCATGGCTTTAGACTGTGCACATCATCACACTGCCTGCTGTTCCTTTTAATAGTTTTTACTTTACTGGCTTTGATAGCTGCAACACTGCCTTGGGTATTTCTGGCCTAAGGATTAATTTCTCTTTTGATTGCATGTATGCTACCAGAGGTCAAAGGATGATTATTACATAATCTTTGATCGAGTAATTGTTCATTCACTTATTGACACTGGCTTATTTTCAGAGCGGATGTGAACCTTTCACCACATTTCCTTTTACCAGCTTATACAGTTATTGTTTTGTATTTCGTAACTCTGCTATCCCTAAAACAGGACACAATGGGTTGCAAAGAACTGCTGATCCCAAGCTGATGAAACACACCAAGTTGGGCAGAGTTGAACCATGAGCACCTCTGCTACTAAATTATTAATATGAAAAAGGATCAAGGTGAGGAAATGAAGACAAGCCTGGCAGACAGCTTGTTGCTTTGTAAGGAGAGATGTTTACTAGATAAGTTCATACAAATGTTTTTTTTTCAAATGCAGGGAGTCTGAGAATGTGTCAGTGTTCCTTAGTACTGCTTGCATACCTTTTTCAGACACACCCTTGTTCTTCAAGCACTTCTTGTCACACAGGTTAGAAAATTACATTTAATTTCCTTCATGATATTTCTTTCATGAATAAAAAAAAAGTCAGTCAAGAAATATTAAAAATGTAGAGTTTAATATAGATATCTATATATCTGACATTCTGATCAGGACTGCGGTAGGCTTCACAGTACAGACTGTGTTGTTCCACTGATATGCAAAGCTGAAGGGATAGAAGGAGGAGGGAGGGGAGTGACATACAGGCAAAGTTTGTACAGTTGTAAAGTTGTGAATGCAGGGGAGAGGCTGTACATCAATGGACACTGTGCACTTATACATAACTTCATGAATCAGCTGTTCACACATTTGCTATATTTGACCCTCTCCCCGGTTTACTGATAACATTTAAGAGTCTTAAAAGAAATTGAACAAACAGGAATCATGAATTATCTGAGAGACTAAGTGCATACATTGCATTGTCGCATCCACTTTCCGCTCTTAAGACAAATAAAATGCACATGACCGACAGCTTTCAGGGGTACAAACATATGATGGATGTGTATGTTAAGCATGTCTGGCTATTGTGTCATTTTTTATTGAATTCATTGAAGTATACTGAACTAAGGACCTATGACACACGAATGTGGTGAACCTAACCTTGCACAGCAGCATCTGACTTTATAAATAAGCTATGTTCTTTAATAAAGAAGTGAACAATAATAAATGAAATCATATTTTGTGGCTTAATTGTGTAAAAATGTCTGTATTCCCTGTGTCCCTTGGTTGATTTGTGGATTCCTCAGAATTATAGCAGCTGCACGGAAAAAAAGAAAAAAGTCTGAGAAAATTGATATGGCCTCAGGAATGGACTGCTATGGACTTTATGGTTACAACATACAGACGAGTGCATTCACATTAAAATCCTCTCCCTCAACCCCCAACATTTACACGAGCTTTCAAACCGACTGGCAAAAGCGACAGATTTAAACGCAAAAAGTCACCTAAATAAAATAACAACCCATGCGTCTATTGCAGCTGCTATAAGGTATTGACGAAGCTTTTACCTTGTTGCAGGTCATTGTAAAAGTTCAATTACATTCAATCAACACTCAATTATTTCAAATGCACACCTGCTTCTTCATAAAACACTGAAGAAACCATCACAAAAAATGTAAAAACCCTCAAATATACACAAAACTCGCCACTGGCTTCAAGACATAAATATCTATTGTGAGGGCACTTGCAATTATCATTGTATAATCACTACAGCTATTAAAAGAGTACTCAGTCACCAATAACCATCATAGCAGAAGTAATTAAGAACGCACACTGAGGCATACCGTATATTTCAGCAAAGAAATCCCCTTGTCCCTGAAGTACATCGATGGTTAGTCAAAGAAAACAATAATGAAAGCCATGACATTTGGGATTGCTTTAGAATCAGGCTCTGTAAAATTAAAAAGCACGGCTCTTATGGCCACGTCTCTGTGAGGTTAACAATAGAACGTAGTGTAATTGCACTTTCTCTGGCCCTATATGTGTTGCACCTGCTTTCGAGCAATTCAGACATGACATACTACAGCATCTGTTAGTTTGTGAGTCTACTGAACAAACAGATGGCACTTTAAACCCATTGTCCAGCCTTCTTTTGGCTATAGCTTCAGACCGGAGTGTTTCAGGCAGAAGGCCGCAAGACTGTAATGGGTCATGTTAAATCAGAGCTTGCTTGTTTTTGATAATGTCAGTCTGAAAACGAACCCTGATGTGTAAGATACCTATAAAAGGGAAATCCATATAAGAAAACAAAGGCCCCGTAAGGTGGCAGTAGCCATCCAGATGGTGGAGTATAAAGGCAAGAGAACAGCTTTGGTGACAAACATAATGACTAAATATACGGCTACACATGACATGCTTTTCCATGTTGCACTCAGGTATTTCTTGTATTGTTTTCTGTTCTGATGTGCCTTAGGATGACCAGAAGTACCACAGAGGGATAACGGTTTCCTTGCCATTTATTATTAAGTAAACAATCTGGCAAGTTCTTGTTGTTAATTCAATTTTCCTATGTGTAATGCAGGTCACCGTTATTTGTGTCTTTATGGAACTGTACTGTATCTAAATGCAAGACTCCAAATGATCATCAATTTGTTGCACAAAGGTCATGTACATTTTGGATTTCAGATTTTAGGGTTATACTCCACTTAGGCCTTTGAGATATCTGCATTTGTGTTTTTACAGTTAGTGTTCATGGCTTACAAAAGTGCAAGAGCTCACTTACTCTGTGTGAATCTGGCGACAAGTATTCAGGGACAAAATAATACTCCATTTCCATAGAACATTATTTCTATACAAGATAAATATGGCATGTAACACATATGAATATATAATTCATATTTGCCTTTACATTTGTCCTCTCATTAACACATATCTACAGATCAATATGTACAGTCTTTGTATTTACACAGAAGAGGAACCTGTCGTTACACTTGTCCTGATAACGAAGTCAGAATGGGAGGCACAAAATACGTCTTAATGGTTTCACCTCTCTTTACAGCAGAACCAATCTGTTTTACAGCTGGCATCAGAAGTGTGACGAGTACATACGTACCACTGACTTGTCCTATCAAGTATTAGGACAGTGAGGCAAAACATTCACTATGATTTCTTGTTTCACAGATTATTAGAGTATTACAAACATCTCAGAATATTTTCATAATGTGCTTGATTTGATCTGTGCACGTTTTGACACTTGATTAGAAATATTGTCATGATATTGTCTACGCCAAAGCAGTGGTGTGTATATAGGCATGTGTTTGTCAAAGAGACTGATACATGTATAGAAAGAAGGTCAGAAAGACAGAAAAAGAAGAGAGGGAATGAGAGAGAGTGAGAGGACAAGAGCAAGAAAGCCAAGGCCTCAAAGTTGTAAAACTGGACTTAAATAAAGTTGCATGCTTTGTGTCTTCAATTCATTTGTGAGAAATGAAACCTGCCTACCAAATCAGACACTAAAGAATATGAGCAAATTCTACTATTTGATGTTTTGATCTCATGCTTCCAGCACAGAGAAATATAATGTTCCTTTGGAGTCAACAAAATCCCCTCTGTGTCCACTGTATTGCAAATAAACTGCAGGCTCAAATAAGGCAGAAACAACAGAGTCAAACAGAGAAAACCTAAATATGTGGCACATTCTTCACAAAACAATCAATTCTGCAACATTCTTATAGTCTTCCATTGCTTGTCTTTGCTATGGCACAGCTTGTGAAGATGTAATCACATATCGTATCTACTTATCAGTGAGAAGAGGAGGTGATATTCTGATTAGTCACTGATACATGTAAAGGTTAGAGCAGGCGTATATGTTTGTGTTGGGTTGGGGGTCCAGCTCCAGTGGTGAGGGTGGGGTAGGTGAGGTTGATGGAGGCCTGGTTGCTCATAGGACCTCAGCTGAAGGTGGGGGAGCTCGGCAGGGCTAGGCGGCCACTGGCTGGGCTCTGGGGTTACAGCGTGGTGCTCTGTGACTCCTCCTCAATCACGCGTTCCCCCTCCGGAGAGTCAGCCATGGCCAGGGAGCTCCGGCACGGCACCCCCACCCTGAACTCGTCGAGCAGGCTGTCCAGATTGACATTGATGGAGGGGATTTCCAAACTGAAGAGATCTGCTGATGGGTGGCAAGGAATGGCAGCGAGTTTGAGAAATGTGATGAAGACAAGCAGGACAAACACAATTATGGTCAGGTAGAGGGGAAATATGATGGTGAGGATGATTGGAGAAAGATAAAGGAGAGAAGAAGGGAAAGCAAATTAAGTTCTTGGTCCAACATTTGAGGAAAAGCCAGCGTGGGTTGTGATTTGTTGAAAGGAAGAGGTTGGAAAGTAGAGGTTGTTCCCTAACATTCTACACAGGGATTTTGTCATACTATTGACACTATTGACAAACCTATTGATGAAAAAGCTTTTTTCATTTCAGGAGAATGCTCTAGGGTTGTCCTCTCCTTCTTAAAATGTGTATTTAACTATCATTTAAAGGTAATTTAATAAATCATTGAGTACTCAATGATGTTTCACATGTTTCAGAATCATCAAAGTTAACATTCAATGGATAGCCACCACAATAACCGTAATGCTTTGACAGAGACAATGGGATGGGTGTAAAGCGAGGGAACCGTGCAAATCTGTGGTTTTCTGAGGAGCTACCGTATGGCCTGGGATCTGATTTTGATGTCCTCCCCTGTGTAAGAATGAGATGGACATGGACAGCAAGTGGAGCGGCGATATTTCAGAGTCACCCCACAGCTGGCCCGGCTCAGAGAGGGTTGACTTTACCTGGGCCCACCCATGTGGTGAGAAGCTGCCAAATGACTCTTAGGGGAGTGGTTTGGGGAACTTGGGGTGGGTCAATAGCAGGGTCATTAGGATGGAATTCAGAAGTGACGACGTTGGTGGTCCGTAAGCCATGCACAGCCCAGTCCGAACACCATGCATAGACTACACTGAGAGAATGAGGCAACAACAAACAGCTCCACAGAGAGATAGAATCAAAGAAGAGAAAGAAAAGAGACAGAGAGAGTAAAGTGTGAGGATGAAAGAGCTGGCTGACAAGAGCGTAATGTACAGAGGGAACAGGCTGCAGGAGCCCCCACACTCAGCCACAGCACCAGGCCCGACGGTGTGAGATGAGGCTACGGCGTGGGGCGCAGCAGGTTTTTGGGCTTACCCTAAACGTCCCCCTCACATTTAGCCCACACTCAGTGCCTGGCCTCACACAGCTGCAAGGTGCATAACAATGGCAGGGGACAAAAGAGTCATACATCAATCAGAGTGAATCAGGAGAATGACCGACAAGACACACCAGAGGCTCAAATGAGAGAACATATAGTCAGTGCCAACACAGCTGACCACTAGTACCATACACAGAGCACAAGCCTTACTTAGAAACAAACTTTGAGTATTGTGGAGATTACCAAGACAGCTACTGAACTTGAGTAAGGGTGTATACTGTAGATCCTGGTATTCTTAATACAATCCCTTTATACTCCTTATTCAAGTGCTTTATATCATCCTGAACATGTCAAAACAATAAAAAAATACTGGTCTTAAAAGGATTAAAGGCAACTCAACCTAAAGGCACCTCATGCTCAAGAAAACATGAAAACAAAATACAGTGAAAACACTTCACATTTTTAGGGAACCATGGCTTTTCAAAGTCCATCGCCTGCATAGGATGGCGAGACAGACAGTTTGAGAGAGGGATGCTGTCCTCCCGCTGTTGCGGTTGTCATTGAGACATGTTTACCTGTGGACATGCTCTCCCCGGGGGACAATCCGTCCAGCAGACCCTGTTCCATTGGCTGGGGGACACTGGGGGGAATAGTGGGTGGCTGTGGAGGGGGCAGACTTGGTCTCTGGCGCGGTTTGGGGGCGGGCCGCGACTTGTTGAGCGTGCCAGTCAGAGATGGGGGAGAGGACAGGAGAGAGTGGGATGTGCCTAGCGGGCCCTGCCCAGGAGAGGTGGGGGGCACATGTCCCGGGGCACAGCCCAGGCCATACGGGGACGGGGTACTTGGGGGAGTGGGGGACAGGCTGACCGGGGACGGCTGACCTGTGGACTGGTCGGACATCGCCCCTGACTGTCCATAAGGAACCTTGGGTGGCACAGGGGCCAGCTTCTTCGAGGCTGCCGAGATGAAAGAGAGATAAAAAAAAATCAGATCAGATTTATGGTATGACAGACTATATTATCCTAGAAGACTCTAGATCAACCAGCTCATTTTAAATTTCAGGTAATAATGAATCATGATATCTGGACTTTAGGTATAATCTTCAGTAAGCTCCTGGGATGAGTTCATGCTTTTCATAATACCTTATTTGCTTAAATATGAGATACCTCCATAGCTCATGCATCATTTTAGAAGATTATATCAGATTAGATGGCTTTAAAGGGAAAAGAAAATCATGTAGACAGACCTTTGCGCAGAGTGTGAGGGCTGTGTTCAGCTGAGTGTGGTGATTGGCTGTTGCTTTGCTGACCGACAGGGGGCACTGGCTGTCCTGCCGCCTGCACGGCCTTATGGCCAATCACAGGCGAGAGCTCCTTGCTCTTCAGAGTGCTGGAGAAAAGACAGAAATATAATGGCCTGCCAGAGACTCACAGCTGCTATACCCTTAACGAGGAAGGGTGCACAAAGACTACTCACACAAGGCTTATTCCACCTCCATATTCAGTCCAAAAATAAGTTTAGGTTACTGGAAAATCTGAGATTATTTCTGTAATGCTTGAATGAAATTTTAAGAGTTCATGAAACAGAACTCTTAAAATGGTATTATTGATGCCAGTATTCACAGCAGCTTTATTTGCTCTTGTCTTCAAAGACAGACATAATGACTGTATGTAATGATTGTATTTCCAATGTCCGTCAGTAGGAGAGGAATGAAGTGTCCTTGTGTAGACTAGCCATCCACCTACAACATCTCACAAGTGTACACTCTCTCTTTCTCTCTCTCTCACACACACATATACACACACACACACACACACACAAGAAATGTATCTGTAATGCACCTGAGTATGTGTAATATTTTAACTCTGACACCTCTACTTAAGTGGCCAGGCTGTTATGTCTACAGTTACTTGGAGAATGACTTAATCTGTGTAGTTTCCTGAGCTCTACATGGACATCATCTGAATGGAGACTGATGGAAAAAGATGAGGTGAGAGAGAGACTATCAGGCAGGCTTGTTCTCAGATACAGCAAATACAGGAAAGAGACTCACACTGTCCTTCTGCTAATAACTTTACTTGACAGTCATGACTATAGATGCTTAAGAAGTGCTTTCTTCTGATCGTGCCGCAACTTTTCAAACAACTTGGGTGACAAACACCGCTCAGTATGTGATTTCCTGTTCAATTCACTGTTTGGCCTGAACGTATCAGGAAGGAAGGGTGTGAGCAATTGAATAAGTTTTCTTATTTTAAATATGAACTAATCTGATTAGTGTCAAATATCTCTTGTGTTAGCACTTTGCCAGCATATCAGTTTCATATTGCCTTTAGCAGCCAAGCTTATTTATGCATACATATACTGACTTTCAGCTCTGTACAGCTGACATTTATTTAATGTCTTTCTTTCTAATTTCCCAGCCAGAAAGGCAGACAACAATAGGCAAATGCAACAATGCAATGCAATGCATCGTCTGACAGAATGTATGCCATAAATAAATTAATACAACGCTATATGACCATATGCAGGGTTATCCATGTTTTTTTTATTTGTAATCTATGGCAGGATCCACTTTCTCTAAAAGCCAGTAACATCCTCAGTTGCTAGGCAACCCCCACGAGAGGCTCCCATGGACAACGAGAATGTTACAGAATCTGAGGTATGGCGTTGAAAAGAGCATTATAAGCGTAAGAACCAAAAACCAAAAAGAGAGAGGTCTTAAAATAGGAGAGCCACTGTAAGGGTAGCCATCTTGGTGTGTATGTAGCCGAGGTCAGGTGGGTGGGAAGATACAGGCGATATTTACCTAGGCAGCCTGGGGGGTCCTCGATCGCGGGCACATGGACAGGCAGCCCACGGAGGGGGGCCAGAAGTGGGAAGGCTAGGGGGGTTTCCGAGGGTTTCATTGCGGGTCAAAACGAGGGGTGTTTTAATGTAGAGAGGGGAGGTGTTCATGTCCAGCAGCTCACATGATGGGCCGTGTTTGGGGAAGTGCAGGCAGCTGGGCTTGGGGTTGGAGTTAATGTCAAGAGAAGAAGAGGAAGAGGAGGAAGAAGAGGAGGAAGGGGGTGCCTGGGGTTGAGGAGGGCCATAGCCGGACCAGCGTAATTGGGAGGGTGGGGAGTCAGGGGGCTGTGACTCGGGCCCTGGAGCCACTGGTCGTGCACAGGGAGGGGGTTTGGGAAAGAAGTGGTGAGGGGGGTGGGAGGTGGTGGAGGAGGAAGGGTAAGGAGGGGGTGGCCGCTCCTCCCCGTGGGGCGCATGGGCATGAGAGGGGTCCGGCCGGTGGGGTGACACCTCGTTGGAGCTGCAGATATTGGAAAAAAAAGAGCAGACAGAGAGAGAGAGAGCTCTAGTAACTGCAAACGCACACGGATGATAGCGCTAGCCGAAAGTGGATTTTTTTCAGCTCCAGCACTGACTTCTACTCTCTACTGCTAGAGAATAGTTCACTAACTTATTCACACATTAAGCTCGCAACAAAAAAACCCATAACCATAACTGCATCAGACTCTGAAAAAGAGTCAGTCAGTTTAAGTGCGGGACAATGGCAAAGAAGCATAGCACACAGGAAGCCTGCTAAGAAGCCAAAAGAATGAATTATAAAGGGTGTGGGGCTCAGCATGAGCATTCAGATTCCACTCCACAAAAAGTCCTGCATATGAAAGAAAAAAAATCGCTCTCTAATGAGCTAAGAATGACCTTGTGTCTGCGCACTGCACCAAGTCCAGGAACATTTTTCCATTTAAACAGCCAAGCTCAGCTCTGACCACCACAGTGGGTTGGGTTCAGAATGTAATTTAAAAAATGATGCTTTTATCTTTATCCATATTCTCTCTAGCAAGCACAAAAACAGAGCGCTCAAACAGCCTGGTGCATTAACTAAACCCAGGGCAGGTGAACACAGACACAAAACCCTTTCATAGACTGAAAGAGTCACAGAGGGGAAGGAGCAAGCCAGCCAGACCTACAGCCATCACAGACCCAAGGAGCAACGTGTTAGCCACAGGATGACCGTGACAACCAATGGTACAGCGCAGATGAGAAAGTTAGTGGGTTTAAAAAAAAGTTACTGGCTCAATCATGGTTCATGAAATGAAATGACTGTTAAGCCACAGCATGGATCTTTCTTTGCATTTGGAAACTGTACAGACATTTTTACATGAAATGTCTAACATAAACTAACATCCCTACCAATTATACATGTGCCATATACTAATGATACAATTATGCATGTATAAACATTGAGAGACTGGATTTGTAGACTAGGTAAGAAGTAAAAATGTGATGTCATAAGAAGGAGTTTGAAAAGAATGTTGACATATTTGAATATCTGAGAAGTGATGGTGAGGATTAGATAATGAAGATGCATGGACTTACCTAGCTCTGTCTACCGGAGGAGGAGTGGGAATGGGGGATGTGTTCAGGTCTCCAGGCTGCTCAGTTATGAGTGTGTCAGCAGGCGATCCAGGCGGTTGGGCGCTGGGAGGGGTGGATGAAGCTTTTCGAGCAAGCGTGGCTGCACCTTTACCCTTTACCCAGGATGTGTCCATCACTCTGACGCCCATACTGACCCCAGACAGACAGAAAGCACAATCAGATGTCCACACCATCCCAAAGACAAATACAAAAAGATTTAAAATGCTTCAAGCCGACAAACATACAGAGAGAGGTAATGTTTATTACTGGAAATACTGAGGAGACAAACACAGTACCTTTGAATTTTCCTAATGCTGCATTTGTAAGGACAGAGGAATAAAGGTTAGATGTTTGATTCAAAAGATTACTGGCTACTCATAGTCTACTGGATTGGACCAGATGGGTATTAGAGGGTAATGATGCAGGGAATGGAATGTATATGTACAGAGGTTAGACAATCAAACTGAAACACCTGTCATTTTAGACCACAATAATTTATTAGTATGGTGTAGGGCCTCCTTTTGCGGCCAATACAGC
>JAOVVG010000026.1:18335556-18366357 GCA_028566375.1 Leptodoras nelsoni
TTTTTGGGCCGGGGGGCCACAGTGGCACTTACCATCCACAAAGGGGGCCCCACATTAAAAAAGTTTGAGAACCGCTGATTTAAAGAGTTAAAGCTAATTGGAAAGCTATAATGACTGTAACGTGTTCCGTTCTCGTCACTGATTGGTCAGTCTGAAAGCGATAACTCCTCCTCTTTGAGCGCTTGTGATGCCAGGCGCGTTACTCTCTCACTGCTCACTTAACGTTGGAGGAAACGGCCACTCCATCTCACACACATAAGTTTCACATTTCTTGCAACTCCTTCCTGGCTTAAAATGTCATGACTTCAGCATCTCGCAGGAAATGCACTCTGCCTTAAAGCAATGTGTGTATGCCTTGAGGATTTCTGCGGGGGTTAGGGAGACACAACTTTGCCACCATGCGTAACGGGACGCAGACGCGTAAGCGGCGCTCTTATGGAATATAGCCTGCTGTTCTGTCAGACCTCCT
Organism: Leptodoras nelsoni; assembly: GCA_028566375.1. Taxonomy (NCBI): domain Eukaryota; kingdom Metazoa; phylum Chordata; class Actinopteri; order Siluriformes; family Doradidae; genus Leptodoras; species Leptodoras nelsoni. The sequence goes on from JAOVVG010000026.1 coordinate 18,336,026, forward strand.
GCGCTGTTTCTTTTCACCCTGGAAAAAGTAGACTTTTGGTTGCCTGCATCATGCTGACACTTTGGGCATACATGCTTTACTGCTGCGTTGGGTACTGCGCGTCCGTGCCGAGGCTGGCGGTGGACTCGGGTGGGATGAGGGCGAAGCCGGAGACTGCTCTGGACTCCTTTATCAACTCGCCCAGGGACGTGTCCTCTGAAGCGCGCTCCAGGGGCTTGCTAAACAACGAAAACGAGCTGGACAGCAGAGCAGAGGACTGGGATGAGAGCAAGGCTGAGCTACGGGCTGCGGAAGATGGGACAGCAGCGACAGGTGCCTACAACGGGACGGAGACGAAGAAACTGCCCCAGGCCATTATCATCGGGGTGAAAAAGGGCGGCACGCGCGCGCTGCTCGAGTTCCTGCGCGTGCACCCTGACATCAGGGCTGTGGGCGCAGAGCCGCACTTCTTTGACCGGAACTACGATAAAGGACTGGAGTGGTACAGGTGAGAGTGACTTACTGAGCAAAACTACTTTTTTTCGTTGTACCGGAGTAAAATGAAATAAAAAAATCGATTCTGTTGTAGATTATATTATAAGAAATACACTGTATGATACTTTCCCTTGTTGCTGCAGTGGTACCAGCAGTGTTTTGTATCTTAAGTTGTCTACATACATGGACCCCTATTCTAAGACCTAGTTCTGACCCTAGACCCGAAACCAATTGCAGTTATAAAGATGTGTAATAAAGGGCCAAAACATGCACCCTTGATAGCACAACACCAGCAGCAGCTTTATTTCTGAGAGTATACCAGTTTATGAAATAATGCATTTAGTATTTACGAGAGTATACCAGTTTATGAAATAATGCATTTAGTATTTACGAGAGTATACCAGTTTATGAAATAATGCATTTAGTATTTAAAGCATGTATAGCATCTTGGCAGATGCCCTTATCCAAGGCGACTTACATGTACCTGATTTACACGACTGAGCAGTTGAGGGTAAGAGCTTTGCTTGAGGGCCCAGCAGTAGCAGCTTGGCTGGGGTGGGGTTAGAACTCACAACCGTCTGGTCAACCTAACATATTAACCGCTGAGCTACACTGCCTCTAGAGAACACAATGTGATCACAAACTATTTGTCTGTTAACACTCTAATAATAAACTGATTGTAATTTTGTGTGAACCCCCTGATGATGACAATGATGGCGATGATGATGATGATGATGACTGGCCCTAAAGAAGTGTCCCCTTGAATTTGGATTTGATGAAGCGTTTAAGACTATGGACATATGGCCATTGTGCTGACAAAAGCTCCACTCCAGATTAATTCCATGGATTAAATAACAGACAGACTGCTTGAATAAAAGAACAAACTTTTAAGTACATAATAAATCAGAGCTTAAATATTATTATTGATGGATTTATCATATGTTACCTATTTTATTAATATTTAACACCCACTTATGTAACTGTATAAAAATGTGCCAGAAAAGGTCAAATGATGTTGAGGACATTAAAGCTTGTATAGCTTGAAACTGGAGAGCTGGTTGACCGTTTTGGGTGTCATGTCATAAAGGCGCAGATGATTCATCTTTACATTGTTAGCATCGTGATTCATCAACCTTTTGTGCTAGTTTTAAAGTTTGTGGGATCCTTGCTTTATATTGAACACTCACTCCTTCCATTGTTAGTCACATTTGTCTTGTAGATAATCCATGTACAGGTAAAGATACTGAAATATAATACTGCTGCAGGGACAGGAAATCCGGATTTGGCAGCCTAAGAAAGAAATACTGCTTTTTAAGAGCGACAGGGTCATTCACACACACTATGCACGATGGACTCTTCTCAGAATACTTTTTTCCCATATAGAGCAAAGTCTGGTAATGGTGAATCAGACCTAAACTGAACTTCTGTAATCGTAAAACAAACATAGCCTATGCAAACACACTGACTGTGTTATGCAGCATATGGTCAGCTTTTCTTGCACAACCCTTCTGTTTTTTGTCTGACCCCCACTTTACATTTCTGAGCACATTTATTAATAAGGCATTTTATCCGTTAGACCTTACTGAAATTCTATCTTAATGAACTCTGATCTGGTTTTCAATTTTTAAGGAGTGTAACAATAGGACAGTTTGGATGTAGGTATAAATGTATCAATTTAAAAGGCTAGGATTTAATAGTGCAAAGATTTTATGACATATCAGAATCTGGCTAAAATGAAGCAAGCACCAAATTTTCAAGTCTCTCGTGAAGCTTAACAGGTTGTGGCAAGTGTGTGGAAGTTTTACAGTTTGTAGTTGCAGGAGAGTAAAACGCTGTTTTTAAACAGATGAATGTATGTATAGAGTGATTGTTGAGGAGTCGTTTTCATGCTTTAATGATTATTGTGTATGATGAGAGGAAAAAGTGATCATTTTGAATGAAGTGTGCTAGTTGACATAGTTGTCTATGTATTCTTTCTGTATTCTGTATTCTTTCTATCTGTCTCTGTACCCCATCCAAGAGAGAAGGATTATTGAGCTCTAAGCAAAGAACCATCAACTATACTATATGCAACTGTATGCCATGGGAAAAAAAAACAGCTGTAATGAACAATGCTTTCAGTTGAACCTTACGTTTTGGTGATGCTGTTGTGATCTGGACTGAATGTTGTACTGATAGTTTGAATGTCTCAATCAATCTTAAAGCCAGCAAGTTCATGGCAGGAGCATGCTCACTGCTCTAATGACTATCCCATTCCTTACACCAATGCTGCTGTTTAATTAAAACATCTATGCATGAGGAAGCCTAGTCAGGGCCATGCACTGCTGCCTGACCTCCACAATAAAAGCTCCCTAATGACTGCTCAGGGCACAGCTTTCATTGTTAGTCTACACCACTTGTTACTCCTGTGTGACCCCGTGAACTGTAATAACAGCTCACATTTTGTAAGACCTACAGTCAGTGCTGCTACATGCAAACTTAAGTGTTTAGGAGGTTGAGGAAAAGATGGCTTGCACTCCTGTTAAGCTTTTTCTGCAGAGGAATGAAGGGTGTTGGCCTACTCGTTACACTCGGATGATCTAGAGAGGCGGATGGCTGCCTTTATCCAGCGAGCCCCATTGAATAGTAGACAGAAGCCTGGAGAAAGGAGCATGTGGTCAGGAGCCAGTGCCCCCTGTGGAGACATTCAGCTAGACTTGCACTGCTGGCAGAATATGGTGAAGGCAGCCATGTGTTTCTGCAGAAGCTTTTGGACACAGCAGGGTTTTCAGCAATAGACGTGACATTCATGACTTTTTAAGAGTCAACAATGCGCCAATTACTTATTTGGGTTCTAGATATTGATGTCTTGGTGTGCTCCATTTCACTGAAGTGTTTACTCAGACAAAGTGCCACAATATGAAATAATTTACACCTATACAAGGATTGTTCATTTTCACATTTCCTGAGGAGTGTATTAAAACAAGCAGCGCTATGTGTGTGTGAGAGTGCGGCAGATGCTAGCAGTAAATTGAGAGAGACACTACTGAGAGCTCAGCAGAGGCAGCCTGGCTGTGAAAAGGAGGCGGCAGAGCCCCTGAGGTCTGCATTAACCCTGGCGAGAGAGAGCACGCAATTAGAGTGAATTGTGTTGTTTCTTTCTTCACTTTGTATGCAAATGCACTCAGGAGGGTGAAAGTGTTTTTTTGACAAACACAGCACGAACTCCCAGTTGAAAAAAAGTCCCTGAAAACATTTGGCCCAGGAAGAGATTCTGAATCCTAGACAGTGGTGGACCTGTGGAATTTTCCTCATTCTCACGCACATTTATGGAGAAAATGTACTCCTCTGCTGGGTAGGGTTAGAGTTGTCAGGATTGGATTTACAGATAAAGTGTTCACTGCACTCTCTACAGCAGACCTATTCAACAGGCAGCCCACAGACCAAATGTGGCTCTAACCCATGTTTCAAATGGTCTGCCAGACTGCTGCCAGTGAATTTAATAAATCATAATAATGAATAAAAAAATATGTCCATATTTAACTTGATATTCAGTATAATTGACAGCTATTTGAATCTCCAACAAGGAACAGTAGCAGATAGCACTTAATCTGTCAACTAGTGTTTCTCTGTGAAACTACTTTAGAATGTTCAACCTGATACTTTAAAGTTGCTGTTTTCTGCAAGCTGTTTTTGGTAGTATAAAATCTTGACTCCAAGGCTGTGTGGATTGTGAAAATGCCAGCAAGAGGCAGAATTTTTAAATATCTGCTCTGTTGTTCATGGCTAGTCTTTGGTAAGCTTGAGGGACAATTATTAAGTTACTTATATTTCAAACTTTTTCTGTGTTGCTATATATATATATATATATATATATATATATCAACATAGAAAGTTCTTGATATATAAGTAACTTAATATATATATATATATATATATATATATATATATATACACACTGTATATAAGTGAGTGAATATCATAAGGGCTGCCAATAAAGTTGAATAGCCATGTTACAAAGTTTTCTCCTTGATTTGAAATTGTTTGCTTTTATACATATGAGGGAAATGTGAAAGTTTCCCTTGTAGTAAAAGTAACATGATACTATGACAATGTATGTATATGCCAAAGAACCAGAAAAACTGGTATACCAGTTAATACTTGGTAGGGCCCCCATAGGATATTGGAGGGAATGTTGCACAGTCCTCATGCTGATGTTTGTTGAGGCATTGAATTCTGATGTTACCTGAGGCAGTGTTGCACGCCTATCAAATGAAACGATTTTAGTCAGCTGACGTCTTTTTACAGATAAACTGCTGTCATAAGTTCAAGGTTTTCCTGGAATTCTTGTAGCCATGGTATACCCTTGAAATGCTAATACAAGAAAATCCAAACTTATATAAACCATGTTGAAAATCACAAAATTATGGTAACTTTCCATTCTTATGGCAGATACAACTCTAGAAGCTACCATAGATGTATATTGCTTTATATACACAACCAATGACCTACAAAGGTGGCATTGCTATGTATATTATATAGGCAGTTTTTCTGGTACTTCAGTACTCTTTTGACTGGAAAAACATGTTGCCACATTCACATTCCCACATGCCACATTTACACCTAAGGCTTCACCTTCTTATTCCAATAGTTTCATTTTAGGTAACAGGCCACACTGTCCAATCTGGCTAGACCAGTTTAGTTGAAAAATACTACAGAATAATAATACACTACCAACTCCTTTTACTTGTGCTCCTGTATCAGGCTTTATCTTAAATGTATTATTGAAGTATGAGAAAGATCTATGTAGAATCTTTGTGAAATCATTTACAAATAGGTTGTGATCTTGTAAATATTCCCCCATTGCTATGAAACCACAAAATTTAGTTTTAGTGAAGAATTACACATGATTAACAAATTGTACTTGTAACTGAATTTCTGGCTTTGGGTTTATTGCTCTGTTTTGCCCAGTAGTGGAATAACACAGATGTTTTTCAATCTTTTAGTTTAATTACGGTCCACAAGACAATTTTAATTCAAGGGTGTGCTCAGTCTGGTAGTTCGGTTTTGTTGGTCTAGAAAATTGATACGTTGATACATTTTACTCCTGGTTTGGTTAGTGTTCACACACAAATTTACAGTCCAAGTACAAAAAAAGGATGTAACGTGACACACATGACGTATATTTTGCGAGCCAGTCGTCAGAACAATGCACCATGTTACTCATCGGCGTTCGGTATACCTGCTGGTATTTTTACCAACTAGAAATACAGCAGGTGGTAAAATGGACAGAAGGAGTCAAAATGTTTTTTTTCAATGCACGCTGTTCCCTCATTGTGCATTAGTCTTGCATCTTGTAACATCAGGACCTGCTGTGCTTGATTCACTTTGATGTCTTTGGTTCATATAGTGTTCATGCTTCAAATGAACCACACCTGAATTTGTTTAGAAACGGCCCGAGACCCACCTGCTCAAACGGTCTCAATCTGCTTATTTGGTGCACGCCACAGTTCACACGAAAGGAAGAGTTCACACTTACTCTAACTTAGTGCTCTAAGGCACTAACAGAGCAATCGCTCCAGGGTTCATTTTAATCGAACCAAAGCTGACAAGTCTGAACACACCCTAAAACAAATTGTAAATTCACTTTGATAGGCTGGAATTGACTCTTTAATCGACTATGCATTTGACATCCCTGTTGTATTACATCCACAAAAAATATGGAGGCAGTTTTCCACAAAACAATACATTTTAAGCCCCTTTCAATAGATCGACATGAAAGTATAAACAGAGGCAGAACATGTGTTGTGTTGTTATGTTGGTTGTGTTTATGCAGAGACAGCTTTTTACTTTTATGCACTTGTACTGTTATGCACATTTCTTTATACATACAATTTGTAGTCATTGAACACAGAGAGTGCTTTCCCAAGGAGGGAGCGGTGGAAAATGCTATGACAAGCTACACACATGACAAGGTGACAATGTAAACAAGCTGCCCACATCATCCTGCACTGTTTTTGATTCAGGTCTGGAACATGTCCCAAAGAAACTGTCCGATTATTTGAAGTGGCTGCATACCACCACCTCGTGTCACCTTTTGTGTGGTTAAACAAAGAAGGATGTTCTCAGAGGAATTCCTTCCAATTCCACACACACACACACACACATCTTTTCATAGCACGCCACTGCATTGTGTCTCAATCAGGCTACACTTTACCTTAAAGCAACATGCTGAAAGGGCTACAAAAACACTTCACATATTCAAGGACAGAAAGCCTCCCTTGAACTAGTGTATCACTAGCATGGGTTTCTGCTAGCATAATTACTACCCAGGGAAGGCCTGTATTCTGGTGCAAATGAGTGCTTTGCCACTTCTGCCACCCACTCACCATCTCATTAGAGCATTCTGAGTGAACTTCACACTACCAAACACTCAGTGCACTTAAACACTCCTACTTGAGCCTTTGAACGTGCGACCTGATAGCAGCTAATGTAAACACGGGTTTTAGAGACAGCTCTTCAAACGCTAGCTTTCCAGGATCCAGATCTGCAGACATACCTCACGTCCTCCCAAGACACAACACAACGCCAACAACTATGCACACCAAAATCTCTTGGCTTTAGATTTATATCCGATGGGAAAGTGAGGGTGAGTGGTAGCATGCAACAGATCTACAGCATGACAAACAGCATTTGAAATAAGGTTTTCTAAATTCTATTCAAATTAAGTACAACACAATAAAACTAAATGAATGGCATTTTTCGGACCAGTCCTTCGCTGTTCACAACTTAATTTTTATCTTCAAACCATTCGTATTTGTGGTGCAAAAATGGATGAAACATGTTTTGTCGTATCCTGAGGGTTTCCTTTTCAATTTGTTTAGAACCTTCTGAAGAAAGATAAAGCCTGGAAGGAGGTAGCACTATGGTGAGTGTACATAGCTAGTATAGCTTGCTTTAATCTGCCAACTAAGCTAGTTCAAATCCTAGCATGTAGCATATAAATCAATTAAGCAATTTTCATGCTAATTTTCATGCATTTGTTTTGTGTTAACTTGTATTTAACTAATTAGCTTGCTATCATTTCTCAGTTGTGCTAAACAGAATGCTTGACCTTGATTTTAATACCTTTAGGCACTAGAAGAGAAGGTTCTGAACCATTTTCTAGGTTACACTTCTGACTAAGTTGAACAAATCTCCCCAAAGTAATCACATTTTGTCTTTAAGGTGACTGTTTGAAGAAATTATCATAGCTCTAATCCTTGTTTGTTTTACTTGGGGACTAAGTGTAAATTTGGATCTGTAGTAAGTCCCTCGGGTTGCCAGAAACAGCCCCTGGCACTCTGGTTGTGTATCCAAGAGATGGGGAGGATAATTGCAGCGATGCTGATTCGCCTGCTCTTCTCCCACATGCCCCTCTCTCATTAGCTTGGTGCATTTTTTCAGCCTCTGCGATAATGATAATGGTCTAGAGAGATTTTGAGAGAAGGAGCGATAGATAGGGAGAGTGAGAGAGGAGTGGTTGAGAAGATTACATAGGAATATACACCATGCTGTGTTTAATGTAGTAGTCGATTAAGGAGGACTACTCAGTGCAATTCATCCTGGTGCAATCACATCCTTTCCCTAGACTGCTTATGATATAATGCAGTCTTTCCTCTTCTCTCTCCTCATCTCCACCTTTCTGGCATCTCCCATTAAATTGTAGGTTATAGAATCTTGTGCAGTTTTTTGTGCTATTTGTAACAACACTGACTGTTTTAGTACAGTGTTCTGTCCTTTTGTCTTAACCCCAGGGGTAGCTTTTATTAAAACCCTGAAACAGACTCAAATAAAGCAAGCTGATTATACATTGTATATTTCCTTTCCTCTTAAAATATTTAAAGAGGCCATGAAGGAAAATTGGTACAAATGATACAAAAGGTATTTTAAATTCTTGATTAGTAGTGAGTACCAGATTTAGGTATAAAAGCACTGACATCTGCCAGTACACAATTCAGAAAACTGTCATAATGTTAACATATCCCAATTCCCAATAGCATATTTCCCAGGCATACTGTTTGATGTTCTCTCTCCCCCTGTCTGTCCCTGGAGTTCTCCGTCTTCACATTCGCTACATGAACCTGCCTGATGCTGGAAAGCACCTAGCATGCCTAAATCCCACTTGGCCTGCATCAGCCATTCCCTGAATGCAGGCTAAAGTTAAAGGACTAGTTTCCCAATTATAGGACCAGCCGGACCCTGCTGACTGAGCAAGCAAGGGAATAACTATTACACAGGCTCAGATATACACAAGATTCCGACTAATGAAATTTTCTATCCTGCATTTATCTCAAAGGACTCTCATTTATCTTGGTTGCTGCTGCTAATGGACAATTTTCATCTTGAAATATTTGAGCCAGCCATTAAAACTGTAAGTTTGGGAATGTTTTCAATACATTTACGATGCCTTTTCTTCTCTTTATAACACCTATAACACGTTTAATGGTCCAAATAAACCGAAGGCAGAGATATTGTCAGTGAATGGTCTCAGTTTTTTCTTTGTGGAGACCTAGAGACGATGTCATTGATGAAAATTACCCAGAGGATTATGAGCTAAATTAACATGAACATAAGGGTACACTTGTTTTTTTTCCTTCTGTGCCTAAATATAACTCCAGTGATGAGGTGTGTCATCACCACTCTGAATACCATATGAGACAGATGGTTCAGATGCTGTAGGTCTTTGCCTCTGCTAAATCTCAGCCTCACAGTTCAGTGTGCTGGCTGTTCTTTGTTGAGCCTCTGAGTCCTCTAAGTGGCAGTTGGTTATGGATCATAAAAAACTAATTTCCAAATGATACTGCTCTAGGGTTGGTCAGGATTAACCTACTACATCTTGTCGCTGAGACAGCAAGAAGCTTGGGGCAGAGACAGATGAATGTGGATAGCTAGAATACTCCTGTTGATATTTACTGCATTCATCTTCATTTACTAACACCACTGTCTTGTCTTCTAGAGAGCTGATGCCTAAAACTATAGAGGGCCAAATCACCATGGAAAAGACACCCAGCTACTTTGTGACGAAGGAGGTCCCAGGCCGCATCTACACCATGTCGAAGGACACTAAGCTGATTGTGGTGGTGCGGGACCCAGTTACACGAGCCATCTCAGACTACACTCAAACACGTTCCAAGAAACCTGACATACCCTCCTTTGAGAGCCTGACCTTCAAGAATGCAACAACAGGCATGATTGATGCCACATGGAGTGCCTTGCAGATTGGTATGTACGCCCGGCACCTGAAGCGCTGGCTGCAATTCTTTCCTCTCAGCCAGATCCTGTTTGTTAGCGGTGAGCGACTAATAACCGACCCAGCTGGTGAGATGGCACGTGTGCAGGACTTCCTGCACTTGAGGAGGTTGGTCACGGAGAAACACTTCCACTTCAACCCAGCCAAGGGCTTTCCATGTCTGAAGAAGCCAGCATACAACAGCAAGCCCCACTGCCTGGGCAAAACCAAAGGACGCACTCACCCAAACATCCACCCCACTGTGGTGCGTCAGCTGCAAGACTTCTACAAGCCATTTAACAAAAAATTTTACCTCATGACTGGGCAAGATTTTGGCTGGGATTGACAACTGATTAAAAAAAACACCTTGTAAAAGATTTTATTTGTGTAAAAAGAACAGAAGTCTATTTTATGATAATTTATTGCAGTCATTCCATTTTTGTGGAAATTGGTGAGCTTCTTATTTAATAGGTTTGAGTAATTGTGTTACCAAATTGGGAACTTTGTAGTGAATGACCAATAGGAATTAAAATGAGGTGAAACATCCCCAAAAGGAAGACAAAAGCACAATGAAATTAGTAACGGGTACACAGTGAGCCAGTCTTGTGAAGAGAAAATGCTCTTTTTCTTCAGTCCATCCATCAAGCAATAGCATCTCTTTCAGTGCCCATACAATCCTTATCCTTAGAAGCCGTGCATTCCAGACCCTAATCAAATTTTTTCCAGGAGACCATTATCCCATAATCCTTTCTCAGAATTTGATTAATCGCAGAGAAAGGGTCTTCAGGGTTGGGTAATTTTTGGGTGCCAGCTGATCCACTACCAGTTCAGGTTGATCAATATACTAAATGATACACAACACAAAGTATGATGAAAAATGGGACAGACCAATGCTCTAGGAAAAAGATCAGTCATTATATTGATTAAACCCTGGAAGGACTTCATAATAATATTTGAACTGACTTTAGTTGGCAACAGTCCTTAATGTGCTTATGGAATGTAATTTACATTTTTTTATTTTTACAAGTGAACCATTGTACCTGAAACCTGGGAAATATTGATCATTTAAACTAGGTCTAATGTTGCCAAAATGTGCAACCCCTTTGACCAGGGAGTTAACAAACCTCTCCATACCATAATTGAGTATTTCTTTCTTGGGAAGGGGGTTATAGTGTCATGTCCTTGGTATTTTGTTGAAGAACAGGATAGGGAGGACAAATACTCCCAAATTCTTTGGCAGAGCAGAGCAAGACCATTGGACCTATTTGGAGGACCTCAGAAATGGACTCTGGAACTAAACAAAATAAATAAATAAGGTGAAATGCTGATTCAGCCACGTTTGTCACAGACGTAAATGGCTTGATTCAAGGCGATCAGAGGATGTGAATTAAATTCTGTGGGAAAAAAGAAAATGTAACATCGGTATTGCTATTTCATAACACGCTGCACCATGATCTGAAGATCTACAACATCGAGTGGATTTCCTCAGTTTAAGCCCTAAGTTATATTTTCAGGATATTTTCAAAGCAAAACAGAGGAAAAAGCAGTTTCTTTGGACAAATATTTTCTAAACATTTATGTATGGTTGGTTGAGTTTTATTCAACCCTATTAAATATTACATTTTCTCTTCTTATGGCTTTTCAGAGTAAGCTGGTCAAATTGAATACTCTATTTGGTATTCAAGTGTTTTTTTCCCCCAACGTTAAACTAAAATTCAGGAGATTGAGACTATGAATACTTTATGCTACAGTATTCTTCTGCAATGATAAAATAAATCTATTTTTACCAAAATTCTGCCTCTTGCCTCTTGTTTTCTGCCTCTTGTTTTCTTTTATGCCTTTAACAGCCAGAATACTCTGGCAAAAAGAAGACAAAGGTCTGTCCTGTGATACAGTTCTGGACTTAAAGAGATGTATTACTCTAGCATTACTCAACCGTTTAGAATGGGCTCCTGTAAGGCTGCCACTGAGCCCTATATGTCACTACAGCAGGGTTTCATCATGTGTTCCATTAAGTCATCCAGCTAATGAGCATAAGTACTGCACGGGTGCTTCTGGGTTACAGTTAAACTCACTGAGCTTCATACAATATGTGGAGTATAGGGAACCATTGTGGTCTTGCAATCTTTCAAGGTAATGTACAGAGTGAAGACAGGTCTGCTTCCTGCTGCATCATTTTCTTCAACATTTTTGTCATCTAACTGTTTCAATTCTCTACAGTTGTCATAGTGGACTACTAGTATGTAAAGTGTGGTCGCCCTGGTTGCTACCAAGTCTTATGTGCAAACAATTGCTCATTTCACATCTGGAACAAAATACACCACTCTGATACACCACTAAAAACATTTTGCTCTTTATGTTGCAGAAAATCATGATTCATATTCGTATCTTTATCTGCATTACCTTTACCAGTACACAAATAAAAAGTACTCTTATACAGTAGCGGGCCTGATCATGAAAATTCCCCTCCTCGATTAGAGGGATGGCAGAATGTTGTATACAACATTTGGAAGCTTCTATTCACTCATCATGGACATGAATGTCATGACACTTTTGGGCTTTCAGTGATTTGACCTGTTTTTTTTCCTGGATAAACAGGATAAAAAATATACATAAAGCTAATATTTATAATATCAGCAAGTTTCTGGGAGAATTCTGGGTGGATATTTGACAACTCTTGTTATCAGAATTGGAAGAGGTCATTTAAATATAAATAATTTAAATGAACTCTAACAAAGACAATAAAGAAATGTGCACTAATTAATTATTTTATTTTATTTATTTTTATATTTTATATTCTTATCTTTATTTTATTTTATTTATTTATATCTGTTAGGGGTGTAATGCAATGACACAATCTATACCTGTATCTTTGTCCTTGTCTTTGTCTGTATCTGTATCTGCTTAGTACACAAAATATCTGTATCTGTACATTTATCTCTATTCATATTTGTATGTATCTTTGTTTGAATCTATGTCTATATATACTGTATATCTGTAATTCAGACTAGGCAGTTCTTAAGGAAGAATGAACAAATGAATGCTTGAATGCAGCTTATGCTATTAATGAATTTGTGTCATGAAACTCCCAGTAGTCAGATACGAGTGGAAATGCAGAAAGTCAGAAGATCAGCAAACAGAGTTATGAAGGCAAAGCCAAAACAAGAACCAAGTAAGATTAAAAACCAGAATAACAACTCAGTAGCAAGACTTGGAAGGTCAGGTATAAAACACATTGGGTGTGATTCTCTTATTCACACATAACCCTTTTTTGTGTACCTTCATTTTCACATATTTTATTTAAATGTATAAAAGTATGTACCCTCAGGTATTTTGGCTGTTTGGAAAACATGGAATGTAGACATCTGCCTGTACCATGTAAATGTCATTGAAATCCATTCCAACCAGCCAGAATTTTGAAAATAAATGCAACACGGAATGCGGGTGATTTCTGCAGCTGGAAAGCACTATTGTTTCCATTCCAGGCATATTTATATTCACCTTAATTTCTTTTTTTTTTTTTATTATTTACCAGAATTTTCACAACGCCATGTGATGTAAGGTTTTTGTAGTGTTTTTAGCCACACACAGACACACACATGCACAACCGCAGATCTACACTGCTCCACTCTCTTTAAGGGCTGAACTCTCTCTGAAGACACATAGGCAGGTACACAAATGAACTCCCGCTAATGAGACACACGTGAGAATCTCTCATGTGGGTTAAACCTGCTTCACTCTCTTCACAGACAATGCTCAACCACACCCCATGGCCACCCAATGTTTTATAGGGTTACAAGAAATTATTCAGTTGTATTTTAAAATGTTATTGCAGTTTAAAAACAGTGACACACAAATATCAGAAATTTTTTAACTGTATTTGTACATGTATAATAATCTTCCCACTGATTAAAATGCAATATGAGGTTGCGCTTTGTATTACTACAGCCCTCAGAAGTGCCTATCTGAAAAGTATGCAAGTCAAAGCCAGAACATCATGTTTACATAAGAAACGCCCAGATTTTAGCCTGCTTTTATTTATTTATTTTTACAAAGATCAATTATTCGCATGTAAGCTCCATAATGAGATGACTGTGGTTACTGAGGTTGAGATTAGGGTTAGGTTTTAGTAACATTAATCAGCTGCATTAATAATTATGGTGATGTAAGGTTCTTACATTGTGTGTGTGGGATCAGGCTATAATTGCTATGCTCCCAACTGGGATGTTGTTGTTTGCATAGATATCCTCAGGCTGTTGTGTGCAAAGCTTCAGGTTGTGAAGCGTGGTGAGTTAACACCTGGCAATTCACAACGCACTCTTCTCATAGTAAAACCGACAGGGAGAAGAGAGAAAGCCAGAAAACTGTGTTCAGTGAATGGGGATTAGAAGCAACAGGCTGTCATTGTGTCATTCCATTTGGGGATGGATACATATAACAAACAAGCACCACATTGCATGCAGTTGGCTGATGAAGAGTCCCAGGATTATTTGAATAAATCTCAAAGCCTTAAAGTGAAGTTTGTCAGTAAAAACCATGTGATCTCCTGTAAGCCACTTGAGCATGAAGTATAACAACACAACAGGTATACTGCGCTGAGCTGCAGTGCTTACAGGACACCTGGCCTTGTAAAGAAATTAAATAAAGATTCCTCGAGGATGTTACGTGGGAAAGATTATATATAAAGATAAATGTATAAATACTGTATTTGCACATTGCCATTTTGATGATCAGTCCAAATATCACCAGCAATCCAGTCTAAACTACCTTCTGTCTGTTCCGTATATGAGGAAACACAAGTCATTTCTTTAGGCCGTGTTTCCAAAATCATTTGATTGATTTTCCACATATTTGACTGAAATAAAAAAGCTTGTGTTAAAAAAAAAAAACAACAACAACAACCAGCAACTCATCAATCCCTTCATTCATGTCTATGAACTGTTCCAGTCATAATATTTACACAATCCTACTTTGGTTGAAGAGAACTGAAGTCATCCTTGGGTTCATTCACTTTGTGCTTTCATCCGTACTTGACACTGCTTAATCTTAATTAAGAAGGTAACATGCTTGGTCCTGGAGTTCTGTGTTGAGTGGTGGTGGTGGTGGTGGTGGTGGTGCTGCTGCTGGTGGGGAGAGTCAAACTGGCTAATGTCAGGAGCATTCTCTCTTCCAGTAAGCCAGTTTATGGCTATAGCTTAACTGCTGGTGATGACAGGTCCATCAGGAAATGGCCAGGGGTGAAGGAAATATGACACAGGACTCTCCAGATCATTCACCTTTCACTGCATATTGACCAAACTTTGAAGTTTTATAATCACTAAGGCTCAGAGGAAATGTGAGCATTTGGTGGAAAGACTGATATTTAATATATGAAGAATTTTGTTGAATAGCCTTTTTTTGCCTTTATAAAAGCATCTGAACAACTTTATTGAAGGATAAACTTTTGTGCATTTGAAACAGTAAGAGTGGTGCTCTTAAGAGGTTCTATTCAGAGACAATTTGAAGGTTTTTAATTTTCCTTTGCTGCATTGCATTTACTTACAGTGCTTCAGCCTGACAATAATTCCATGAACAGAACGGCCTTGCGTTGAGTTTAGTAACTCTCTCCTGTTCCAGACCTGGTGATATGAGGGAATCTTCAATGGACCTCATATGTTTTAAAGTCTTTAAACAAACACACAGAGTTATTCCTTTATATAGTATAATATACATCCATCAGCAGTCTTTTAGGAACACCTGCACATCCATAATAATCCCCATGGTGTGGAACAACTTAATACTTAATGGAGTGCAGTTTCCAAAGATTTTCAAGGCTAGTTGAGGTTGAATGTGTGAACTGGACTACTCCTGCTTGACTAGCGCTGCAGACAGGTTGTTCAGGTCACAGTAGCTGGTATTTACCCATACAGTAGCAATTAGCACCTTGATGGCTCTGATTGGCTCACACTCCCATAAGCAGTTGCTTTTTCTTATCCATTGGTTTTGCCTTAAGCTAAGCACTACGCATATGCAGACTCTGAAGTTCACAACTTTAAGGACAATCCTGAAAAAAGCAGAGTTCATGCTTCCTGTTGAAAAAATAAACAAGCTTGTATGCTATAACGCATTTCATTCTTGGAGGTTTAAAAATACAAGGACATAAAAGCTTAACTGCTTCCTATCACTGCTGTCATGACCACTGAGAGGAGTCTTTTTTTTTACTTTTTCAGGGTATACAGGTGTTACTTATTCGATAGATACAAACAATTAAACTCTACCCTCCCTCAAATGTGTCATTCTTATGATCTCTGAAAGTATTACCACACTCCAGTGTCAGCTGGAAATATTATCCTCTTGTTAGAATAAAACCGTTTAATAGATTTCCCAACTAGTTCCCTGATGACTGTCTCAACATTTTCGGTATGCTCCTTCATTTTTCTTTGCTGAATATGAAGGCCTCATTTCTTTTGTACCATACAATCTGATAGTTGGGTCTAGAGGCCACTTTGAGGAAGTCTGCAGTGTGTCCTTGTCACTTCAATGTCTATGCCCTAAATGTGCCATGACCTTTTGCTTTCAGAAAGTTTCTGTGTAAAGGATATAAGCAAGGCTTTCCACTATTATGAAGTGCAGTCTGATTATCTCTCAGAGATAGGAATGTGAACTCGGTAGTGCATGTCATCTTCTCCACCTTGCTTTCTTTAAGGGCTCAGAATGACGTCTATCCCTGATCCAAAGTAAAAAAAAATAAAGCTTTATGATTTGTTATCAAACATTTCTGTCACAATTTTCACAGCCATCCTACAATCTGAAGGCATAAACAAAAACAGGGATCCATACTGCAGGGATCCAGCAAATGCACATGAGATAAGATTAGGATCAATATCAATATCAGATTTCACAAAGACAAAATAGTCTAACAGAGGTTAAAAGACTAAGGTAAAAGTAATTGGCTGGGAGAGGATTAAAGAAGCAGAGCTCTAGAAAATGTCAGGAGTCAAATGTGACAATTTGGATTAGAATTTCCTTTGAGGTTAGAGACAAAAGATAAATGTGGTTTTATTTTATGAGACTTTTGAAAAAAAGTAGATAGAGAGATAGAGAGAGAGGAGGGGGGGTGTACTTGGCTGGACTAATAATGTTTATGTCCCCTGGGTGATATTGCAACACTTAACACCTAGATAGTTTTGGAACTTGCAAGCGTTTAATGTGGTTTTGCAATTAATTGCATCATTACTCAAGCTCATGAAAGTTAACAGAAATTAAAGGAATGCCAGAGCAGCAAATTTCCCTAGACAACTCTTCCACAATCTCCTGTTTATCCAACATTCATCCTTTGTCAGTGTTTTTCTTTCAGTTCTTCTAGTTCGGTTCTCAGTCCCTTGTTTTTGTTGACACCTGTATAAGACGTGAATAGGAAACTGGTCTTTTTGCATTTCTAAATGTTTTGTCACTCGGCATCAGGTGTCCATGTGGCAAACTGATCAAAGTATTGCAATGGATGACTTGCAAGAAGCCAAGATGCAAAGAATGGAATAGTGAATAGAAACTTATTTGAGGTTATTTTAACCCTCAATAGTTATTTGAGGGTTAAAATCCTCCCAGCAGCTTTGCCTGTATGAAGACCCTAACACTCACAGCATCCTTCTCATTTTTCTCACTCTTCTTCCTTAACCATATTTACAATACATCTGCATTTGAAATCCAGTCAGGATCAAAATGTTATGGCATTCCAGTGCAGCAGATTGATCTTCCGCAAGTAAGCTTCTGGTGATAAGGCAGACATTTCAAATTTCAGTAGCTACTGAAATCTCTTTTCATAATACGCTGATCCATCGCAAAGGGGTCTGAAGTTTTGACTGTCATTCTCTGTCACCTCATTTCTTTGCCTGCTCTTTAGTAATGAACTTGCATGACAGGATCCCATGTAGCAGTCATTAAAGTACAAAAAAGTAGCAAAGAGTGTGCTGACAGCTTTTGACAGGTGAAAATGTGAAACATGCCAGAGTGTATACCAGGCGCTAAATTTCTCCATTTTGAATTTATCACCATTTATCACCTTCCTTTTAACCCAACATGGAGTGAGAGACAGAAACTAAGCCCTCCTGGTGCTACAGTAGTAAGAAAAAAACAGAACATTGAACAGAAAATGAGAAGCCTGTTAGTTTTTCATTAGATGGTTTACAATAACATTAAACATAACATTAAACAGGGAGTGAGAAAAACACTTGTGTAGCACAATTTTAATTGTAGTATGCCTCTGTCTCTCTCCCTCTCTCTCTCTCTCTCTCGGTCTAATACACACAGACATGCAAACAAATTCTGAATCATGCCTTATTGTCAATTTATATTGCACAACTTGGTTCCAATTCCACTGTCTGTCCTGGAGAAACCCTTCTCTGGCCCAGAGCAGCGAGCTGTAATGAGCAAAAGTCTGCGTGTGCATCCAGCCAGCCCAAGCCAAGCCTGGCCGGCATCAAGCCACATCTAAGGCCCTCTGAATGATCCTATAATTATTACAGAACTTGCCCCTCCACCAAACTCCCTTTGAAGTCTTGTATCCACTTGTGCTGTCAGGCGGACGAATGAGCCCTCTAGCACCATTTCTGTTTAGTGGCTAAGCAGCTTGCCTTAATACACAACACACCATTCTCTAATCCTGTTATCTGCTACTCAGCTATTTGCTTATTACATGAACATCCACCGGACATTCATGAATACTATCGGACAAATAATTTTATTTTATGGCTACAACACTCAGAAAAAGACATTTCATACAGATGATTAATGAGAATTGTAATGTTTCATGTCAGTAAATCGTTAAGTAGATTTTAGTGCAGTAGCTGCTTCTTTCTTCAATCACCCTGTTATATAATGAATATAAGTTAAGAAAAGAGTTTTACTAGAAATACAGATCTCATGCCAGATGCATCATATTTCATAAGCACGTTAGCAAATGTTTCAAAGAGCTCATATTCATGTCAGTTACATCACGGTGATGAAATAACTGAATCCTGCACCGGACAAATTCAGAGGCAGTAACTTGTACGAGGAGCTCTCTGCTGTGTCACAACTAGTTTAAGTGTTCATAAATCATTCAACGGACCATTAAAAAACACCCCTAACCCAATAGAGCAGCTCTCTCAATACGGCAACAAGTGTGAATAGTTTCCATGATGCCAGTAAAATGGAGGTCGGGTGTGTGTGAGGGGGTTGAGTTGGAATTTATCTACTAACCAAATGCTCCATTCTAGAAAGCCTATACTGCACCATTACTGCATGTCTTAGTAAAAATGACTGGCATGCCATTTTTACTATGAAATCATACAAAATTAGACATGAAGTAACTTAATGTGATAGATAAACAAGCAATTAAAAAGCTTGTAAAGGATCATAAAAAAGGGATTATCTTCTTGTGGCTTAATTTTCTATCCAATTTGCTCACCTCCCAATTCCCACCCACACTCCTTGATCACACAACAGCTGTGCCAACCAGGAAGGGGCAAAGCTAATGCATGCTTCCTCTATTATACGTGAATGCATATTTTCAAACTGCACCACAGGGTAAGACACTCATAGCCAAATGCTCTCTACCCTCTTCCACATACATGAGCTCACAGATGGCTGCTAGTGTCACTGTATTGGCCACTCAGATAGCATGGGCAATACAATTCCAAGTAGAAATATTGTCACCTTCCTAAAATAATGGCTTAAGTAATTTTTTTCAGGTTTGTCAGGAAACACAAAAAACTGAACAAAAAGTCACACTCTTGCCATAGGCTATTTTATTACAGGGGTAGAATCACATTATCTGTTAAACTAAGGACATCTGCGAAAAAAATGACTCCAATGACAGGCCATTATTTTAGGAAGGTGACGATATCTCAAGGTGACCTATCAAATATTATTGAAGCCGTAATTGTTTGTAACAAAACAAGCCAAAATAAATCAGACATCATTATGAAAAGCACACTGGGTAAAAAACACCTTTCCTACTATTTTTTATGACATAATATTTTGAAATATTTCAAAGAAACAGTAGTTCAGAAATATGCATTTGCTAAAAATACATGCTAGGTTACTTAAGCTAATAAACCATGAGACAGCGTGTGCTGGATTGAAGTGAGGAACCTTCCACAAGACACTCTAAGGCCTGTTGTCTTTCTTCTTTAGAGCCCACCACAGCTATTCAAAATGCTCGATCCAGGGCCAAGCCTTCATTGAGGCTGGTTACAAAAGCTCATGGGTGGCTGGCTCCAGTCTTACATTCACAGGGGAACAGCATTTTTCTCTCTGCACTCATCCAACTCAGATGAATGTACTTTCGGCTTGCCATTATCTTCCCCAGGGTCATCCTCCTGCTTATTTAAAAAGATCCAAGAATACTTATCTTGAGTATCATCTAGTTAATGCAGGACTTATTAGTGCACTGCTTGCAATGGTCTTACATGTGTAACTCTGGGCAATGGCCTTGAAGGGCAGTGATCCTCAAATCTGTCCAGTTTTTCACGTCTTCATGCGGACCAGACTTGTACTGTCGCTGAAAAACTTCCTATCAAATATCAAAGGCTCAATGAGGAACAGATTCAATGCCTCATAGTAGGCAATAGAACAGAGAACATGACAATGGATTTATTATCCACAATTTAAACCAGGGAAACATGAGCATGCAGACCTCTGGTCTCAATTTATTTTCTATGCTTGTCAAGCCAGTGTTATAACTGACAAACGAAAAATAAGTGCATCTCCGTCAGCATTTCACACATCTCTGTACAGCACATTCTTTTGGCCAGTGCCACGTAGTAATAACACATAGCTTCAGAAGTTCCTCTGTAGACCTTCACATTTCTAAGATGCTCATAAATGGAGATTGATAGCATTTCGCAAGTATGGTGTTTTTAGACAAACGATGTTTGATTTGATATTCGTTGCTTCCTTGTAGCTTCCTTGTGCTTCTAATCATATCTGAATGCCAAAATAAACCTTCAGGATTCAGACATTTTGGTGCTTCATATACAACTCCTCTCCATTTCAGGAATAAAGATTTCAGAATTTTTTTTTTTTTATTTCTAACAACAACTGTATGAGGGTTCACGGTATGAATCATGAGCACTGCTCGCTGCAGTCCATCACTAATGTAAAATCTCTGGGGTGCAATACAGTGTTACATCTCTATTCACTATATAAGATGTTAATTTTTGCTCATAAACATAAAGTAGAGTTGGTCTGAAGCTTGTCTAGCTTTTTTTTTTTTTTTTACAAAAGCCAGACAGTGCTTTGGACAATGCCTTGCTTTTGTTTACCGGCTCAGAGTCTGCATCAGATCGAACACATGCGCCATAACCAACATTTATATGAGAGATTGAATAGAAAGCATGATTTAAATTTTAATTGTTGACATATCCACTGAATGATTCCACCCTGGAGGCTTGAAACATGTATGTTTACTGGCAGAAATCTGCTTCTCATTCCTTCTTCATTGTAGTATACGAATACTGTCAGTACAGTGTGATTCTGTGCAGGATGGCAGACAGAGGCAAGCTGGAAGGAGACAGGACTCTGCATTTCAGGCTGCTGTAAAGACTACGTTCTAACAAAAAACAAATTGCGACTGCTTCATGATCAAAGCCATGTCACCTCTTACTCAATCCGCATACAGATAATGAGGAAAAGATTTCAGATCTGGACATGATTTGCACTCCCGCATTGTAGTGTACTGTCTCATAGCTCAGGTCTTGCTGTTAACTGATGACTTACAATGAACCACAATAAACCTATCAAATGACCTGCATCACACCCCCCCACCCCCCGATTTTCTCCCTAATTAAGTCATTTCCAATTCCCACCCATCAGTCCTTCCCCCCATGTCACATGACGAGCTGCCAGTCAGGGAGGGCGAAGCCATCATGTGCTTCCACTGAAACACGTTATGCAAACAGCTGCATCTTTTCGAACTGCTGCTCATGCAACTTTCGGGAGCGGTGCAATGTACTCGGAGGAAAGCGCTCCCGCCCACTGTTTGTATGCATGAGCTTACAGACGCCCGTGATTGGACAGTATCGTTCTGATTGACATGGGGGAGAGCTTATGCTGCCCCTCCCACCATGAGAGCACGGCCCATCTTGCTCTCTGAGCTCCCAGCTACAGGCAGCTATAGCATCACCCGGATTCGAACTATGTCCGGATGAAAGGGCGAACGCGTTGCCGTTGAAATCACTGAACATTTGAATCAATGAAGTTTTGGAGTGTCACTATCAAGCTCAATAGGATGCTCTGAGGGAGGTGTTTTTACAAGTAGACGTTACGTAAAAGGTTTCTGGAGTTAACATCCATTTGTAAGGCTTAAATAACAATAAAGAACATCTCCAACAAGATCAGATCTCCAGTACAGAGTTTACATCACCTGCCAACTAGAAGCTTGCAGACATGATGTTGGAGCACACTGTAGAGCACACTATGTGGGGTCTGAACACAAGCAGGCTGAAGATTTGGCCCATGTGTCTCCAGCCACAAAATAAGTTTTATGCCAGAGAGAGAGAGAGAGGGAGAGAGAGAGAGAGAGACAGAGAAGTCTGTACACTGTGTATTGTTAGTAAGCAATCAGAAAAGCCACAGAAGCCACAAAACCACAGCAGCAGGAATGGACTTGACAAAGCAGGACCACAACACAGGGGCTGGAGTTGCGATGTGTACCAGCTAACCTATATTCTTTTCCTGTGAAAGGAAGTATAGTTTGCTGAGCAGAGTCTTGTAAGCATAACTACATATGCTTGCTCATAACCAGGAAGGCTCAGGTTTTTTAGATTTATTTTATTCTGTAGCTTGTTTGTAAAAATGGTATATTTACTCAAGCGAAGGCTTTGACTTTCACAGCATCATTTGTGTTGTTTTCTGTACCTCCTGCACATGTATGTTGTGACAATCAAGACTGGTGCTTTTCGAATCTGATTGATTTATTGGACTACTCGTGCCCCCTGGATAGGAAGGACAAATCTAGCATTTCTTGAGATTTGTTATTGAATAGCTTTTTTGGAGCATTGCTGAAGTCAATATATGTTATGGAAAGTTCTAGATATGATTAAGAAACGCTTTCAGTGAAACTTTAAACAAGTTCATTGAAGGTTTTCAGTGCTATTTTGGATCTGCAAAGCTGGTGTTTGACAGTTTACCTGTCAAACTAAATCTCTGTGATCCAAATTGCAGAGCCTGGGAAAAGAAAGATTATGTCTGTACACAGGCAGCCTTCAGCACCTTCAGAGGCATTGTGTCTATCATTTTTTTGGAACACTATCTAGTCTATAGATAGTAGAGAAGCTTTGCTCTTCTTGACAACACATCAGCATGGGACTGATGCAAAAAAAGAGTCAGGGAAGAAAAAAGCTTGAGTAGATAAAGCCAGTTAGATGACCCAGGGCTCCACCTACATCTTCAAACGCATACCCATGATCCATCCTCTATGGGTTTTTTTTTGTTCAGTCCAGCGTATGACAGGAGGACTTAGGGGGTTTGTTTGTCTTCCTCAAGACTCTTATCTCCAAAGGAATGGTTAGTGCACCACATAAAGTGAGAACCCTGGACCGGAGGAAACTCATTTTGACCCCGCAGGTGGAACATGCAGACTGATAGGGGGGCGCAAGGCGACAGAAAAGCATTGAAGTGTGAAAGCAGTGCCTTGATCTCCTAGGGGAAGTCTGATTTACTGCACACCAAGAGAAATGTTAGACTAATGATACTAAAATTTCATTTGATGCAGTGTTTACCTCCTCTGGTCTGTTCCTTTAAAAATAGCACCTTGTTATTTAATGCCATAAGTGAGGAAATGGAGCTTTTATTCAGCCAATTATTTGTGTGAATGAATTGTGATTTTGTCAATCCAAGGACTGACTAGATGGGATGCACTAACAGGTTCCTTTCTGAATGTCCTATTGTCCATAAGGTACCAGTATTTCTTGTGTGTGATGGTGAATTTTAATAAGAAGACTATAAATTGCAAGGGAGGCCAAGTAAAGCACATTGAGGATATTGCTTATGTTTGGAATTAATTAAGGACAGAATTCATCTGTTTTGTTTTGGTACCAAAGATCTATATGTATGGTTCCAACTGGCCACTTATTCACTGTGATGAAAACACACCGTCCATGTTATTTTACAGACTCTCTGTTTCATATTAAGACATAGCACTAGTGTTGAATCCAGCAATAGAAAAGATTTTTAAGAAATTTAGCATTGTTTAGGGTTTTTTGGTTTGTCCTTCTGGCAAAATGCTTAAATTGTTGTATGTCAAACCCTATAACTGAGAATCATTTGGAGCATTTGGAACCTTTAAAGGCAGAAATCAAAAGCTCATGTTAAGTCTCACGCTCAGCTGTCGGCCGTTCGGCATGACCAAGGTCAAATGGTTTATTAACTTGATGGTGACACAGATGGCAGTAACCGCACATAAGAACTGGTTTTTGAACTCCTTATTAAGAACCACGGACAGAAAACAAAAGGAGATTTGATAGTAAATGCATCTGGTTCAGATCATGTCCCATGTCAAAAAGAGCTTTCACACATGCACTGGCATCCTGAACTTATCTACACTTTACCCAGAGGACCTGCATGTAAGAACGCAAATGTCTGAATCATTTGTACCATATATTAGACAGACTTTACGTTGCCAGCTCCCTCATCCAATGTCTATGTGATGTCTGAATGAATCCGCGTGTGAATAGAGCAGGTCGTTGACCAGAGAGTTCACAGAATGCGAGTGGGCATGTTGATGATCTTTCTATCATGCGATTGTTGCGAAACTGGAAGAATACAAACATTCCAGGATGAAATAGAATTGTCATATACACGAAGACGCCAACAAAAATGTCTAACTGGAGATACAAAGGAATTCGGGAACTTCTGTCAACAAATTCAAGGAATTTGGCAATAGACTTTTTTTTTTTGTTTGTCTGACCAAATTACGAACAGCCGACTTTCTACATTGTACTTTTTGCATCATCTCCTGTTCCTGCATGCTCAACCCAGATGCCAGCCCATCTCCTGTTGTGTGCTATGACAGATCTGGACATTGTCTGAAGAATCATATCCAAACATTGTCATATAAGGGAAAAAAAACAACAAAAAATTAAATCTGAAACTGTTCCAGGATCCTGGAGAGCCTTTCTAATTAGGATCTGCTGTCAGTCTGACTTGTTTTTTCAAAATGCTTCAAAACATAGGTACATTTAAATCTTTAAATGGTCACCTCCCTACAAGGTCTTCATGCCACATTTTTTTAACCTGAACAAAGACAAAAGTTCTTTATCTGTTTCTAAATGACTGACGATGTTAAGCTGCCAGAGACGTTAAGATTTCAGGTAATTTCCCTGTTATACAATGAACGCACATAGCTTCTCACAATCTCCTCTTCTGTTATCATTCCTCATCTAGCCATGGGCAAGTCTCATAATTGTTATGTTGCATGCAAGATTTGAAGCTTTGTCAATAAGGTGGCATGTCTCTTTCTTACTGGACTTACCTCATCTTTTTTTCGGGTAAGGCCATGTTTTGTTGTAAAAATTATAATTAGGTGCCATAAAGAATTTTTTGTCATAAACCACATACCGTGTAGCTCTGACCTAGAAAACATAATGATATTACGTCTTGTCAGGACATGAAGTTGTTGTTCATACAGACAAAAGCTAGGTTGCGCAGTTAGGAATTAATAGCTCAGGAGTTAAATGGGGGCATTACCTGAACATTGAATGTGACGTATGAATTAACAGTCTCGTGTGTAAAAAAAATAAATAAAAAAAGAACACTTTAAAGTGTTCTTCATTATTTAGAGCTGAAGCCCATTGCGAATGTAGCACTCAGTCTTAAAGGCTACACAAGAAATAACTAAGCAAGTATTCTCACTTTTCCCTCTGTTTTGTTTATCCCCCAAATTAATTCATTGAAAACATACATATAATATTGATGCACCAGGACTTCCTGTGATTTTATGCCGGTTCCCCTTTGAACTTAAAGAAGTCTTTTGAATTTCAAGTGATTAATCCACATTCACACTAGATTCCTGATGATGTGACACTCAATCAGATCCGTGTGACTGACATTATTAAACTGAAGATCAGTGCCTTTAAGTGTCTGTCCAACACCCAGGCAAGCACAAAACACTAATAACATGTTATCATTAACAGCATGGGAATTGCATCATGTTTACACTTTATGTAAAAGTGCTCTGGGATTTGTCCTGACAACTGCCTCTTGGAAGCACATGAGGAAATTCAGATATAAATAAGCAAACTGAGAAATGATGCAAACCCTATTTTACGCCGTGCTGTTTCTTAGCTATAGTGTAATCTTGAACTTCCATTCACCTTTTGCCCCTCCCTCCTCCCTGGCTCTTTTTGCCCTCTCTGCAAAATCATTTGTTTGTATCTCATAGGCTTTTAACAGTTCTACAGGGATACACAGAAATGCACTGGTTACCCAATACACCATTAACATTTGTCTGTATTCTTTAATATTGTCCATTTTCCTCTCTCTGTCTCTCGTTAACCTCAGTGGGGGCATTTGTGGTATTCCGTCCATCAGTCTGGATTGTGAAACGCACTTAAAATAACTATAAAATTTTCCATTAAAAACGGTATTTGATGTAGAAAGACATCCTACATAAGCTTCCTGCTTTTAGTCAGAAGTGATTAGAAGCTTACTGCAAGGCAATTAACCTGTAGGCAGAGAGCATGGGGGGATGGTTGTGGGAGATAACACCACGGGTAGATCAGATCCAATCAGACTATGGTGGCTGCGCACTCTTTCTTGTTTATAGCTCATCCAATGGGAAACAAACTCGGAAGATAGAGCGATAACTTTAATACTGACTCGCCCAATTTGTCTAAGCAGAGCTGACACTAACAGCAAATGCAATGTTGTGCTAGTGGGGGATGAGCGTGTCTGATTGTGCTGCCAGAGGATACCCAGAGGAAGTATCTTTCTATAAGTGTTTACCTGAAGCCTGTGCTCTGTCAAGTGATACGTATGAGCTGCCCTCTTCAAAGCCTCCATCCATCTTAGGGCTAAAATGTTTGCTGGCTGTAATGCAAGCTGTCATTTATCTCGGGCTGAATCAGACCTATCGGGCCACTGATCATTCATTACTCACTAAACCAGCGGGTCCAGCGAGGACTAAACAAACAAACGAACAAGTACACCAAAGGCTCCAGCTGAGGTCAGCAGGGTTACACTAGCTCAACCAGCACTAACATTTATTATTTTCCTTTATTTAATCAGGCGTCTGCTAGAGAAGAAGCTAATTGAACTGGTTTAACCTGATGATGACTGGTAATAATAACAACACTCCCTGAATACAAAAACACATAGGCATGAACTCTGACCAGTGACTGTCTACCACACACTGTTGTCTGAACAGTGGCATATAATCATGTAAATGTGTAATCATATGACGTGCAAAAGATTCATATTCAAGTGAACACTACACAAGGATTAAAAGGCTTAGCTCTTTTTATGGTGTCCCAAAATGAATCTTCATTGTGTATCCAAAAATCTGGTAGACCACTAATATAATGAGCATAATTCTTTTTCAACCACTGAGGTTGAAGTTTGGCCCCACACTAAGATTACAGTGAAGGAAAATGAAAGAGGCAAGAGATCTGTAATTAGGCACAAGCATGAAGGTTTAAGACACAGTAATGAAGACGTTCCTGCCTGCACATTCAGGATTAGAGGCGATAGTTTAAGAGTTTTAGAGATGAGAGTCACAGAGCACACCTATTACAATCAACTTCATAGTTATTGGCACACTTCAAGAAAATGAGCTACAATGATGTATCAGCAGAAGCTCTTTGAAGTAATAATATTTTCCATTTGAGATAATAATAATAGACAAGCCTAATTTTTTTAAAAATAATTTCAAACACATATTCCTCCATGAAAATTGTTTTGTTTACTTTAAGATTTCGCAGTCACCACAAAATGTATTGTTGTCCTCAAGGAAAAATATGAGGCTGCACATTTTTCAGCACAACTTAAAATAACATTACATGTTGTGTGGCTTTAAAAGGGCAGTCCACATGCACAGACCTAAGAATACCCATATAAACTATTTTGAACCGTTCTGAATGATTCAAGGTTCTGTAAAATTGTTAGATGTTACATGTCAATCATTTGGCCCATTTTCATGAAGGGTTAATTGTAATTAATATATTATAATATAAATAATTGTGGAAATGACTATAGGTGGTGTGAAAGCAAATGTAAAAGCTTCATTCTGGTTCTCACCTCCAATGCATGAAGTACACCTGAGAGAGCTGTAGAGCTTTGCATTTTCATGAGGAAGAAAACATAAACCTAATTAAGTGAGGGTGGACACATGAACAGTGCATAGAACTGCACGTGAACAAGTGCACTGTAAAGTATTTCCTAAAGATACCAGACAATTAGAAACCTGGTATTTGATTTAAGAGGTCCTCAAGTCCTAACAGATTGCGTATGTTGCTACACCATAAAGTGATTGGTCACTTTATCTGACCGTGGAAGATGCTTTTGTGCTCCCCTGGCTTGCCTGACTTGAGAACTAAACCAAGAGGGAAAGAGGTCACAGAAAAGAAAAGCGAGAGGAGTGAGAAGAGTGCATTAGCTGGGTTATTTAGAGTTTCTGAAAAAGCGTCTTCTGAGGGTGCATTGCTGGGTCAAAGTTTTTGTTAGAATGTGTGCATTTTGAAAAAGAAAAACTCTGGTAGCAGTATAATCCTGACAGATCCTCTGCTTTCTGTCTCATTTCTTAGCTCTTTGCTTGTACTGATACATCTTTGGCTAGGAGCTTCCCTGAAGCTAGAAGTGAGACCAGAGAGTCTCCTGTATCGTCCATCAAACTAGTAGCAATTTAAGCACCGATGTCAGAGGTCAAAGGCGTCACCGGGTTGTGCATCTGCAGCTTGGGCCAGGTCTCCTCGCCAAGGCAGTCAAAGAGAGCAGCCAGCCGCACTGTAATGTGTATTAGCACCACAAAGAGGATGCAGAGGGGCTTGGGTGGGGGCCATGCTTTGATTTTGGGGAGATTTATAGCCATAATGAAGCTGGGCCTGAATATCCCCAGCTTCCCCATTTTCTCCATCATTTACTCCCAGCTAAAGGGTCTGCCTTTGTTCCTGGAGACGGTCGCGAGGATGAAAAAGATGGCCAATCTGAAAGAAAGAAAGTGAGGGGACGCACCCAGGTCTAGACAGAGACACTTGTATTGAATTCTTTATCAAGTGATGCATGGCACAAGGTGAGTAGGACCACTGGAATACCACTGGATCCTCTTAATCCACAACATCTTGTCCAGTTCATTTATGCCTACGTGTTCAGGTTGGAGGATAGAAAGAAAATGCTTAACAGTGGCACTGGTTTATCGTGGTCATTCTACAAAGCAAAGATGAAGAGTTGTTTCCACAAATGCTGGACAACATCCTCCTCACCCTGGTCAGTCTCGTCCCAGATGAGGGGCTCTACATCCTGTAGTAAATACTGGCTGTCCCTCCGTGACCCCGACAGTGATAAATAACCCTTAAGGTTAACCACGTTTGAAATGGAGCTGTGAGGCCATTATGGGCCCCCTGAGTTTTTCTTGACATTTCCAATATGTCAAGTGCTGTTGTAATTCAGAATTAGAAGGGTGGAAGGTGGTTTAAGCTGTTTTAGCAATAAGTAAACAATTCATTCAATACAACATTTTTCGACGTATTATTCCTCTGAAAGCGGTGTTAATGTTAACAAACACATGTTGTGTAAGGGCTACTGAAGCACATTTGGCATTATCTCTTATTTATACACTAATCTAAATACTGACTACAGTTTCATTAAGAGTGAGTGATACCATGAGTTATACATTATCTTAAACTGACCATCATGCCACTTTTTGAAATGACAACCCATGATTCTCGAAGGAGGTCAGCACATTGCAGGTAACATAAATCATTTCCATATGTAGCACTGAATGACAACAGACTTACTGGGTAATAAGGCAAAGATATCAAATCACACTACATTCTCATCTTCAATATACACGATTTGTACAACTAAGATAAGATAAGATAAGATAAGATAGTACTTTATTCATCCCAGAGGGGAAATTTCTGTGTATATATTGTGTATGTGTATAACTATATTGAGGTTTGCTATGGAGTGCTAGAAAAAACAATGCTAGAATGATCATTTGTATTGCATCATCAAACTCTACTGTAAACTAAATAGCTGTTATTTAAACCCTTATGCTTCTATGAGCTTTTAGAGTTATTGATTACTTTTTTTAAGAAGCTTTGCTTCTTAGAGCCAAACGAAAGGTTTAATAATATGATTAATTCAAATGTAGCAAATCATCTATGAAGTCTGCACT
The DNA here is from genome assembly GCA_028566375.1 of Leptodoras nelsoni. Lineage (NCBI taxonomy): Eukaryota > Metazoa > Chordata > Actinopteri > Siluriformes > Doradidae > Leptodoras > Leptodoras nelsoni. Next base: position 18,366,100 of record JAOVVG010000026.1, read on the forward strand.
CATACATTTATTTATAATTGCTTAATTCACATTGCACCTGTAAAAAAGAGACACTGAAGTACCAGAAAAACTGGTACTGGAGCCTGTGCAAAATACATAGCAACGCCACCTATCCACATCATTGGTTGCATCTTCTAGTCAGTCAGTCATTTTCTGTATCGCTTATTCCCAGTTACGGGGTCACAGGGGAGCCGGTACCCAGCCGGCAACTCTGAGCGCAAGGGCAGGAATCAACCCTAGACAGGGCGCTAATCCATC